>JAFBJR010000023.1:1196960-1478539 GCA_016785285.1 Brachirus orientalis
ATACATACATACATACACAGTATATATGTATTTATAACAGTTGAACATTTCCATAAAAAGAAAGTAAATATATTATGGTAATAAATAAATAAATCACAGTAGCACAAACTAGAAATGCAGGAAAAAATATCTATCCGGAATGTAGTATAATACAACAATATTTACGTACATAGTCTGTGTTTGCATTTAAATGTGCTTCTGTTTTTGCTCATCTCCTTCCCTGCCTGAGGCTGGTACTGTTCACCTGTTCTGCAACTGTATGTACCTTCTCTTAGTACAATGATTGGTTGAAAGCAGCTGCTGGTGTGAATAAGGACTGATTGTGGCAACTAAGGCATCCACAATACTCCATCCTGCTCCGGATGGAGTGGTCAGTGGAGTGGTTTAAAAAAATGCTGCTGGCTCCATTTTAGTTTGAAAACTAGAGGGCTGCATTTCAGTGACAACAATGACATTTTATTACCCGCATTCACTTTGTGACCGATTCTTATCTGAGTGTCTGAGCGATTCGACTCTCAGCTGGGAACAAAAAGCTCAGTGGTTTTTACTTATATAGCCCAATATTACAAACACTTTGCCCCAAAGGGATTTATAGTCTGTATAAAAAGTGACCATGTATCCTCATACTGAGTGAGGAAAAACACAAAATCCTTTGTACAGGGCATTTTTTTTGTTTTGTTTTTTGTTTTTATATATATATATATATATATATATATATATATATGTATATATACCTCTTGTTCAGAAGCGCATGGATACAGTTTTTATTTTATGTAAAATAAATCTTCCCGACACAATGTTTTTTGTTTTTGTTTTTTTTTTCCCTTAGAATTCCAGTGTCATGTCTGCATCTCTTCTTGTCATAATACCAAGGTCTGGGGTCAGCTTGTGGGCTCACTGACAGTCACTTTATTTGTTTTAAATCAAAAGGCTTTGTTGCAGCAGCTGGATTGTCGACTGGCATGTAGAACATCTGGATTTGATGAAGTACACCAAAGCTCGTGTCTTGTCACAGACTGGCAATAAACATGAGCCCTTTAACCAGTATTAGTGGTTAGCCATAACCGCAATCTTTCCTTCAGTCTCTCTAATCTACCCCATTATTTTAGTTGCATATCTCACATTAACTCAAAATCACCACAAAGTTGTTTGCCAAACTTTAACAACATCGTGGTTACATTTGCAAAGACCAAAGAAGGGAAGATTTATTTTAAATGGTAAAAGCAAATGAGTTGGGTTTTTGTTTTTGTTTTTTTTATTAACATGATGAAGGTCTCAGAGCTTCAGGCCAGGTTATTGCAGAAGTCAAGTCGAGTGAATTTTAGTTGTATAGCCCAACATCACAAACACAATTTGCCCTGAAGGGCTTTACAGTCTGTATAAAAAGTGACACCCTCTTTTCCTTAGACCCTCACATCGAGTGAGGGAAAACCTCCACAAAAAACCCCCATGCAGGGGAAAAATGGAAGAAACCTCAGGAAGAGCCACAGAAGAGGGATCCCTCTTCCAGGACAGACAGACGTACAGTAGGTGTCAAATGTGCAGAAACAAGTTCAGCAGATTACAAAGAAAACATCTAATTTTGACAATAAAATCAAGAGTTGTGCAAAGAAATAGTTGCCCTGAGCCCTGACCCTCAACCTTATATGGACAGAATCAGAATCAGAACCAGTTAAAATACCATGTTAATGTCAATACAATACAGCCACCGGGATCATGTCATTGTATGTTTCTACAAAGAAGAGATATGTGTGAGCTCATGGTTCTGAACCAAACAGACGTCAAAATAATAGTATTTTAAACACCTACATGTATGGTGGTTTTGTCTAAACATTGGTGACGAGGGTGATGATGGCTATTTTCTGGTTATGAAAGTGGTTAGGTTAAGGCCTGATGAGCCTAACAAAAATAGGGCAAATTCCTTTCCTTTGCATGAAATAACATGCAAAGAAAAGGAAATGCTATGAAAATGCTATTTCATATCAAAAAATGGTTGCTGTCAAAAAGGTAGTTTACATGCGCTTCATTTAAGACATGCTTAAGCATTTGATATACATGTTGTAGTTCAAGTTTCACAGTAGTCACTTCAAAAATGTGACATGTATGACATGTATGATACAATTTCTCAAAAATTATTTTCTATCTCAACGATTTGCAGAAAAGTAACCTATTAACATTTTGTGGGAGACCAGGCTGCAAATAAATAAATACTGTATTGATAATATTGAGAATTTTTAAATTGTCATTTCCACTTCAGTGGACAGTGTGCTCCTAAAATTCAACACCAGCTACCAACCTTCTTTTTTCTTCCTTTCTGAGACTGCGTCATTGTTTGAGTTCCCATCTTTGTGTCCATTAGCTAATACAGTGACATAAAGATCACAGGTCTCCACCATGCATCTCAGAAAGCAGGGAGAGCTTGATGAATCCTATTCTTGAAGTGCTCCTCAGTGCATTAACCCCCCCTCAGTGTGAACATGACAAACATACTGTACGTGAGCTCCATGGGCAACAGGCTCTCACAACTTCCCACCAATTGATTTAACACCCGTCTGGTAACTGGCGGCAAACAGAACAACATTAGCTGAACAGTCACCTCAAACTGTTGCTATTTTCCACATCTTGACTCAGTCTCACTGTCATGTTTGGCTTGGCATGTTGTTATATTGCCAATTTGGAAGATATTTACTCTGATTTGTGTCCCCATAAACCAAACACACTTGAATAACACACAATGAATGAATGGCTAATCATAATCACAGCTGTTCTAAAGTTGGAGTTTATCTGATCTGCTAGATATGTAAGTCAAAACACAGCCATGCAGATGACACAGTGTTTCTCAAGTGTTTCTATGTATTTCATGTGTTTTATGTTACTGTAATTTGCTTGGCTTGGCTTGGCTGCCATTGAAACTGTCAGCATTGCTGGAATAAAGTTCAGAAGCCATATGAATTGCAACATAACTATATTTAATTTACCATGATACTGTAAATGACACTTATATCATTTTTACTGATGTCATCAGTGTTAAAAGCAACCTAGCAACAGATCACCTCCCTAATGGAAAATCAATTTTTACTCCTAATGCATAATGCCATTTATTTCTCTAACGTAGGAATGATAACCAATACATTTTTGTTTATGCCAAGATCTTTGTTACAGAATCATGGCCTAAACACACAGAGAACAGAGACACCCCCCCCCCCCCCCCCCCCCCCCCCCCCCCAACCCCCCCCCTCAAAAATAGTAATTCAAGGGAAAACAGTCTCTTTGCAGCTCTTCTCCGTCCCTCTGTAAACAGCAGGTTCACCAGCAAAGTCTTTGCAAATAAACAACGCTACAAAAAATAATTAATAATGCTGTGGGAAAAGCAATTTAATTTCCGCTCACAAGAACACAGAAACTGGACACCACTTTAATCACCCCCACTTGCCTGAGGTTTAACACGACCTCCTCAGCAAAACAGACGGGGAAACTGAAATTTGCCTCCAATTTAGGCTCAATTTGGTGCCAATGACGCGAAAAGTCCGAGGCTGACTCTCTTGCTGAAAAAAAGTACACTTAAAGTCTCATGTGTGGTTCATGGCTGTAATCCAGTCTGTCAGTGATAACCTCTGCTATATCGTTCCCTCACTCGCTCTCATCTGACAGGCATGGTTGTGATATAAGCATGATTATCCCAGCAAATGGGACAGTTATGTCATATCCTGTGCATCAGTAAGGTATTGAAGTATTTTGTTTGTTTTACAAGGAGTAAATGGTTTACGATGATTTTTTTTATCTGTCTCACAGATCAATATATTAATGATATTGTTCCCACTGCACAGTTATATGGATATGAGAAATAAACAATTGATAATATAAAATTATTGAAGAGCATAAAACACCTCCCCAACACTAGGGTTGTGTATCAAACTTTGAATGTTTTGTGATACTGACTGAATTAGAGACTTCCTCTGTATCACCATCCATCTGTTTTCTACTGCTTTATCTTCCATGATGTTCACTAGCTGACATAGTGTAAAAGGCCGGGTACACCCTGGACAGATCACCGGTGTATCTATCTCAGGGTCAACACACTGATGAACAACATGCAAACTCTACACAACGGAATCCAAACTGTTCTTGTTGTGAGGCAACAATGCTAGCCACTACACCACCATGTAGCCCTCTCATCACCTACTATCAAAATGTGTTGTCATTTCATTACCAAGGTATTAATCTCATTAGTGTAGTGAGCCAATAAGCATGCAGTATGCTGTTTGATCAGATTCCAACACTGTTCCTGATTGGCTGTCTCCATGGAGGCATGCAAGAAGGTATGAGAGTGGGCTCTTTCCATAGAGGAGAAGAAGAAGATGTTTGTTGTGCTTTGAGAAACTGGCACTTGTTTGATGAATGAAGGTATTTTGAGGTTTTATCTAAGCAATATTCAGCATGTGCCAACTAACCACTGACCTTGATTTTACTTTAGTTACTAGTGGGTTTGCATGAGTGCTTAAGCAGACAAAGTCAGCATGACATTACTAAACTTTATAGTCTTTAGAGTGTAATGTAACAGAATCTCAAAAAGAGAAGAGCCCATTACTGACTTTGAAATCTGAGAAGCACACAACACAATACTCCGCCTTTATATCTTTGAGTCAGTTGATGTCTGTGAAGATTCTCAGTCATCCAGGTCATGGTATCCAAAGTGTAGTAAAAAAAAAAGGGCAACTGGACTTCGTTGAAATTCTTGAAGACGTTTCGCCTCTCATCCATCAGGCGAAATGTCTTCAAGAATTTCAACGAAGTCCAGTTGCCCCTTTTTTTTAACTACACTTTGGAGTTAGATGATCCTTTTTTTAAAAAAAGACGTCCTTTAAAACCAAAACTTCTGGACATTCTGTTGCTGAAGCAAACACCAGAATGAAAGCAGATGCTTGATCACATCTCAGTCTGTACTCACACCTATGTGACACTTTAAAGCTCTGACTGTGAGTGTGACTGAAGCCTGGTGCTGGAGCTGCACAGCAGTGTGTATCACAGCCAGCTTTGTAGAGTTGCTATTATTGGTAAAGTGATTGCAATGTCCTCTCTACTATTAATGGATGCAATCTGTTTGACCAAGTACTGTAAATGAGCAGTGTCTGTGCCTGATTCTGTGTTCACACAAAATGTACATGGTGGCAGAGGCTTAGTAAGTAAGTAAGGCTCTGATTATATTGCAGTTTTTAAAATATACAACGTGTAAAAATGTGTTTTTAGACTTTTTTTTTTTTTTTGAAACATGCTTCTGCATTTCAGAATAGGGGCTGTCACCCAATAATGGAGCTCTTAATGCAAACGCAGTGTCCCCTTTGGTTTTAAGCTTGGAGTTGGGTATGGTTGGTTAGGGGGCCTAGGTGGAGGATTGGAGTGGGTTGGAGGTGGAGTATGGTTGGAGGCGTTTTCTGAAAGTTTATGGGTACGATTTGTGTTGTCTGCTTGCTTTGCAGGATGGATACAATTGTAGGTCACTGGCATAAAAGTGGCGGGTTATAGCGGTGAACTAATTTATGTGCAGAGTTGGAATCCATTGTAACATTGGCATTCTGTCTGAAGCTTTAAGCTGGATTTGAATATTTCATTGCTTTCCATTTATTTATGTATTATAACCTACCTAGAAGCCAACAAAGTCTGCTGAAAGTGATTTAATGTGTTGTGTTGTTTGGCTTTTGAGCGTGTTTTTCTCTTCTGTTACTGTCTGTATAATACACCAGAAGGACTGTGTATTACGTCAGTAAGAAAAGAAATACAAATAACTTGGCCCCTCAACATAAATGTCAAACTCTACTTGTAGGAGAAGTGGGAAGATACTTTAAGAGAAACAATACAGTATTTACAGTCAATAAAATAGCTATATTTAGGGTTTTGTTCGTGTTTGTTATGTCTGGTCTTTGTTGTTGCCATAATGACGACTTCTGATTGTGTTTTTTTTCATCTGCAAAGAAACAAGATCCACATTTATATGTTGCATTTCTCCCTGTTTTAATTGCTCAAAGCATTTTACGTGTCCCATTAATGCATTCACACACTGAAGCTCTGTATCTTGCACAACAGCTGATGGAGAAGACGGGGCTTCCAAGAACAAACCATCCAAATCATGAACGACCTGTTTGTGCCCATGTGATTCACAGCTGCCTCAGACCTGGAGCATCAGCCATATCCTGGATACAGAGCATTTATGTTTCTCAGAACTGATCTGGAAATGGAAGCAGTTAGACCTTATTCTGCATTAACCACAATCTCTTGCTGCGTGAGACACATTTCCTATAAACACACATTCTCATCCTGAGCCCCCTTGTTTGACAGTTTATCTCAGATCACCAATTGTTGACTTTTTAACCAGTGGGAAGTAAGTGAAATGTCAAAAGAACCAATTGTAATCTCTGCCATCTGAGACAAGTTGTCATAACAGAACCTTGAGATTAAGCCTAATGTCTGCATTCTCTTGTATTCCTACAACAATGTCAAGCCAAGAATATACTTTGCAGTCCTGTTTGGCAACAAAGTCGGTGCATTATTTTCTTCCCTGCATGGAAAACAGTAATTATGGCACATACTCTTGTCAGATAAAAACATAATAATGGTGGTGCAAATAATGTGCTATGATTTCAAAATGAAGTGATAAGAGCCCACAACTGTTCCCAGAGAGAGGTAAATCAGTGAACTGAAACCAGGTGTTGCTGAGTGTGAGTACATCAAGCATCTCGCTTGATGAGCTCCAGGCACAGGTTCAGTTGGTTGTTTCTGCAGCAGCTGGTAATGGTTTGAATATTAAATGTATTAAATGTCTTTTTAGAAAAGCTATGAGCAGCCATTACTTTACTCTTGTGGTTCATTGGCTGTGAATGAAACACAAAACACAATAAGCCCAAACAAAGCTTTCATTTCACAGTGACCGATATTTAATGTATATACTGCTTATTTGTCAGGTTGATAATCCATGTTGTCCTACTGCCTTTATCTTTATTGTGCCATTACTTGTGAAAAGCCATGTTTATATGCTGTTGTTTGAGCTTTCTGACGGTCATTACGTCTATAAATTGAGCGCAGCACTTCTGTCAGTGTTGTTAATAAAGAACATGGATGCAAACCGTGTGCCAGTTTATTTGAACAGTGGTGCAGTTATTGCTGCTGGTCTCAGCACAAAGCCACTCAAACAGAATGGCCCTTCCTGAAATTTGCCTTTCAGGAAATCCTACAATGAAAGCAAAACCGCCTCTGTAGCCACTTGTCGTGCATGTGTGGGTGATGACAGAGTTGCACAAATAAACAAAAGTACAGCATTGTTCAAAGTCTCTCAGTGATTTGACCTCATTTTACCGTTTTTAATTCACATTTCAGTACAACATTTGACTCTGGATGCTGCTGGCACATATTTTAATATGCGGTGTCAGTAGTTGCAATGTTTTATTTATTACCCAGAGCCTTAGTCCTTAATAGTAATGCACTGTTTAACATATAATATAAATTTCCCACCAGTTTGTCAAATTTGTCAAATTTTAAAACGCATCTGTGCAAGCCTGTCAACTTAGCATGCACTCAGGAGGAATTTCAATCAGTTTTCAGTTTCTTTTCACTTCAAAGCTGTGGGATACACAGACATGTTTTCAAGGACTTTCAAAAACCAAAACGCTCTGTAGCAAGCTTTATAATTAGTCCTTGAATAAAAGCACTAATACAAAAAAAGGCCCATTTCAATAATTGCTGCAATTATGTAGTTGACCACCATTGTCTGGCTGCAATAAGGCTTTAATTACATGGCACTGGATACTGCTCTCTTAAATAACTGTGCCAACAGACCTATGCCTTCTATTAGCTACTAACTGAAGATGATGTCTGATTATTGTTTTGGGCTTACTGAGGCAGCTAACATCACCCTTTTCTTTATGCTGACAGGTTTGTGGCAAAGGGGCTGTTTATTGATTTATTAATTTGTCGGCTTATAACTGTATTAAATTAGAATTTATGCTCCTGTGTGGAAATCTGTTTAATGAAAGGATTGTTTGTTTAACATCTTATGCTTGTCCCACACACTACAAATAAGTCAAATAGCCGAGAAATAAAAGTGTTGTTGAGTTACAAGTTAAGTTGTTAGTCGAATGCCTTTAAGAGCTACTTTACTTCATAGATTACTTTGCTTTCCATCTGGGTATCAAACCTAAGTCACTATGGTTCATTTAGAGGAGGGAAGCAAATGTTTGATATTTGTCATCCAGCCTGTAATTTTATGACAAGAGATCAATTTTTCTTGCCCTTTAAGGCTGTGACTAACAGTCTGCTATACCCTTCTGTATGCTGTGTATTATTCCAGGGGTTGGATGCTCCTAAGTGTGGATTCGTCGCCCAGATGTCGTCAAAATGCGTCACAGCACCACGCCGTAGGCTGTCCCAAGTGTCATGTGACTCGTCTACGCCTTCTCATGCACTGCAGGAGAGTGGATGAGTCATCAGGTCAACCATAAGCAGTACATGCCAAAGCTTAACTTTGACCTAACCACAATTCACATCCCAGCTCTAAACTTGAGGAAATGAGGTTTTACCATGTGTAACCATGTGTCATAGTTTTCAAACGTCTCTGTTTTGCCTGTCCAGACTAAATAGCAGCCTCTGAGTTTTCCATGAAAATGGAACCAGCAACATTTTTAATTTCTCTAATTTGAGGCTCTAAGAGTTGGAGTGATTTGTGCAAGAGATCAATACAGAGCAGACTTCCATGGTAGCCTTAGGCAGCAGGAGCTGATGCCACTCAACAAGCAATTGGCTGAGCTGTATCTACTTAGTTGAGTATGTGATGAATGGTTAGCTGTGTGTACTTTTTTCTTGTTCTCTTGACCTTTAAACAAATAATCACATCAAACATCAAAAGGTCTAGAGCAACAAATGAGATCTTGCGTTTCGATCCCAGTGGGGTTGTTCTGACTGCAGAAGCTAACTTTTAACTTTTCCCCCCCTTGTTCTCCCTGCAGACAGTCAGCTGATAGGCTCTGTGCTGATTTTGCTTTGTGGTACTTTGACAGAACTGTAAAGCTGCAGACTAAAAGCCTGTTCGCTGTCACACTCTTGACGTGCCCAAGTTGTATGAAGTCAAAACACAAAAGATTAAATTAAATCGATAAATGCGAACCAGTTGCTTCATCACTCCAAGCTCATCAAATTTTAAAGTTAAAGGGGTCACATCTAAAATTATGTTCTAATAACCTTTGGCCACCAATTCAAGTCCTGATCACCATAGAAACTAGGAACAAATTGCCAGGTCTGACATTAATCTTTGTTATAACATGGTTATATAATGAAACTTGTTCAGCCTACTGCTAAGCAAAGATTAGGGTGTGATTAAATGAATGCATTATCCTCATAATTGGCTTGTTTTACTCTATTAAATGTCTCATAACAAGAGTCAATGTAACATTATTGCCAAAGCCATATATTATTGGCTTTGGCGCAAGTGAAAGTAAATAAAGCAGCTTTTGGCTGATGAATTTTGTATTCATTGTAAATACACCAGAGCCCATGGAGATTTAACTGATTTACAGAGAGTTGGTGAGCTGAGCTGTGAGTTCTCTGCTTCTGTCTTTCTTCTACGTCAGTAGTTCAGTAGGAGTTTTTTAGCAGATCTATCAAAGCATGTGTTCTACCTTCAGCGATCTTTTTTTTTTTCCTCTATAACAAACCTTGTCTCACAAATATTACTTTCCCATGCAACTTAACTGTATTTTCAACTATGTTTTATACCAAACACACCAATCTTCTGTTGAAATATGTTTGCGTATGACATATCATACTGACAAAGTTCACAAGTATTTGATAATAAGAGAAACTATGATCTTTTCCTAGCTTTTAGGTTTGGTTACTGCATGTAAACTGCTTATCATCACTATTATGTCTCCTGAATGCCAAAGCACACATCTACACAAATTGGTCACGTAATTTTGGTTCAGAAAGAATTTTCCCTACTAAATGAAAGAGAGAATGCAATTTATGTGTGTGGGAATGTTATTTTTCACTGACAAAGGTCAAGACAAAGCACCATTCAATCACACCTACAATAAAAATGGTCAAAGATAGAAACAAAAGGAGATTTAGAGATGTTGTTTCAAAATAAAGCAGAGACAACAAAGATGTAAGTGTATTATAATGTGTGCAATTTGCACTTGAAGCTATCAAAACTGAATTATTTTGACACTGTAACATTGAAAATTGAAGTACATGTTGAGATTTGTTTGAGTGCTTTTATTAAAACAACCTTTCCCATGCATATGCAGAACAACAGCAGCAGCAGCAGCAGCAGCAGTGACCATGTGTTTGTTTTCATGAAGCCATCTGGCAGTTGTGCGAATCATGATTGTTTTTTGTTATCCACTCCAAAAGTTTTCTATAAATGCAAAATGCATAATAAATAAACAATGGATGCACTAACTGAGTCCACTACTATTTGTCTTCAGCACCTACATTCCAATGTGTATAAATCTTAAATGTGAACTCAATTTTCCATTGTGAAATAAAATCAAACATGTCTGCAAAGAAGAGAAAAATGCATTTGTGTGCAATGAAATACTCCATAACGGTAAAACACAGTCCCTATCAACATCTGTGGTCTCCTCTCTGACCAACACTCTGATGTCTTACAGTCATAAAGACGGTTGACCGTTACCAAAATGTAGCATCTTATCTGACAGGACTGCAACTAACTATTACTTTAAAGATCAATTAATCTGTCAAATGTTTTCTCGATTAATCGAGAAGTCGTTTGGTCCATAAATTGTGAGACAAAATTTTGATTGGTTGTTCCCAAACCGAAATGATGATATTCTCAAATCAAATGTCTTATTTTGTCTACAAAGTAAAATGATGTAGTTTTAATGATTTGTGATTTATGAAGCAAAGAAACCAGAAAATACCAATTATCGATTATCAAAATTATTGACACTTGATTTAAAACTGAGGTATTTTATAGTTTTAATCCAATTTGGCTTAAAGTTGGTTAATTGGTTTGTCAGGTGCTATGCAGTGTGAAAACCTTCGCCGAAGGCACTTAGTTTCTCACATGGTCATTATATTCCCTTGTTGTTTACTCCTAGAAAACCTCATCAAAATCAAACCTTTACTTTTCGATTTATGTTTTTCACAGACTGATAAACAAATGTGGCCAAAAACTTTAACTTCCTTGGTGAATATACCCCATCTGCACTCTGGGAATGTGATTTATTGTCACTGTTACAGGAATAATGAAAGTCAGTTTGGCCTTTCTCTATATATAAGCAGCATTGTAAAAGAATATAATTTGCATTCTCTACCGGGTCAAATGACTCTGACTGGCTCCAAGTGTATTTAAAAATGCATATATTGACAAAGTGATACAACTTAAGGGTAGCTGTTACGAATTACATCTATTGGCCCTCTTTCCTTCCCACTGATTCTGAAACAGCTATGTACATCTGAGAAAAATGACCCTTCCTCAGTCAGGCTCCTCAATGCTCTACACATTCCAGTCTGATTGGCTTAGCTGTTGGCCCAGAGCCCAAAGGGCGTTTCTATAAAACTCTCCATGTGCTGAAAGCCAGAGTCACAAAGCAAAAGGGACTCAGACTCAACGGTGTCCTAACAGGAAGAGTGATTTCTATATTAAGTGCTGTGCCTGAAAGCTCTGGAAAATGTGTAAGGGATTAGCTGCCTTACCTCAAACCTGCCTTGAGAGGTGAGACCAGTATCACCATGTTACCTTTCCTGTCATGTCTTTTAATTGTGTGCTATTCTGGTTTTTGGGTCCCAAAATGTTCAGATGTGTTTTAATCATCTTAAAAACTGCTAAAATGTTGATGTCAAAATATATATATAATTAGTTTATTTGAATTTTCCATGCTAGTGTCTTGCAGATTAAATGTCTCCACTTTAAAAATTTGAAATTTTAAAATGAACTTTTTTTTCCTGGAAAAAGCACAATATTAGATCTGTTTTACCAACTTTTGTGTGTACAATTAGGTTTTATACCCGAACCTCTACTTTCCACTATATTGGTCAATCTAAATGTATTTTTAGATGGAAAACAGTGCATATGACATAATGCTAATTTCTTTATATCAGAGGCAATATTAAAATGAATGTGGAAGAGAAAAAAAAGGCTCTTTGTACCAGATTTAACTAGTTTCATGTTAGACTGTTAGAAAATATAAGATTTAGTCCCAAAGATAATTTCACTGTTTTCCTTTTTTTATAGTTTTTTTTTTTTTAATTAAGCAAATTTTCTGGTGAAGCAATCAAATTATCGTGGATTTTAGAGCAAACCATCCAACTGACATTCCAACAAATTTAAATAGTAGTGCCTTGTTTAATTAAATAGAATATAATATAGAAAGGCTGGTAAAATTATGACTGTTTGAACAAACATCATGACAGTGTTAAATATAACTTTTAGCCTTTGTTTTCTGCTTTTTTGCCATCCAGGGCAAAGGAGATCAAGACAAAACTGGGGGTTTTACTGCAGAAGCCAGAAAATGCCATTGACCTCATCATTCCCTACTCAGAGAAGCCGGAGAAGAAGCCGGAGAAGCTGCAGAAGTGAGTTTCCCCTCAGAGAGATGATTTGTGTGGGGGGGTCAGTTGGTTGCCTGAGTGTTAAGCAGATTGATTGATGGTAAATTGATGGTAAATTGACTGAGCAGAGCCCAAAGCAGGTACAACAACTGGGGATCAAATGATGTTAAACCTCTCCGTATTTTGGCCTGGGCTTAGATGTTATCTTGAGATGGTACTTCCATTTTATCAGGCATGACCACATAAATCCGAGTCAGAGGTGAACTACACATTCAGTGTAGAACTACTTTGGTTTCTGTAATAAAGCAAAATTTACTTCTGCCTCATTTTTTTTCATCATGAAAAGCGTATTTGAAAAAAGTTCATAAAAATGTATTCACTAAATCAGTTTAATAAAAGTAAATTTAGTTTTTAACCAACTTGCACCCCCCATGGTCAGTAAAAATCTATTTTTCCCCTGTCCTAGCTATCTGTTTTTATTTATTAAGTTTTGAAGTGCATACACTTTTGTATATTTAATCTTTAATCTCTTTGATTTGATTCTAGCTCTTATGTTTGCACACAAGTCCCAGTGGAATGTGAATTCTCATTACAAAGTCACTGAGGTTAAGATCAAATCACCACCTGCACAAAAGAGGATCGATAAGTCTGTTGCATGAGCACACCGCTCACTCACCTGGCACTGGTCTGTCCTTGTAATTTGAAACACTTGAATAAAACGTCAAAAAATGTTCTCCCAAAGGTGATAGAATCATCGTGCACGTACTTTGTAACTTCTTAAAAATGTTCCCCGGCGAAACTCGGTGTCAAATAGCTCCACATGATTGTTTTGACACACAGCATCACATGCAATCTGTTCCTCCTGGATTTTTCCCAGGCCTAAATCTTGCAGCAGTTAAGACATGATCAAAGATGCATTCTGATTTAGTGAGACTATGTTGTTTGGAGCTTTTCAGATGTAGAGGATCACTTGCATCCTCTGTAGGCTGCATGAACATGAGTGATTGCTGAAGGCTGTATAATAAGACCTGTTTATGGCCTAATTGATAAAAGCTTGATTTGTGTTTATGTGTCTAAGACTTCTGCTGTCATTTGTTTCCTCATAAAACTCTTAACTCATTTTACATCTGCATTGAATTTGTGTATTAAGTACATACTTTAGTAACTTTGAACCTTCTGCAGTTTGGATTTCTATATTTCTCCGCATCATGGCAGTTATGCACACTGTTGTACTGACTCTTATCTTTTATGCAGTTTTTCTAATTTGAGGTGTTTTGTGCACAGGCCTACTCCTGAAGAGGCTGCTCACTGGCGGGAGAGTCTGGAACGAGTCCTGAACAACAGCTGTAGGTGTAACTTTCTTATTCTTTTGCTCTCTTTCTTTCTTTTACTTGATCACACACACACACATCTCTTTGTGTCACATGCTGTCGGGACTAAATAATAACCTGCCAAACCTAAACTCTTACCCTAGCTTTAACCCAATTAGAGTCAAGTCCCCATAATCTGATTTGATCTGTCTACGCAAAATTAAAAAATCAAGACTTGGTAACTGATGGATTGTACTGTGTTGTGTGATGAGATGGAATCTAATCTCAGCTCCTTCTCTGCGCAACACAATTACACACATTTCATTGTTTTACACAGTTGACATTCAGTAGTGCTTCCTTCTTCTCTTCCCTGTCCTTCTCAAACTCTTGTGTACTCTTTCATGAAGAGCTTCATTCTAGGGACGGTGTGTGAGTGCTGGCAAAATGCTTCAAACACAATGGGGGAAGTATATACCTCCAGAAATGTGAGGTATCACAGCAAACAAAGGAAAACAGGAAGTGCTCTGCATTACATTTGCAGCTGTGTTCCAGGGCCAAAACACGTTAACAGGTCACAATATGATAGGTTGTACTCAGTGTTCATAGTTAACATTATCATCACCCCTAACAGCTAACAATTAGCTTTAAGTGTACAATAATCATAGGATACTGTCTTACAATTAAAGATCCAAAATTGTATCGTAAGTTACAATGAGGTGCTTTTTGATGCATCTTTGCAGTTCCAATCAAGCAGATGAATTAAATGACCATCAAAAATATTACATCACACAAAGAAACAGGTGAAGTGCACATTAATTTCAATTTCATTGGAAATAAAGAAACATTGACAGACAACAAATGGCACTGAAGAAGAGAAGAGAGCTTACTTGATACGGGAGCAGAGAATATGTAATTTTACGACAGTCTGGAGATTTAAAGAAGGTTGTTTGAACATTAATAGTCCCAGCTGTGTGCATTTGCTTAATGGAGCATTTGTGCAATTTGTCCAATCAGAAATGAATCTTTGAAAAAAAGATTACCTCAGTCCAGACAGAATCCTTGGTGATGTCAGTTTGTGTTCACTTGATAGTGTTTCAAAAGCATTCATGCACAAAAAATAGCTTAAAAAAAGAAAAAAAAACATCTGGTTTGCAAAAGCCTAAAAAGGAATAAGCGGTGCACCAATAAATGACGTCAGAGTTACCTCACTGTCAGTGTGTGATTGTGTTGTCAGCATCAGACACACCCTTTGCATCCTCCCTTTTCCTCCCCCTGTGTTAGAGTAAGACTGGCCATCGCACATACTTGGACAAATCCTATTAAAGGTGGGAGCAGAGAGCTTGCTGTGTACGTGTCCAGAGACCGGGCCCCGTTGGAAAGTCACAGCCAGTCTTATGTTTTGCCACACGGGTTTTTAGGCGTTTACCTAACGGGTGGGCTGTTTTCTTCTCTCTAGCTGCACCATTTTACAAGAACGGTTTTAGTGGTGACAGGGGAGGTGGACACAGGAAGAGAAACATTGCACTAATATGAACACCACCCTCTTACAAATACATGAAAGAGACTGAGTTGCTTCAACACAATGAGGCGCCTGAATCTTAAAATGCAATGCATTAAGGAATTAATTAAGTCAGTGGTGATCTAACTTTGGAGTAACATGCTCTGTCCGAGCTCTGGTGTCTGTCTAGCAGACTGTTTAGGTACGATACACTTGTCAAGAGTATGGTTTCTATAACAGTGCAGACAGGCTTATGTTTAGAAAACATCTGCATTTCAAAGAACCCTTCACACCAAACAACACACTTTAATAGGTGATGTAATCAGCTTTGTTAAACATACCAAAATACTGTATATTTTGGATTATAAGGCTGAAACATGAAATAATTCAGATGTTTGGGTTCATGTAAAAAAAAAAAAAATGAACAATTTGAATAGTTTAACAACCACGACATATACCGGGAAGCAACACTGGCTCTGCTGTTTACTTCACAACTAACAGAAGAGATGATTAACTCTAATGGTTAACAGTATTTAGCAGTACATGTCAACGCTGCTGCTAATAAGTGACTAAAGTGGTTCCTGGTACAGATGTACAGATCTTACTGACCAGCTGTGGATGGAGGCTGCAGGGCTCAGTGGGTGGCACAAGAGCTTTCCAAGTAGCTCCTTCAGAGAACTGCAGCACACAGAGACGCACTGTACATGTCAATGCATCAATATCCGTATCACTCTGTGTGTGTGTGTGTCCACTGAGGTTGTGTGTTATAGTTACATCTCCAGGGAGAAGTCTAAATGGTACTGATTTATCGCACAGTTGCTGCAAAGTGACTTGACAGGATAATTTGTCATCATGAGATTTTACATTAACATTATTCCTTTTTGGTCCTTCCCTGTAAATTCACATGAGACTCTGGCTGAGTTATTACCTCTCAAGTGTACAGCCACCCTTCCTTTATTTCAAGTCAAAGGTTGCATAATCTGGTGTTTCCTGCCGGGTTTTGTTCATCTGAGTTAATATTTAGATGTTATAGTCTTTGTTGTAAGCCATCATAAGGAACCAGAAATGCCAAAAAGTAATATTTATAATTATAATAATAATAAACTGTTATTATTATAATCATAAACTGTTTCCAAAAAAGCAGTTGAATCATGTTGACAATTAACATAAGTAGAAAAGCAAATCATACACACGGAAATAGGCCTGGGACAAAATGCATCTGTCACAACATGATTATAACAGATTATTGTTTTTATTCTGTTTCAATTCTGATTCATTATTAGTGATTTTCTTTTCCACCTTTACTCAGAATTTGACATTTAATCATAATTGAATGGGACAGAACATGTACAACAACTGCTATATGTAGTAATATAATGTATAGTAGGTGTCCCTGCCTATATCGAAATAAATCAGGCCCAGTAGAAAATAAGGGGCTGTAAGAAAATTAAATGAAATGCTGTGAATTGAACTGAGGCTCTTAAAACAGGACTTCATACACAAGCGAGAATTCAATTTAACATATGCTTCAAATGCTTCATATTAAACCCTGTGGATTGTAGAAAACACTCTAACAGAACTTCCAAAAGTTGTTGAGGTACGTTTAGCGGTTCATGTTCATCACATGAGTAGATATATGACAAATCTGGGGGAGTAGAGGGTTTTTAAAGTTGTCCAAGAAATCGTGCTATTGTCTTTTTGGGTTTTCTTCCCCCCCATCTTTACAAAGGAAAAGGGGCTACATTCTCTGTGTGATACACAATCACATTGTCATGTCAGTGTGTGTGTTTTCTTTTTTGTTTTGTTGTTGTTGTTGTGAGGGGGGTCCCCTTCCTTTTTGTTTCCTTGTAACAAAAAGGTCTGTTAAGGGAAAAAAAAACAATAAAAAACAACAAAAGCTGCAGCTTGATTGCAGCTCAGTGATATTTTGAACCACACGAGTCATTTAGATTGAAGATAAAAGCCTGAAGCACAATGCTTATCATCTGCAGCACATGTTCATTCAAGACAATGAGACCATTCACAGACATTGTGTTAAAAAACCAAGGCCTTTTTTTCCTGAAATGAGTGGTTGTTCCTAAAAGTCAAGCCTTTTGGATATTTATTTTAGGATGACCATGGTACTTTTACACTTTTTAAAAACATTTTCTGTAAATTATTGTCTTTTCCTTTTGGAAAATGAGATGAATGTTTTTCATACCTTTTATCTCAGAAAATGCAACACAAAAAAAAATCAATATTCTATTCAATTTTGTGCTGACTCTTTACTGGTTCAACTCTGTGAACAACATGTAATGAGACCTTCCAGGCCCTGGCAGTGGGCGTGTAAGGAAAATGTCCTCTTTAACTTGGCATGAGCTATAAATGCACTGTAATGGCTTCATTGATATAATGGAAGGATCGTTATGTAAAGAGCCACAGTGCCCATGTGATATCTAACATCTAGTATGTGAGAGACAGCAGAGTTGCTGCAGACAAAAAGAGCATCATTAATCCCCTCACGTTGTCTGATTAGTGGATCCTGTAATGAAGATTCTCAGGAGTTATATGAAATTTAGGCAGAATAGAAATAAATCAAAAGCATTTGGTTGTGACTCACACTCACAGTTAATTTTTGCTCTTTTTCTCTATATGGAGTATTTTGCTGAATAATTGGAGCAGCTGGCACATGGTGAGAGCTGTTAATTTAGAAGAGGGGACAGATGGTGTGATGGTAATTAGTGTTCTCATTTAATTCAGCCATATTTGAAATGTGATGGAAATGTTATTGTGACTCTAATGGGAAGGTGACTCTGATCTACTATTAGAAGTACATATACATTAGAATAACGCAGGGCATCGGGGAACTATTAGCTGCTCCATATTTAATTATTTTTTTCATCTCTTGATCCAACATCCTCCCTTCCTCTCACCAGATGGTCTGGCTGCTTTCCGAAGCTTCCTGCAGTCCGAGTTCAGTGATGAGAACATAGAGTTCTGGACGGCCTGTGAGGACTTTAAAAAGACCAAGGACCCAGTGAAGATGTCGGCCAAGGCCAAGAAGATCTATGAAGACTTCATCCAGTCCGAGGGACCCAGAGAGGTCAGGGATCCCTGTAACATTTGAACATCTGAGTAGAAATCACAGTTTGCATGTTTCGCATGATGCATGCCAATATTTCATTTTAAGAGGTCCCATTTAATATGAAATCAACTTTGCGGGTGGTGGGTCACACATTAGTTGGCTATTCTACACTCTGGGGATCAATCTTTGCCACGTATGCACTGTCACAGTTACAAAGCAGTTTGTTAAATGCAGAGCCATGGGCTCACATGTCTATCCTGCTTCTGAATTTGTAGATTTCCACATGTCTAAGGCATTATCATGAGCGCACACTGAGTAATATAGCCCCAATTTTATATAGCATTTTCCTTCTGAACTACTAAAAAGTGTATTTAAAACTGTAGCGTGTGCATTTTAAACACATATTGTTGTTTGTTATATTCAACCTGTCGTCAAATGAGTTCACACAATACTGCCAAACAGCTCCACACAACTCTCTGTGTTTCTCACAGTAGTAGGGATTAGATCTCATGCGACCATTTTAAATCAAGACAGAGGAAAGCTGCAGCAACACTGTGTTAGTAAAGCTGCACAGCTACATATGGTTGGAGTATGAGTGAAAGCACAAAGAAGCACACACAAAAAGTTAAATAAAATGAATTCTGCTTCGCAAAAAAAAAAACTTGTCCAACAGTTTAATGGGATAAATGCTTCTTGACAGTCCTGCTTGACAACGCCTATTTGACATGGAAGTAGAAGAACGTAGTGTACACATAATATTACACCTTCTCTGGTCCCGAAGACCAGAATAATAATAAATATCAGCAGATGTAGCACCCTCTGACTCTCTCTCTCTCTCTCTCTCTCTCTATATATATATATATATATATATATATACACACCTTTCTTGGCTAATCATGGAGCAAATGTGTGGAGGAGTAATGCAGACATGCTTGAGTATAAACACATGAGTTTCCACGTGAAGAATGTGCTAAGACTCTGCACGTCAGCAAACAACATAAGCACACGCCAGGAACAAGTAGTACACACCTGCTCACCACATTTGCTGAGGTAATGTTATCCTGGGTCTACACGTGACGTCTGAAGGGGAAATGCTGCTCCTCTTACTAAATAAAACGTCATCTCACAACACTGGTCGCCATGGTTTACAAATGACATTCAAGTGTTTTGATGTCGTTATTCTATTTCCTACTAATAGGCGGATGAAAAGATTAAAACCACTTGTGCTTGTGTGGTAAATATGACTTTACCATATATGACCGGTTAGCGTGGATCAAGGCGGATTATTGGGGAACATCAACATCAGCTGCTGAAGCACTTTGATGCAGATCTGAAAAAACAAACAATTTAGGTGCACGTGTTCAAGCGAGTGTTAACATAAATACTCAATCAACCAATTGCATGGCAGCAACTTGGTTCATTTAGATATTTAGACATAGTCTAGACGACATTGAATATGGCATGGTTGTTGGTGCCAGACGAGTTTGTCTGAGAATTTCGGGACCTGTCGCTCTACTTTAGGGTTTACAGAGAATGTTCCAAAAAAAAAGGAAAGATCCAGTTAATGACAGTTCTCTGGAAGAAAATGCCTTGTTAATACCGGAGGTCAGAGGAGAACAGAAAGGCTGATTTGAAATGACAGAAAAGCAATAATAGCTCAAAATAGTCACTCAAATAGCCACTCAATATGATCAAAGTAGGCAGGGGACATCTCTGAATGATCAACATGTGAAACCATGAAGCGGGTGGTCTACAGCAGCAGAAGACCATTTTATGAGTGCCCTGTGTACCTAATAAAGTGGCCTTTGTTGCATGTTCCCCATGTTTGTATTAAAATTGTTACAGTTTTCATTGACATATCAACACTACTGTCCATTTTACTACTGTTTTCTTTAAGTTTTTTTGCCAAAATATTTTAAAAAACACGTGAAGTTAGTTTTCCTTCCATAGGATCAAAATTTATTTGGACTAAGACTTTACAATTACTCACTCACACTTCTTGTTAACATTTTACTCTCTTGGAATAAACCTCTGGAACACAGGATGTGACGTAGTTTATGTTTGCATTCATACAAAATAAACAATGATTAAATGAATAGCGATAAAAAGTTTGCCATGATGATGATGAATCATCTTCCTCTTCATCGCCCCCTCAGTTCTCTCTGTATATGTTTTACTTAACTACACATTCATGGTGATAAGTAGCTGCATTTTAAACCTTCATTTTCACAGTTTTTACAGAACTTTCCTGTGTATCAACTAAATGTGTTTCTGGAGAATGACTCTAGAGCCTTGGTTCTCAAACTGTGACACATGTGCCACCAGAGGTACACAAGCTTCCTCTGGTGGTATTTGGAGGAAAATCAGAAATACTCTTCTACTATATATGTATCATTGGAGTGGAGCTGAGGAATATAGACCAGATTGAATAGGAGATTATGAAATAATTAGTCACATTTCCCACTCCACCTTAATTTAATTTGGCTATAACAGTGTCTGAAGCATATTTGAGGAAGAGGAGGATGATGAGAGGGCAAATTGTCTTATTGGGAATAAATCTACCTCCTGTGAAAAGTCCATAGTTTGCTTGTTTCAGAATGCATGGTGCGTTGTCTTGTGGAAATTCACTTGCAGTGATTATGACTGATGATTAAGTGATTGGGCTTCTTATGAGTGGGAAACAAAACACAGCATTACCTTGTTTTGATTTGTTTTTCTAACATCTTCCAAACTGTCAATTTGTCACCATCTAAGAATTATTTCGGCACATACATTATGCATTTTACTCTTAGGATGCACTCAGTCACCATGATGTATAGATATACAAGGCAGCCATGATGCATATGAGCGTTGTTTCTTACAGCCAGTCTTGTCTTTGTCCTCCCGCAGGTAAACATTGACCACTTCACAAAGGATGTGACCCTGAGGAACCTGGTGGATCTCTCCCCTGCGACCTTTGACCTGGCCCAGAAGAGGATCTACGCCCTGATGGAGAAGGACTCCTTCAGCCGTTTCCTGCGGTCCGATCAGTATCAGGAGCTCCTGGTCAACTAAGCCTGAGCAGGAGCCTGAGGGACTGGGGTGGGGAGGTGGTGTGGTTTCAAACAGCAGGAAAATATCGGGACAAACCTTTTTTTTTTTTTTTAATTAAGTATTTCAAATAAACTACCACTGTGTATGAGCACACAAGAGCTGGCGACCTTTATTTTTTACAAAAAAATTACAAAAAGATCCAAGGTGAAAAAAGATTATTGAAAGAAAAGCAAAGAGAAGGATTGCCTTTTGAAATAGCCCCACCTCCCCATCTGTCCCACACAAACGTCTTTCTGTAGTTGTGAGGACACTCACATGACAGTCTCAATCCTGCAGTCTCAATCTCAACTAAGAATCTAAAATCAACTCTCAGTCTAATTCCAACTTAAATCAGATACCAAGTTTCAACCATGTAAATCAGCTGTACTGTCTATAACATGCTCACGATGATAGATTTGGTGATGAAGGTTCTCCTCACAACTGTAGAAAGACAAACACACACACTTCACTTCAAAATAAGATTCGGCTGATAATAAGCAACCATTTGTAATACAGGGAAAAAAGTCAAATCAAATTACAATATGAACAGATTTGGAAGCTCTCGCAAATTATGTAACTAATTTTTTTCCCCAGACATGACATACAGTACATGTGCATGTTTCATTGAGTTCTGGTTACATGTAATCTGTGCATTCTAGAGCACTCCAATCATGACTTCCTGACAAAGAGCAGTAACAGCGTGAGCAGGAAGGTGATGTCAAGTCTGTACGTCCTAAAGCGCTCCCGCATGTGCTGCAATTACTTTTTTTTTTGGAAACACAGCACCTGTTCAGTTACAGCTGGACTTTTTTTTACACAGTCTCCCACATGGCACAACATGCTGTTGCTTCAGTATGAATCAATTGTACAACACTTAGCAACTGTTTTCAGCCAATTTCTTGTACTTCACCGGGGATCCACCTGGTTCCCTGCACAGGACACTTCAGTAAGTGAATTTATTCATGTCATCAAAAGCTGGGGCAAGATGAAATATATCATAGACATAGTACACAGAAAAGCATTTTCACCTAAAAAGATTCAGCATAATGCACATGTGCCCTTTTTTTTAAGTAAAAGCAAAACCCAGTTTTGGTCCTCTTTTGTGCCATAGACAGACATAGACGAGAGGGGATTTTCAGAGCTTTGTGAGTTTCTCCAGAAAACTCACATCATTTCTTAATATTTTCTGTCTACAGGGAAAATCAGTGGGAATACTGTAAATGCCAACTATTTACTCATGAATGTACTTGTTGACTAACTCTAATTTCATTAAGGCATTATTATTGAGGACTAGTGATGATCACATAACTCTTTTTTTGTCTCTTCCAGTCTCTCACACTCACACACACTGGTTTGGTTGTGAGGCATCCTGTGAGAACAGTTCCTTGAGAACAGTCCAGACTAGTTGGCTCAGTGGTCGAGCTCCTTGGCTACCACTTAACTGCAAGTTGCTAAGATGGGAAAATCAAGTAGGAGGGAATCTTAAAAAGTGAACTGAGCAGTAGTTTTAAACAGAGAAAGGTCTTTTTCCCATGTGAAATATCAAAGTTGTCTAGTTTTGCGTGCTAAAATGCTATAATAAAGTCCCACATATGCTAGTTATATGATTAATATGATGATGAATTTATGCATGGGAAACTGAATACTGGTTGGTTTTCAGCACTATGGACTGACAATACTGGTTAAACCCAGAGCACCTCATATTTAAAGTCAAACACCAATGTTAAAAATTGTTAAGGAAATTCAAGCCGCATTAAAAGGTGATCAGCAAAATAGTTACATCTAAATAAATGCTTTTGAATTACACAACTTAAAGTCACAAGTTATTCACTTCACTGCGTTGTACTACTATAACAAACACTGGTATTTAACTAATTTCTATTAAGTTGAGAATAGGCTAACGTGATGGTGGAGGAGGAGGTGGTGTGCAATGTTAGGGTGTTCTTACTATATTCATTTAGTCAAATGTATGCATTACATAAAGTGATTATGCAGTATTTACTCATTTATAGCTTTAAGTCTTCACATTTAATCCAAGCATACATGTGTGTTTAGCAAAACGAAATCATCTAGATATTCAGCATTCCGCAAGTCCTTATTGTTCCTATGATTGCCAATAACCACTGAAAATATGACAGATCAGTGAGGGAAACCATTTTCAATTCATCAGTGTTTTGATTACTTGGACAAGAAGCAGTCTGACATAAGGATGAACGACGAGTATCAAAAGGTCTAAATAATGAACAGTATTGACACAGAATTGCTATGACACAGATTGACCAGTCTGGTGTCATGAGCTTTAGTGTCATAACACAACACAGACAAAACAATAAGGGCTTCAACAGTGTTGAATATGCATTATTCTTTGTAGCCTTGCATGTATGTTTGTAGTCGACCACATAAAAATATATATGTGCATAAAATTCCTGAAGATGTATTTATTTTTATGTGTTAGTATCTACTATTTACTATTGTGTCTAAGTTATTCTAAATTACAGCCATGAAATTGATGATTATTTGACTGAAGGGCTGGTAGACTCTGGTCAGTCTTTTCTCTTTGATAAAGGAGGAAACATCTTACACTAATTGTCACTTTGTTTTTTTCTTCATTAGATACCTTCGCATTTTGTGTTCATGAAGGTTCATGAGAGTTAAAGCAAAATTATATACAAGGTTTTCTACCTTAAAACTCGACAATCATGTTGCTGCCCTGGTGACTTGTACAAATAGAGCCTCTTTTATTCCCCATACCTCTGTTCTTGCAGTAGAAACATTTCAGTTTGGTGAGTGGGAAGGACTACCATGGAAAATAAGAGAATAAAACTGCCAGAATGAGATTGAGAGCAAAAAGAAGTGTCATTTTTAAAAAAAATACTTTTGCTACAGCTACACTTAATGCAAAGGGAATTGTCATATTATGTTGTGTGAATCTGGCCAAGAAACCATTTGAATGTAATCTTGTTAATTAAAAACTGCTTTGCTTTTGGTGTGGATGCACTTGGAAGTCTTTAATGGTCCACTTTTACATATTATTACATTAGTTGCAGGGATAGAATGTCTTATACTTATAAATATTTATAAATACTCATGTTAAATACCCTCCTTGGTGTCTCCATTCATGCTATTCCAAGATCCCATCCCATCTGTGCAAGCAGCCCAAGAGACCAGTAAAAGCTGTTTGGTGGAATGACAGAGCAGGATTTTTAAGTGACTCCACAGTTAGTGTGGGCTCCTCATCCAAATACACTGTTCAACTAGGGAACATCACAATCACACATGAATAAAATTGATGAAAGTAATATTTCAGGTGAAAATCTTGA
Organism: Brachirus orientalis; assembly: GCA_016785285.1. Taxonomy (NCBI): domain Eukaryota; kingdom Metazoa; phylum Chordata; class Actinopteri; order Pleuronectiformes; family Soleidae; genus Brachirus; species Brachirus orientalis. Next base: position 1,221,783 of record JAFBJR010000023.1, read on the forward strand.
CTGATATAAATTGCATAACAATGTAACAAACATCAATGGGCTGAATTCAAAATCACACAGGAAAATCAGACTGAAGATTGAAGTGTTCCCTTGAGCAGTATTCAGGTAAGGTTTGTTATGGACATGAAGCTGGAGACAAAATTTTAATTAAAACCAGCAAGCAGGAAAAGGAAGACAAAGCAGAAATTGTGAATAAAAGGCAAAAGCCCATCTAAACTATTGCGTATAGCGTCTAATAAAAGAGTTGAGTCATAAATTTATCCCCTGTGCTGATTCTTCCTCTGAGTAAACAAATCATCACCAGCAACAAAGATGCACGCTACTGAAACGCGTCAGTGAGGAGTGAAGAACATGAGTGGAAACAGATGCAACTGATGAACTGGACTGGCTGCCAACACAAACACTCTAGGAGGCCTGCATGGATGCATCCGTTGCTGCCGCAGTCTCTGGAGAAAAGAAGGAAAAGGTCAGACGCTTTCGGTCCCCGTAGATTGCGAGTGACATTTCAGACAAACATTTTGTTCAATTTAAGTTGATACTTTTACATGTGGAGTACAGTGTGACATTCGCAGAACTCCGAGCCTGTGTGAACACACATAGTAAACTTCAGCTTCAAACCCAGAGACATACCTAAGCAGGCTGTGTTTTCGTCACAAGGATCTTCAGTAACTATTTTGTAATATGAGGCATCTGGAAACCTCAAATACTATATTTCTTCAGAGTTTGATTTTCTTTTTTCTGACCAGAATCCATCCTTACATCTGATCACAGAAACCACATGCGGAGATGGATGGAGAACAGAGGTGGGCACATTCCTGAACATGTATAAAAGCAATCCATCTCCAGGATAGGGAAGAGACCGCCTCCTCAGCTGACATCATATCATCACCACTAACATATGATGATTGATTAATAAACTACCAGGCCCAGGGGCCCAAAGGATTCAGGGGGCCCTCTTGCCCACGCCTCTGTGCTAGTATTTATATTCTTTTTACAATGCTACTTATTTATGGAGAAATGCTGAACTGATTTTCATTGTTCCTTTAACAGTGATAATAAAGTTTCTATTCTATTCTATTCTATTCTATTCTATTCTATTCTATTCTATTCTATTCTATTCTATTCTATTCTACTATCACAAGCTTTTTCGCTGCTATTATTCATCCCATTTTAAAGGTGACCTGAAGCCACATGATATGTGATATAATAGTATTAGGTTTATGAATGTCAGGAAGGATAAACACTTGTGTAGTGTAAGATATTTGAAGAACAGAGGTGCCTAGATAACCCGATGAGAAGTCTAGCATTTAGGAATTTTTTCTACATTCCTGCCTATTCTGACATCTCCTATAATGTGCTCCTGGACATTGACCAATAGGATAACGGAGTACTCTTATGTGGTGCAACATACAGACATAAACCTAGGAAGATACTGCTGCTACTGTCCCTTTGAGCTTTGGCAAAGGTACCCCGACTTCTTTGACATCTCCTTAAGGCAGTGTTTCGCAACCCTGGTCCTCTGGAAACACTACCAGCACAAAGTGTATGAGCTTCACCCAACGAGCTTGGATAGTCATGATTGATATCTCCTTGCCCTGCCTCCGCCGATGACCGCTGAACTTGTACAAGGTCAGGAACGATTATTGGTCATGGTAATGCTTGTAGTGTCACCAGTCCCCATAACAAGATACGGAAAGAATCAGTGCCATTGTGATTTACAATCTGATACCATCATGAAAGACAAAAATATTGTGTAGGCTGATTCTGGCATTAATCACATAGACTTTTGCTTATCAGGCTTCAAACTTGTGGGTGACTTAAGTAAGAGCAGCAGTGTGTCCAGTGCTGACTTTGACAGTGCCTGGTTAAGAAATACGAGTGACATTGGTAGAAATGAAAAGTTCCACTTCGGCCCTGTCCCATACAGCTACCCAAATGGTTCCCAGGGTTCCCACACTGTGGTTGATATCAAATTCAAGGACTTGTCAACGACTTTCTTGGTCCAGTTCCCTCAAATTCAGCCCCATAGGCACAAATAGAGGAGCAAAAACATTGTTACAGATCTGTAAGTGAAAGTCACAATATGAATCTGGATATAATAAATACATCCTTCATTTTCAGCCTGTGGCAGAAATTTCTGCTGACATGTTGGTATGTATTCAAGCATCATTAAAGGCAGAGGGTGCGAGTGTTGCAGAACCTGTGAGCAAACACAGGAAGCGGTGTGCCCACTTAGTCCCTCATTAAAATAATCAGTGTTCAACAGGTTGTTGGCAACATTGTAGTGAAGGGGTTCTCATAGCTTCCATGCTTTTTATACACTTCTGAGAAAATAAAAAAAAAATAAAAAAATGATCTGTCGTCATGCAAGAGAAAATAAAACACACAGAATGTCTTGGCAACAGCGAGATGTGCAGCTGGCAGCAACATCCACCGCTAACAAAGCTACACCCAGGGGGTTTCTTTCCACAGACAGTCCCAAAGTTGGTCAAGGTCACAGCGATTTCAGCTGTCTAGAACGAGTAAAGCTGACATGTTTAAGTTATCATGTTCTTTTTAAGCTGCCACTTCTCTTTCACAGTAGTACACTATGTATCCAGTTTTAAGTTGCAGGAAGAGTTGCGTTATAGTTTATGGCGACAAAAATTCACGACAACTCATAAACAGTGAGTCTTCAGGTTGGCAGGAAAACGTTACTATATTACGTTTCTGCAAACCATGGGAAATGTTAAAAAAATATATTGATTTAATATTAGCCTTATAAATGTGTCATATCAACATTTGCAAAGTTACGTATGTAGGCAAGTATGTGAGGCAAATCAGATTATCAGATGGAGGTGGATGTTTAATGCTTTACACATTTAAATCTTTTATGATCACTTCTCTGTCAGGAAGATTCCACTGGCCAGGTTTGGCATTTTAAGGTGATAATTACGCACCATTGTTTTTGCACAGATGTCGCTTAATCTGTTCCCAAAATTAATGTTCATGGACACATGGCAGCTGAGGTTCTTCTGCTGGACAGGACCTCAAGAGGTTTTACTGGAGTCTTGAGGTGGAGAGCCATGTACTATCCAAAAGATGTTTGCAGTATTACCCATGCAACATATACACACACAGGCCGAAACAATGACAAGATCAGACTTTGAACAGAAAGAAATAAACAAAAAAAAAACAAAGGCAAACAAATAAACCATGGTGACATGAAATGGTGAGACTGCAGATCCTTTTCTTAAGCCCATCAGGGAATTACAGTAGTGTACCAGGAAGTACGCTGAGTTCACAACTTTCTCCACTTTACCACTCCCCCTGCTGTTTATCCACTTCTACTTTGTTGTAGTATGAATCAGATCCATGTGAGCTGAGCTGTTATCCTTCATGTGGATTATCAGCACACTCTGCGCTGGCAGGGCAAGATGGTACTTTTTTAACGCATGGCTCCTGACTAAAGCACCTGTAAAAATCTTATTCTTAGGCTACAAAAAGCTAATTATTTTTTTTATCTTAAAGTACTTATACATGTTTACAAACATGCTTGACACACTGGACTGTCTTGCTTTTGAATCCTTGTTTTGTTCTTTGTTTTAGGTTTGGTATTTGCTTTATTTCTAGGTGTTTTCTGTCTCTGTGAGAGTGTCGTCTCCCTTACTCTCCTTTCTGCTCACCTGTCTCAAATTTGTCCTTTTAGTCTTCCCTGCTTAGGTTTCTTCTCCTCAGCTGATCAACTTCCTGTTTTTTCCCTGTTCAATTGCTCATTCTCCTCACCTGGTGTCCTCCTCCCTGCGCTCCACCTGTGTCTTGTCCCTTATTAGTCTCTTTCTTGTATTAAATTTCAGTCCTCAGTTAAGATCAGCCCCTGATGTTCATTGTTGATCATGACTAATAATTTTCAAGTGCCCGTTCAGCCCAAAACCTGTTTTGACAGTCCTCAGTTTTGTGCCAGTATGAGGGTTTTTCAATGGTTTTAGATGAGGGGGTGAGGTGGTCAACAGCACTCTGTTCTATGTGTGTCCTTAAATGTACGTGGGCACTAAAAGTATTAAAATTGTTTAATTAAAGCGACACAATGCAGGATTTAAACCTTAAATAATGGTCACTTTGATGGTAGAGTGGAGTAGTGGCTAGCACTGTTGCCTTAGAGAAAAAAGAGCCAGGTTTCCAAATGTGAGCCTTCCTGTATGGAGTCTGCATGTTGTGCAAGTTAAATGTGAGAGTGGGTAGTTGTTCATCTCTCCATGTTGGTCCTTCATGTGGAGAATAAAGCAGTAGACACTGAATGAATGAATCAACTCACAACAGGGTGAATGTCCCACCTGTCAAAACCTGAGTATGTCTTCATCAGCTGAATTTACACCATTAAACTTCCCGTTTCTGGTCCATGACATAAGAATTACAAAATTCTACTTTACGGCATTGGTAATCATAGATGCATAAAATACTATAAAATTGGCTACTGTGTGTGATCTGTATGCATGGTTGTTTATTTGTACATAGAAGTCCTGCTTCAGAGTTCATGCATGTCACCTTGACATATTTTACAACAGTTGTAACAGACAATCCCTTTTACCCTGAGAGCAAATCCTACGTTGTGTTACTTTAAGTAGTACAGACAAATTGATGATTGTTATATACCCATGTATTACAACTCATATCAAGCCTGTGTTGAGAATGCAAAGAGTAGAAGGCGCAAAAAAAAATACGCAAATACGGATACTTGAAATCTTAAAAGCAAATGTTACATTCAAATCCTATTAAATGAGTTCACACAATGCGGATTAAGTCTATCAGCTCCATTCAGGAGGTTCTCAGTATAGCAGTGTTTAGATCGAAAAATGTCCACCCTGCACGCAGGAAGTGATTTGTTTTATGTCATTAGTGAACAAAAGGTCCAGACGTAAAACACCAACGCAGTCAAGTCTAATAGTTTTACTTGACCGAGCTACTTTTCAGATGTATACAGATAATGACCAACCAGAGGCAGAATAAGAACAACAACAAAAAAAAATCGCAAAAGATTGCCCACAGTTGTTCACCAGAGTATTTGTACTGCGTTAGCTATTACCTGGGGGTGACCATATGCTTTTTGTTCTTCCTTTTTCCTACAGCTACTCTATATAAAACCTATGGTGATGAATGACTGATTTCAGTGCACAGAGGAGAACACGGCCCACAGTTTGTTTTTCCTTTGTTTCCTGCCGCACCTCCTTGATGTAAAGTGAACTTCACAGCTGCAGTGATGATTTAATGTGAGAGGGTCGTTTGTATTCCAGACCTGACATCTATCACCTGCCCAACCCCCACAGTGGCCTTCACACCTGCTCCTTATCAGCTGATTGCTGCCTCACACAACAGATCTCTTTTAGAAGCTTGGTTACTTTGTCTGTCCATTTATGTAGATAATAAATATTGACCTGCAGTTTTCTGAGTTTCCTGCTCACCTGTTAAGCTGTAATGGACCTGTCTTTTTAAAAAAGCAATGGTACTTGCGTTGAGGTATATTTGACATTATTTACAGATACAGAGAATAAAGGAGCTGGAACATTTATATTTTACTTCAAACTACACTCTTTTCTCTGCATTGCATTTTTTATTTTATTTTTTTGTTTGTTTGTTTAGTTTTTTGTTTAGTTTTAATTACAGTTCTGTGCTCCAATTAACTGACTGCAAAGGAAATATACAGTAAGCCAGCAGAATAATTCAACATTAGGAGATGATTCACTGACATAATGAGGTTACCTCTAATAAATGACAGTAAACATGTACATATCTTTATTATACAACTTTTTTTTTTTGCACATATGTTTTGCACATATGCAGTGCACGGTGGAGGTTGTTTTACCACTTGCACAGAGAACATTTAAATGAAATGCTGAACTACTACTTCTCCAGTCTTTTGATTTTAAAGTGAAATGTGTATGTGTCTCCTAACATAAGTTCATGGCTTTGCCAACAAAGAGATGCAGAAGAAACAGTCTCTGCTTCACAAGCAATTCAATTTCTCGGAGAGCCCTGGTGTCGCACTGTAATTATATAAAAAACATGTTTTTACATACATTACACTAAGTTGCCTTTACAAAGTGTCACTCGTGTCAACTCAATAAATCCCACATTGTCATCACAAGATGCAAGGTCGTGTTTTTTGTGCGATTTTATAAAACATTTTATATAAACAAATGTCACACCACTACGGTTTCTAAAAGCAAAATAAATGTATTTAAACCAGTAAACATCAGGTGACAGCAGTTTCTTCAACCTTATGTCATCTCTTCAGTTTGTGATTTTGGGAACAGCAGAGCTTCTCTCCTGACAATGTCAAACTCACTTTTTCTCTTGGTAGCATTACATTAAAAGTAGGACTTAATGCCAGACTAGGTCCATTCTACCAGAGCTGGCGGAGCATTCATGGTTCATGGTTGTGCTGCTGTTTTGTAAAATCAGAGAAGAGCACACGAAAAGAGGTGGTGCAGCCTGACACATTTACACTCAATGAAATCTTTATTAGATTCAGCGAACAGCTAGAAACGTGGCAGGAGTGACATCCACTGTAGCCCATCTGCTTCAAGGTCTCCACATGTGCATTCATAAATTGTCTTCTGAATACCCTGGTTATTTCTGCTGCCTCTTTATCATTCCAAACCCGTCTGGCCACTACTTCTCTGACCTCTGTTGTCAATTTGGCATTTTCACCTAGAGAACTGCTGCTCACTGGATTTTTTTTTTTTTTTTTTTTTGTTGTATACTATGGAATAAAATTTTTGCAATTACCAAACAGCCCTATTGGATGTGTTCATTTTTGCATCTTTTGGGGCAAAGAAAGAAATCTCATATCTCATAGAATGACAGACAGCAATAATCACATTAAATGAACTCAAACGGCCAGCTCGTCATCAAGCTCTGCAAAAGCCTGATAACAACCCATTCATTTGAGTCAGGTGTGTTGGAGCTGGGCAACATCTAAAACACGCAGGCCAGTGTTCCCCAAGGACCAGGGTTGGGAAACACTGCTCTAACAGATCACAGAAAGGACGCACACCTTATATGAAAGCTGAGATTATGAGACACAGGTGATATCAATTAGAAACAGGTGTAGGTAAGCTGGGAAAAACACAAGAGCATACGGTTTAACTAAAGAGATTCACAGGGAAATAATATGACGTAAACTAGACACGAGACACAAGAAGAACTATGAAGTACATAAAAAATAAACAGGAAAACAATTCCAAAACACAATAATCAGACAGTTCAAACAACTGTCATCTCATTGTTCTGCGGAAAAACACAAAGGCTTATTGATTGTGGTTAATAACCTGCAGCCTAATGACAGAACTACAGCACTTAACAAGTTACTTACATTAACTGTAAGTGATATGTCACAGTTGAGTATTAGCATTGCCATTGCCATTGCTATGTCACTAAAGCTTCTGTAAGTGATAAGGTTTCCATTTAACCAAGGACAGGGATCATCTACAGCAACCAATCAAATTCAGCTATAGCTCCAGGCTTTAATTTTAGTAGTTAGCACAAATTCCAAATGGCATCATGTTCACTGCTTACTCACAAGTGTCACTGAGATACAGCATATTAACAAAAAACAGACTCCAAAGTGAGATGAATCAGCTCGGCTCTATTATCCAAACAAGACAATAAACTGGGGATCCAGACATGCATATACAGTATGTACTGCACTATATGTGCTGAGTATATGCACATGTTTGCATGTTAGAGATAACTGCATGTATCTGTCATTGTGTACGTGTCTCCTTGCATGCACGATCGCATGAGAGCACCAGATCCTCCTGTTAGGTTTTAATTAGCAGAGCTGCCTGTTGGTGTTGGGAAGGCAGGAGAGAACAGCGAGCGATAAGCAGGTTAGCAGTGAACCAGCCCTCACAGTCTGAGCCTAAACAGACTCCTGCTGGAGTTCTAGCTGCAGGCAGAGAAGAATAGACAAACAAAACCACTACACTATTTCATGTCGATGGGTTTTACTTTCTCTATAATTAAAATAAAAATCCTTGGAGATTGTACATTGAATTTAAATTTGAAGGTTATCATGACTTCCTATTTCATCAATTTTCTCTTTAATCTGTTTTACCAAAGAAACAAGCGGTTCTAATGATACACTTAGCAGGGGTTTCATTAGAACCCTTATTGATTAAAGTACATTCAGTGCTTGAAGTGGGAAAAAAATATGTGCTAGTATTCTTCCTATTCATATGAAGCATGTACTGTCTGTCTACAGTGTCTGTAGTGTCTACAGATTTAGTAATGTCTGTCGGCATTACTAAATCATTAAACAGTAAATTATGAAACTCTTCAGAAAACAGAAGATACCATAAGATACTAGTCATGTTCACCACATCTATTTGTTTAAATATTTAGTCCATATTCAAATAATTAGAAACTGACAGTCTCACATTTTGCCAACTTGTATATTTAGATTATTCATAACATTTCCAACAATTATTTAATTTTCATTTTATTTGGTGTCCAGTTATTATGTGTCCTCCACGACACAAATGTGGTAAAAAGTCAAGTGACTATAACCGAACATTAATTAAAAAACACTTTATAAAGATATTGTTCTTCTTTATCTGCTCCTTCTTCTTCGGCTTCTCCCTGTAGGGGTCGCCACATCAAATCATCTACCTAATAGATATTGTAGACACTAGAAACAAACACTCGACTATTGGGAGACTGAGTGAATGTCAAGTAATGCACCCTAAAAAGTGTTTATTTTGGACAGATAACCTAAACATCATCTTTTGATGAAATATGCAAATGTTTTGTTGTGCAGAGCACATGGTGCTGGTACTTAAACTAATACAATTAAAAAGTGCTGGTACTACATACCGGACAGTATCGGCCCACTTCAAGCTGTGAGTACAGTTGTGGTCTGTTCTGATTTCTTATAAGCCAACACACTGAGTTCAGAATGTCAGTGTTTTAGCTGCTGGCCTCATTACATAACCCTGCAAAAAACTGCACTCTCATTTCATCACAGTTGACTGACAAGAATTAACACAAGTACAGCGCCACCGGTGGATGTTCTTGAGGACTCTTATTGTGGTTCTTGTACATTTTAGCTGCATAATCCAAACATACTGTCAGTGAATCTGTGCCTGTGCAGACATGAACCCATATGTGTTCATTCCTTATATGTACACACGTATGCAAGCTTATTCACAGGGAATGAGTTAATAGACACCATTGGATACGTGTCTGCTTCACCTCAGCATGATCAACCCATTTAAGGTGCGTATGGAAAAAGAACAAATCCACTTTTGAAGTTAAATATTGAGTCAAGCATATTTGCAGATTCTCCCTCTATAAAAGTAAATTTTATTCTATTTCTAGTTCTTGTACTAAGCAACAAAGCATACAAACAGAATTAACATTTAGTAAATATTTAGGCATATTTTCCTTCTCTCTTTCTGCTGAAGTTCGACGTGCACAAGATACCGGTTAACTTGATGACTGTATCATGAGTCATGGGCCCATATGTTTTCCTTAACTACGGATGAAGTTGGACTGTTATTGTGAGTGAGCCACCTCACCTAAACACAAAGAGGTAAACTCAAACAAATAACTCCATTGGGTGAGGAGGATGTTAAAATGAAGATAATGACAGCATTAACCTAAAACTAAAAAGGGCTGAAATGAAAAGCTCTGTCTGTATATCCTTTGACCAATTGGATCCAAAAGGTAAAAAACTGAAGACAACACTGTCATGAAATAGCTGTGTTGTTGTTGTGCCTGTGAGTCTATGATGATTAAAATGAAATATAGGGATGAAAATGACAGGACCTGGTACAACCTCCAGATCAGTTCAGTCTGTGGCACATGAGAGCATTTTGCAAAACTTCAGCGTCAACTTTATTGTCATATACAGAGACAGTATCATTAGCATTTTACTCGGCAAACATTCAGCAACATAAGGCACAGTAGTAATACCAAATCAGCAACAGACAGATCATTTTTGATATAAAAATGGAAAAAAAGGGCACATTTCTGTTGTACATGACCAGGTTCATGTGTGTAGAAACCTTTAGACAACAAGTAATGAAAACAAATAAAGATGGCTGCAGAAGGAATGCGTGCCATCAGATCACAAATCAAAACCATATTCCCATCTCAACCCAGCAGGATATTTGTGGGGTTGTTGGTTTGATCCCCACAAATATCCACCACCATCAGTATGTACCACAGTGTCTTCAATGTATCACTCAATTTGTGTGGGTGAATCATCAGTTTAGTCCAAACATTCATTATTGTTATGCAAATGATATTGACTTCATTTTGAATCCCAATTATCAAATGTCAGTGTGCTCACTACTGATGGCTGGCGGTGATATTAGATGGGTGGAAATCATTTTATCCTTCAGTGGTTGTCCACAAGCAGCATGTAAAACGCAAATAATCACCTTTGAAAATATGTAAAAACAAACTAACCTGACAGCCGTAACAAGCATCACCTGCATGGTAGTTTTACCTGTTACCGATTGTATCTTTTCAGCCTTGTTTATTAGTTGTTATCTTTGATTTTGGAAAATGTAGGAAACTGACATCCATAAAACTTTGTGCTCCATATATTTCAGCGAGGAGGCTGTGGTAAGTATAAAAGCAAAATAGATTTTATTGTTAGATTTTCTAGATCAGAGCACATTAAACCAGTTTTAAAGTCTTTACACTGGCTTCCAGTGAAGTTATATAATAGACTTTAACATCTTGCTGCTAGTCTACAAATCACTAATTGGTCAAGGTCCAGAATACAATAAAGACATATTAAAAGAATATGAACTTCGTATGGCTTGGAGATCTACTGACTGAGGTCAGACAGTCGAACCCAGAGTTGTGGAACAAGATACCAGTGGAACAGAAATCAGCTTTTAATTCCAGGTTTATTTTCTAATATGCTTATATTGAGCTCTTTTAATGCATATTAAATTTTAGCCATCTGCACTTTACTTTTTTAAATTTATATTAGCGTAAATCATTTTTTTGCTGCACTATCATATCTTATGCTTAATTTCAGTCAAAGTTTTAGCTTTTTCACTTTATTATTCAATACTGTTTTATTTAAAAATGTACATTTTAATGTTTCCAAATTCTAAATCTTACTTTGTTTCTATGCAAAGCGCATTGAGTTGCCCTCGTGTATGAAATGTGCTGTACGAATAAAGCTGCCTTGCCTTACTTACAGTCTTCAACACGGAAATGTGTTCAGTCTCTTTCAGCCCACCAAAATGTTTGAAAGACAATAAATAGTGGTTTAACTTTAAAAAGGTATTGCAAAGATAAAACAAGGAAATCATTTGGAGCATGACAAAATCCATAAAATGAGGAGGAGGATCTTAAAGTCCAAACCAGGAGAGGTAATACAGAGCCGACCGCCTTTGCTGCCCACTGGTCCACTGCAGCTCATCTTTGCTGTGTCCTGGTCCCCTTCACCACCGTCCTCACCACATGCACATACAGATACAGACAGGCAATACACAGTAGTTTGACAAGCATTGTATATCCACCATTTTTAATGGGCCAGATTGTCACATAATACCTCACGGTTTCCTCAGAGGCAAAGTAGTTTTCCACTGGTGACACTCTGACCTCCATCATTGGCATTCTGTCGTCGACTATTCTGGCACTGCTCCCTCTCCTGCTCCTAACCTCTCTCACTCATCGGCCCTCCTGTCATCCTTTCCATTTCTCTGTCCATCCTGTCCCCCCCCCCCATTTCTTGTAGCTTTTCACGCCTGCTGTCCTTTTCTCTTCTGTGTCTGCAGCACAGCGGACCCTCCTCCTCGCTGCCTATCGATTGCTGGCACTTGTACTGATATGAAGAGCCAGCAATCGATAGACACTATAACACCATGTGATATAAAACAAAATCATGGTTATTTAATAAGCACAGCATCAAGCAGTATCTAAAACGTTTAAAAAAAAAACAATATGAAAGATAGTAAAAAAACAAAATATGTCTGCTGTGTGACACAGGTAGGAAATTTTAGGCATCATTGACTAATAACTCAATTTTAAAGAGAGGATTGTGAATAATAAATTGATTTATTTCAGATAGAACAGACTCATGTGCTGGTCTTTGAAGAGTCTTTGCTACTTGGATACAGTGAAAACATTTGCATACAGCTGGGATACCATAAACTGCTAAAAGATAGCAATTAGAATAAAAGGTGAATAAACAGAAATTAAATAAAATTTACTTTGCAGCTCTGGCTACAACTTAGCCAGCTCTGACCCTGAATACAATGATTGAGTTAATGTCAAATAATACCTAATACCTAATAGTCTAAATAAGAGTCTGTTAACTAAATGTTAAATAAACCATGGAATTACTATTTGTGGTCAGAAAAAAAGCACCAGGAACTGTGTGAGGCCTATGCACATGGATGTAAAAGGACAAAACTGAGAACTGGTATGAGTTATAAGTCAGGAACAAGCTTAACAACATCTGTGTGTGAAGTTAGATCTGGAAAAAGAGGCCTCTTAATGGGTCAAATTATTTTGAACCGGTAATGAATTCGCTGTTCCTTGAAACTCAACGCAAAACACACAAAATATTCTGGCCTCAAAACAATTAACATTCTTTGCAATAAATTATTCGCAGTCCATTATCCTGAATAAAAGGGGACACTCTTGAAATGTTTGTGTAACAGCTGGGAGATGGATTGGTACAGCTAACATTAAACTGAAACATGACATTAAACCTTAGTGATGTATAGAAGAAAGTATAAAAGCTACTGATTGTAACAGGCCTTTAAGTGCAGGTGCAGAAAAATGCTTAATGTCTGAATTGTCAGATCTGAAAGAGAACTGCAGGGAAAGCTGATTTAGTGGGACATTGCATCACAACATTTCAATAAAGAGCAATTGCTGTTTTGATGCTAATTTAGACTCTGAAAAGGACTGAGTTTTTTTGCCTCATTTCGACTGTGTCTACAGTGAGGATAAGCCTGACCCAATTTTATTTTCATCAGAGGGGAAACTTGTTGAGCAGAGGTTTTGATTTGGACAGAGTAGCTGAAATTATCATGTGAGAGGTCAATCAGCAAAAAATCACTAAAAAGGTGAAAAAGGACAGGGGGCGTGGACTCTGATTAAAACTATCCAGCAGAGACCTACAGGTACTTCCTTAAGTAGTCCTGGTTTTGTGACCTAAAATTAAAGTACATTGTAAGACACATTTTGGAGTAAGCTGTGGAGATATATATAAAAATAACTTTCCATGTATTTCCATGTCGCTTTGACAGCGGGGTTGGTGTTAAATACTTTAAATGGAGAGGCACTGATTGGACATTTTTAACTTTAGTTGGAAAAGGTCTAAATGAACCTTCTTTTCAAAGAATCCTTGCCAAAACAAGCAGCAGCAGCAAAAATAAAATACAACATTGCCAATATAAAAGCCAAAAACGTAAGTAGTTTTAAATTCATTAAAACTTTAACTTAAAACATCTTAAAAATCTCTCCTTCGGTTTTAAATCATTTTAGTAAGATACCGAAGGCACAGAAAGCACGAAAGCCCCTTTTTCCAGTTCCTATTGAAATTTCGAACAGAAATCTGAAGATAGCCATGTGAAAGCACGAAGTGCTGTATTTACCTTTTTTTCTGCAGAACACAGACAGAGAGGTAATAAGGAAGCAGATCAATAAAAATATACCAGTGACCTTTCAGATAACCTTTATCAAGCTTTTTTTTTTAAAGTAGTTGAGACACAGGCTTCGTCTCTTTTCAAGCTGGCCAAAGATTTCTTGATCAACCGAATCAGATTCTGATGCAATCTACATTATGGGGTGTTTATTAGAGTGGGAAGGTATTCAATTATTTGATTACTTAAACAATCAACAACTCTTTTGACAATTGCTTAATCCGTTTGAGTGTTTGAGGTTTGAGAATAATTAAAACAAGCTTTCTGATTTTTCAGCTTCTTAAGTGCGAATGTCTTTTTCATTTCTTTGCTCCATATGACAAAGACATTCTTAAAACAGAACCATTTTGATTACTGGACAAAACAAGACATTTGAGAACATCATCATTTCCAGGTTTGATAAACAGTAATAAACATTTTTTCCACCTTTTCTGACATTTTACGGCCCCAAACAAAAATTGATGATGAAAATAATCGATTGTTGCAGCCCTATGATTTATTATTGTGATTATGAGAGCACACATGCACACATTTTCGTTTGTGTTGTTGCAGATTGGCTGGCTGTTGTATATGTGTACTCTTTGGCATTAGTTGGGGCAGTTGGACATCTTTCACACCAGGGTGGGTCTCAAGCTTATGGACATAAGTGGGTATCGGGGCAGAGAGATTAACATTGTCCACATTTCCACAACTGGAACATGACACATCCTGAGAATCCCTGGCAAACAATATTCAGCAAAACTGGATCCAAAAGCAACCAGTGCACGCTGGAGTTTGACTAAGACAGTATTGGCAGAAGATGTTTGCCAAATATTAAATTATGGTCACCAATCAGTGCAAAGTCATTTCTGGCTTGTAGTGTAGTCAGAGCATATCACGTCACAGTATATGCCAAAACCCACAACAGATTGTTTAATAATCATGTCACAGGCCAGTCAAGGATTTGGATTTTAGAGTTGCTTTCAAAACTGTTATCTTTGCCGCCGTTATTGCATGTGAACATGGGCAGAATGAGACTCATTAGATTAACATCTTGTCCTGGGAGTCATGGTAAAGGTGGTAAACCTGATAGTTGAGGAGTAGATGGTGACGCATGATCCTCAGGGATTTATAGAAAGTATTGACTGTGTAGAATAGAAGAGAATAGAAGTGGTGTCATGGTCAGATTGTTTTTCAAATGAATGAGAGTTATAGTGAGAGAATGAACTGGGTGAGTGGAGTTGGCAGAGACAAGCTGATAGTTGACTTGCTGAGGAGAATGATTGGATGTCTTTGACCACCTGGGGCTCTGTGAAAAGCAGGGAGTTCAACTCCGACTGGAGAGCTGCCAATCATCTCGTTGGCCAAGGCTCGATGCTGTGAAAGCCCCAGACTCAGGGCTTGAATAATGCCTCTGGCTTTGGGTAACTAAGAATCTCTGAATTAAATTCATCATGACAGGCTTTGATTCTTGAGTTGTTCCAGGCAGCTGATGAGGAGGAATTAGTCGCAGACATTTCAGCTTCACGCTGATCCAAACCAGAGTCTTGCAAAACAGCAAGTGAGCCTGAGAACAAACAGATATATGGAGTACAAATTTCACAGCAGGGGATGTATGGTAGAAACAGACAACATCTTTAAAAAGACAGCAACAAGGTCATTGGCTTTATGCAAAAGCCGTGCTGCAGCAGTATTGGGACAAATAAAACGTGTTGATGAACAGCTAAACAAGTTGTTGACACACTGAGAATTGAGAGTGCACATTCTTGAGGGGATAACAGCAAGTGTGAGGAAAAAGTAGTAAAACCCATTTATCAGTATCAGTGAGTATGGGCGGAGTGTTTCAGAGATGGAGTTGCCTCAGGTCTTGCATGAACCTAATGTGTAAGTCTGTGGTCTTATTTTAAGGGAGAAACATATTTGAAAGGAAAGCAACCTTTCAGACTATGTAACTAAAGATGCTTTGGTAGCTCGAGCAAGTTGAAAACAGTTGGATATGGTCCAATGTGTGTAACAAGTTGTAATGTACTTAAGACTAAATATGCCATTAGATTGAATAAGGACTCGGACAATCTGAACTGCAGTAAATTTTGGTTTTGTAATGGCAATGAATGTCTTATTCTTTTAAACCTGCCACTCTCTGTGTACAGATAAGGCACACCGCGGAGTCAAAATTTCAGTCAAAAAAAAAAATTTTGCCAAGAGTTTTTTTTTTTTTTATTTTCTTTTGCCTGTGTGTCACTGCCTGACACAACAGTGCTCATCTTAACCTCACTCCTCACAACTCAACAGCGCCCCCTTATATAAAACTGTGGTCAGAAAGTGAACTGCAGATATCCCTTGGGAGCCGTTGGAAAAAAAAATTTCACAGACGGTGGGACAAAAAAGGAGATTGGGCCAAATGTCGCTCGTGGGCCCAAAATTGGGCACCCCTGGTTTAGATAATCATCTGTGGGATAATCAAGGATTATTAACATAACTACAAGGCTGTGGAATGACACCAACCAAGCACAATGCTCCGATGAACAAAACATGATTTTATTTGTGAATAATCATACGTACAATAAATATGACAACGACTGATTTAATAAACATCGTCATTTTTGTTTGCTATCATCAGTGTACATCCCCATAAAACGTGTTTACTACGCAAAGCCACCTGGTAAATATAGATTTTACCAAATCTAAATCTAAACTAAACATTTAAATTGATTAGAATGCCGCAATCATTATACTACATGCAAGAGATGATGAATACATCAATATTAAAGCATGCTTATGTTTCCTATTACTAGTGGAGAGAAAAAAACAGTTGCATCATAATGATGATGTATGAACAAAATACATAAATAAGTACTGACATATCAATCAAACTGCACAGTGGGTCAATACACTGAGTACATAATGAAATAATAATAAATAAACATGTCCACATCAGCTGTTCTGGTTTCATAATAAGTATATTCTTGCAAATCTTCGAATTACCTAAAAACCAAATTTTACCACTGATGAGTAAGTCAGTGAACATTGGTCGAGCTCAGTAGATCCCATTGTCATAGCTGTTGTTCAAATAAGAAACGCCTCCGACGACACACTCCCTAGAGAGCAGTGTTGTCTGAAGGTGTTCCTGTCAGGTGGAGGTAGCTTTTTATTTCCCGTCACATCAATATAACATCAACATGACTTCGGAGAGCAGCTTGCTTGCATTTGCAGTAAAATCGGAGGCAAAGGTTACACTTCACAATGCAAACATTTAAAAACAACATCTGTGTCCATATTATGTACATTTAAATATTAAATATTTATTCAGACACCATCAACCATCACAGGTGTGAAAAAATACAGGACAGCTGATGGCGAACTAATATGAACCTTGTCGTTAAACCTTTTGATGACAGTGAAAATCGTACGGGCAAGAAGAAGTGTCCAAAAAAATAACCAAATCATCCCATGTTAACCTTTAAATCCCATTCTATACTACTGCTCTTTCTATGCCACAAAAAGAGAAGGATGAACCTGGTCTTTATTCATGTCTCTCAGTCAGTAGTCTTTCATCGCCGCCTTCCCTTCTTGCCTCGCTTTCTAACACCTGCCTGTTCTCTGCAAAAGCACAAACGTTCATCTCCTTCCTCTCTGCCAGGGCCTGCGTCTGATGCAGATCTTCGATCAGTTTGGACTTCAGGAAGCGTCTATAGGAATCTTTCTCCATCAAGATGTAGATCATCCTCTGTGCCGCGTCGAAACAAGATGGGCAGGCGTTCTCAACATTCTGCCTCGTTTCTTCTCTGGTCGCAGCGTCTAAGTTTACCTTGAGAACACAAAGATACGGAAATTGAACCTGTGTTGAAGTTTCATTTAGCATAAACCTGCATGGAAAAACATTCGTGGAAGAGCAGAGGATGGAGTTGTGATGGAGTAGTATTTTTGTCACTTTTTTTTTTTTTACACAATCTTAAGGGATTATTCTACATATGATGGTACTGTTGTGGTATAACAACAAAGATGAAAACATATAAAAATGCATTCCTTTGTGTGTTTATCATCATTTATTAGTCAGAATGTCCACTGAACCACAAAAAGCTATGATTTCGGCCCTTTTTAAAAGGCAACCATTTGAGTAGTCATTAGCATAGCACCATTATTCATGTGCATGTCCACAATCAGCTGCAGTGTTCTCTTCACTGAAGTGGAATGTGCCATTGCATTAATAAGATTTACAAATGCCTTTTGAAGTTTAAACATTCTCCATTTCTACTCTCCTTTTACAGCTCATATACGTTTTTTTTTTTAAAGAGATGTCTCACCTGCTAGAAAACTCCCCCCCCCCCACTTATCACACACTTTATAAATCATGAGAACCCATCAGAGAAAATGAATCACCTCCTGAGGCGCGTCTGCCTCGACATACTGCCGGTAGATCTGCTTGGCTCTGGACATCAGCTTTGGAGCTGGTGTATTCCTGTAGTCCTCACAGGCCAGCCAGAAATGCATGTTCTCCTCACTGAACTCTGACCTCAGGAAGCTGGTAAAGACTGCTCGACCAACTAATACAGACAGAAATGAGAAAATAACAAGATATTAGTAAGTAACATCATACTTGGGCTCTAAAAAATGCAGAATTTGCATTGGCTGTTGTTTGTTTTGATGTTTTGTGCATCATTTGCTTTGGTTAAATGTTCATATTCTGTCAGATGCAGAAACATTTACTGACCAAACATAAACCCAAAGAATCTTCATCAGTCAGCTGCAATGATTTCTAAAAATCAGCATCAGCCCATGTCTGTCAAACTCTAGTTTTACTCAGTTTTATCAGTATACTGTAAAACATGAAGCCTAAGTAGCATTTCTCTGTTACATTTAGAATAATCAGCTGCTTTGTTGACGCAGCAGAAGACCAGAGACAGCTGGAAAAACTCTAACAGCAGTTAGTGACCTATTCAAGGTCACTCAAAAGAAAGATCTGTATCAGCATCTGCCCTCAGGAGTTCTTCACCTTACCGTTGACTAAATAAAATCAGTGATTGCATTTTGATTGCATAGTCCAAAACTCAGCCCATGGCCTCAACAGATGAAGAAATCCATTATTTTATAAGTTAAAGCCTGGACAAACCAGAGCTGATGGATGAGGACAGCAAGGCAGCAGGAGGACATGACGATATCAAAGGTCAGGGAATGAGCTCATGGAACAGAGCTGGTTAGCACTCAAATGTTTCCCACAGGGCCATTGCCCCCCTTACAGTGTCCACACACACATTGTGTAATTCTCTAAGGGCTTTTGTGCACGCACACACACAAACAGACAGATCCACTCAGAACTGGTCAGGACGCCCTGAGGGGCCATTCACTAGTGTCTCCAGACACGTAGCCGAAAACCAGGCCATGAGAATGCATCAGAGAACGTGTGTGCATGTGTGTGTGCGTGTGTGCAACTTTTCTTTAACATCACGAGCAAAGCTTTCTGCATCAGTGGATTGTGTGGTGATGCTTAATTTTCATATTTTGAAAATGGCTGCATCACTTGTGTCGCCCAAAAGCAGCAGCCCATTATTGAGGAACGTGAAGGTCGGGGCCTCGTCTGCAGTATTACGACACATAACGATGATCCCTTTTGTGTAATTCTCTTACGTATGTAAAAAAGCCTGGAAGAGGCTTTGCTGGGAAACTCATGAGTCAAGCATCCGCCTGCTAGTTAGTACGTTTCCATGAACAGCTCCACTGGACTACTGAAATGTATCTACAGAATTAAGCTCAAAGATGTGAAATGCCACCTTTCAGATTGTTCGTGGCAGGTGATTTCCTGTTTAGTATGCTTGAATGGCTTGTAGTTTTCCTAGTCACTATTATCTTGTTTTCTTGTTTATCCCATTATCTGTGTGTGTTAGTCCAACTTTGATAAGTTTCATTTACATCAATTTCAGTTGGAGTTTCAAGTAATGTCATGTAAAAGTTCGGAGTATTAGCAGAGTCTGACTGATTTCTCTTGGTCTTCCAAGCTCCATAACTGCTTAGGATCAATTTCAGTAAATGAGAAACAATATGATCCATTGACACTTACTGTCACTGCTCATTAAGTGGCCGAAGGACTCTTTCCATTTCTTCACCTCAGTTGCAGTCGGCTTCCTACAACACACAAAGAGGCATTTTTAATTAAGTTATAATATACATGCTTACCACAAGTTGACAAATACAATTTTCCTGTTATTTTCATTTATTGTCTAATTCAGGTTTAATTTATTTTCTAAAGGTTTACTATGAGGGTATTTGTTGTAGCAGTACAGTACATCCTCCACTTAACCCCCCCACTAAGTATTGTATCAAAATCTTTGAAGGGAGTCGTTTGTTCTTAGCCTGCGTAAGCATGTGACCTTTAAAACCTAGAAATAACACACCCCTAAAGATTTCATCACAACAACAACTCATGCCTGTTTGCCACTGTGCTTCAGTTGAAATAATGCATGCCACAGAGAATAGTCCACATGTCTTTTTGGTTCGAAATAAAACACAGGTATAGCATTAAATATTCTTTATCTCAGGTACTGAAAGGTTTACACGATACTGAAGGAGAAAGGTCACTAAAGTATTGTTGATTCTAACCTGCTCACAAAGGGCTGTGAAAACCTTCCCCAAGGGAGCACAACATGGGGACAGGTCATTAAGCTTGGACCTCATCCAAAACAAGTCCTAATGTGTCCCTCAGCAGACATAATTCAGGATGAGGAATTACATTGTATACAGAAACTCTAATTATATGTCAGAGTCACATTTATCATGGGAGCCATTGTACATTTCTCCCCCATGGTAACACAGACTAACACCTCCAGTGGAAATTACAGTGAAAGGAGACAGAGGCTGAAATCAAAGGAGAAGGAAGTGAGACACCAGGAAATTATGATAATGGCATCTATCACGACATTAAAGAAGACTTTTTTCAACAATGCTACTGTGCCGAGTGACATCACATGCTGACCAAAGATCCATTCATTCATCTCATTTGTCATCAGCTTTTCCTTTCTGTCCCCACATCTAATGAAACCTTGTAATGACGCTCCACTGCTTCATTAAGTGATGCGTCAATATTGCACCAGAGGAGGTTTTACCCCCTGACTCAAAGTCATTCAGCCCCATGTCCCTGAAGATTGAGAGTCCAAAATCTGTGGTTCACATGAAAGAACTGAATTGTTGATTTTTGTATAAGAAAATTTCAGGTCCAATTGTATTATTGTGTATTTATTCATTCTTTTTTAAATTTTTGCTGTTTGTTCAACTGCAAAAATTGTTTTTTGATTTTTTGTATTTGGCCAGGGTCATAAATGTATTTGCAGAGCATATACATTGCAATTATGCAATTATTTTTGCATAATTATTGGATTTTTTTTTCTTTAAAAATGGCAGCCATTGAACTGGTTTCATTTCTCCCCCTTTGTTTGACTAATCTTTGTATTCTGTATTATAGATATACACTTTATAATTTCTACAACCAGCTCTTCCTCTTAAAAGTTTTTTTCTTAAAAGATGTTTATTATCTCATGTTTCTTACAGTATCTCATCCTGGTTCAATATAGGTTAAATAAAAATTGAATTTCTTTATGCAGCACTTTCAAATTCATATGCAACTTATTAATTTATTTTCAAGACAAAGTATACAATGTTTTTTTTTAAACACAAGCCACATTCATGTGGTTCATATTATAGATATACACTGTTTATAATTTCTACAACCAGCTCTTCCTCTTAAAAGATTTTTTCTTAAAAGATGTTTATTATCTCATGTTTCTTACAGTATCTCATCCTGGTTCAATATAGGTTAAATAAAAATTGAATTTCTTTATGCAGCACTTTCAAATTCATATGCAACTTATTAATTTATTTTCAAGACAAAGTATACAATGTTTTTTTTTAAACACAAGCCACATTCATGTGGTTCACTTCCATTTCAGAGTTCCTGGAAGCATAGCTTACTGCATCTAAGGACTGAACACAAACCTCAACAGATATTTTAACAAAAGCACTCAAACTGAAATAACAGAGCTTTATTCCCCTGACCTCTTTGCAGAAGATGTTGTCTTCTCTTTCATTTGCTTCTGATCTGCGTCATGGGGTTCAGGCTTCTGCAGTAAGAAGCTGATTTTGTGCTTGATGTCTTTGGCACTGTGGAAACACAGGTGACAGGAAAATGCAAGGAAGAACATATCAGTTTGCTGGAATGAAGATTTTGTAGTTTAGTTTATTAGGTTATAATGAGGCATTTCATGCAGTCAGCATATAGTCAAAGTCATATTTAAAAGGTTTTTTAAAAACAAAATAAAAATGAAAAAAAAAAAAAAATCACATTTTGCTCCAGTTGTTTTCTGCTGTAAGATAACAACACTTTTATCCACTTGTCGATCAAAATGAAGAAGTCTCACCTTTTCAGGCATGTCGCAGGAAGTGTTGCAAGTCCCTTACACATTGCGACAACGTTAGAGATCCAAAGTCGGTACTGTTGCTGTAAATGACAACAGAGAGTCAGCAGAGTGATGGCAAGCAGCCGAGTTTTTAATCGCAGTGTTCTTCGGTGTTAGAGATTGAGGCTGTGGGTGTCTCTTCCCCCCAGCGAAAGATTTATACCTCCACTGTGCTCACTGACAGAGAACTGACCAATCACACCAGACAGTGAGCAGCAGAGAGCAGGAACTGTGCTTCCCTCCCTTAGGAGGGAGGGAGAGAAAATAAGGGGAACTTTACAGCAGCTGGGATCATATGTATTATATTTTCTTATCTATAAGAAAAGGTATTTTCTACAGAGTGTGCATATGAAGTCACATTTCTGAGGAAGCAGTATAGCTTCATCTAACTGTTGAGTCTATGACATTTATTTTCACTGATGGACCCACTTAACATACACCAGTAAAAGACAATGGTAAACCTGGACCTGTATTTTAAATCCTTTTTTCCCAAACGGTATTCTTCATGATACTGTATATTTCATTCAGATGCCATATTCATCAGTCATATAGTCACTCTAGTTTGTTGTCATTAAGCTACTTTGTATTATAAATGACTGATACATCATTGATATGTTAGGATAAATATGTGTCAGGGGTAGGTTCCTGGGCTGGGGAGCCATGTCCCATTGGAAGTTCATGGGTGTACGGGGTCGGGTCAGGCTGTTGGTCTCTCTGTCAGTTGGGGATGAGGCAAAGGCAGGAGGGAAAGAAGGACTTTGAACTGCATTGAAGGACTTTGGTGAAGAACTGTGATCAGGGCAGCATTAACCAGGAGAAAATAAGCAGGAAATTGCAGAGATCAGCCCAACCCAGGGAGCTGTAAGAAAACAGATGCCCCCCATGCAGAACTCCAACATAATGTGCAAGGACATCCTGGCTAACCCACAGTCATGGTGAGCCAGGTCAGCTCCCCCACAATCAGTACTGCCCAGGCTGAAATTGTGTGCTTACACCAGGTAACTCCCCACCAACAACCAACATAGTGACTTATCTTTTTAACTGAATGTGTCCTTTCTGGAAGACAGTCAGGCTTCCTCATTTATTGTTTTTGTCCTGAACAGTTTGGAACATGTTACAATGGAAACACGATCTTTGTGCTAAGTTTACACAGAGCTTCTGAAAGACAAACGTGCTATAAAGCAGTATTACCACAAATCATATTATACCTGTCGCAGCTCAACTGTGTATTTTCACTTCCCAGTTTCCCCTTGTAGCACATTTATAGCTGCTTTTTATAACCTGCAGAGAAGCAGCTCAGGCTACCATCAGCCATGAACCTACAGTAAATGTTGTTCTTTTTACCCCAGTATGAAAATAAAATAAATAGATAAGATTTAGCTATGGATGTAGTGGTTGAGATAAATGACGAGATGATAACATTCTGATGATAAGCATCGGCTTGTTCCTTTATTCTCTTGGTCTCATACACATAAAAACCTAAATCTGTATTTGGACCCTTTTTCCTTTCATTTAATGCCGAAAAGCAGCTTGGACAGTTTTTTTTTTCTCAAAATGATCTGAGAGCAGCTGATGTCTGATTTACAACTGACATGTGAAAGCATTTAAAGCTTGGAGGACTTTCAAAGGTTTTCTTATATAAGGAGAGTGATTTGAAACTGTGGCCATTTTTTGAATTGATTAAATCATAGGGGAAGTGTGATGAACGTCCTGACATCTTATAATTTCTGTTCATTTTTCCTCATTCAAAACGCTGTTTCCATTGATGACATATATCTGTTTTTTACTTTTATACAAGGAAAACACAAATCTTGTTAGATCTGAGAATAGCATCTTAGATTCTCTAGACAAACTGTCAACCAATGTGAAAGGTAGGAACTCGAAATAGGTTATGCTTTAAAGCTGTGCTGTGTGTCTTTTCTTCAAACAATCCCCAATTAGTTCACACAATACTGATTAAGCCTGTCATCTCCATATGATTGTGTTTTTTGTTCCCACATTTGTGGCTAAAGTGCCACGTTGCACATAGTGATGCATTTTACATTGTGACTGAGCGGAATAACCATTAGAAGCACTCAGGGAGAGTAAAGCGAAAATAAGGCAAACCCACAAAAACTTTCTACAATGGGTTCTACTGCTAAAAATATCCTGGACATTCAGTAGAGGTTCATAATTGAATTTTTTTTTTTTTTTAAAATATACTTACAAGTTCCTATCTGTTTTCTTTTCATTTCACCTTTTATCCCACATTCAAAATAAATAAAATATTGTTATCAGTTCATCAGTACCACGTACTATTGCTCAAAGCTGTAGAAAATAAAATAATAAAGATGAAATGACTCATCACCCAAAAAATTAAGACAGAACAAAAAACTAATTAAACAAATTGTAGTTGTTAAAAAAAGCAACAAAACAAGATAAAAAAAAAAGCATAAAAGGAGCAAAATTACATAAAATTATGTAAGTTATTTGAAAAAATTCACTGAATCCAGAAGCCTTATCTCCTCAAGAAGGTCCTTCCAAACTCGATGGGCCATGATAGTCAAAGCGCAGTCTGATTGTTAAGTTCTGTTCAAACAGGGCAAAGTTCAGGTCTAAACCCACCCATGTAAACCACGTGTCCTGAGTGCGTCTTCAGATCCAGTCATCAAAAGCACATTCAGAGATGGTTTGTTCTCTGACAAGCTGCAGTTTCACAGTCATTTTACACTTCACTTCCCAGCTCCTATACACTACAGTAATTCATTTCGAGCCACCACAACAATATGGACAGTGATTGGCACATGATTTCTTCGGTTGAAATGGTTGAAGTTTGCCTTCATTTACAGCGGTGTGTGCTTTGACACCCACAACTCTTTTCTCGTTGTTCCTCTTTCTTTACTTGTCACATGTGCAGACACACATCCACACGTACAGTCAATGGGCAAAACTCTGCAGTCTGACTTGATAAAGACAAACCTTTGTCCTTGTGGTTAGCACTGATGTCTGGATGTATTTGTGCATGGCATATAGGGAAAAGAGATCTGATCACATGTGGCCAGGTGATGATGACAAAATGCATCTGAGACACATTTTAATGCCTGATGTGAACGGTTATATTTGATACTGTCCACATTCTCTCAGCATGGATGTTACTACCAAGTCTGAACAGAACAGGACAGGACCAGATTTTTAATCTTTCATTTAGAACAGACAAAAAGGCCCTAACAGGATCTGCCTCGGAGTTGGTTTGCGTGGGGTCAACATATAACATATGCAGCTTGGGGCCAGACTCCAAAAAAGTGAACTCTGAGTTAGGATTGTTTTTGTCAAAACGTTTGTTTAGTCTGCTTTGTTTATTACTATAAACAAAGCAGGTCAGATACCTCAGGGCTGTGTGACCTGCTTTGTTTAACATAACGACTCAGGTAACTGGCCTACAGAGGCCAAATGCATGGATCTTCCCACCAGCTAGTCAGAAGTGATGAAGCCTCTTCAGTGTGAAATGAATTGTCTTCAACTCAACTACAACATAAAACAATACCATTTGGTTCCTCCAGTTTTGTCAAACCACTATTTACAAATTCATGAATATCACATTCTCAAAGCATAGTTTAAAGCATAGCATTGTTCCTCTTTGTTCATTTTTGCAAATATGCTGCTATGGACAAAGCCACTTTGCCTCAGAACTGGTTGAAAAGAAACTTTGCAAATGCTACTCTTTTCATTTTCTTCAATACAGAAGACTGCAGTGCCTTTATGCTCTAAATGTATTTGTCATTTCTCCAATACAAAGTCTGTGTTGCACTGCACTTGTGTACAGTGTTGTACACACAATAAGGAAATGAACTACCTATTCAATTCAATGGTAAAGAGATTAACATAGTGACAGCAATTTTTATAGGGGACCAATTTATTTGTCAGTTTTCCATTTCAGTTTG
The DNA here is from genome assembly GCA_016785285.1 of Brachirus orientalis. Classification (NCBI taxonomy): domain Eukaryota; kingdom Metazoa; phylum Chordata; class Actinopteri; order Pleuronectiformes; family Soleidae; genus Brachirus; species Brachirus orientalis. Next base: position 1,247,787 of record JAFBJR010000023.1, read on the forward strand.
ACTGTTTTGTTCAGTTTAACATCATGTTAATGTAATGTAGTAGTTTATTTCAAACGTGCAAACAATAAATGAAATAAGCGACAACAAAAAATAATAATCCAAAAGTGGATGTTTAAAGGCAACCTATTTACATATCTGAAAAGGGATGGAATTAGTACAATCTAAAGAATTAACAGCAATTATTTATCTTCCTCTTCCTCTTACATTACTCTTTTCTTGGTTCTATATATTTATGTAACATGTCTGAAATGTGCCGGCAAAAAAAATTATGAATGCATAGACAACAGTGACCACCTGGTGATAGTCATAAACCGTCTTGTGAAAATGTATGTTCATCAAACAATTTCACACTACAAACAAAAAAAAAAAACAATTTGGAAATTGAATGTTTGCCTTAAATTCAAACCCCTTTTACTTAAATTTAAAGTTTTGGCCAGAGGGAGAAAAAAAGTCCAGCATATCCAGTTATTATCACTTATGCATAAAGTGTTTTGCATGTCCAGTCTTTCATTTGTTTATTTATTACCTCATTTAACCACAAGGTGCAACACGTCGTCCTCTGAAAGTAGTAACTTTCAGGTAAACAGGTAAATAAAACATTCTGTTCTCTCTTCACAGTTTTGGAGAGTTTTCCAGGACAGTGGTTATATGCCAGGTAAATGAGCCCTGTTTGGTTTCTGTCAACGAGGACTCGAGTAAGAATTTTCCCTTTTAATCTCATTTCTCAACCAGACAACAGGATGTGATCAGAGCAGCCACATACACACACACACACATAGGTTTCCATGACTTGAGAGGACATTGCATTCCATTCACTTACATACATTGTCTGGACTCTAACTAATTACTAGTGCCCTAACCCTGACCCTACCCTTAACATACCCCTAACCTTAGCCTAACTTTAAAACATGTCTTCACCTTAAAATGTAGTAATTTTCATATGGGAATTAGATTTTTTTGTCCCCATGGGGAAGACAAGTTCCCATAATGTGACCCCACAACATAAGGAATACCAGGAATACACACACACACACAGGCCCCATCTCTCAGCCAGACTTTTCAGCCTCAGCCAGCAGCAACTGGACACAGATATGCAGGTCATTCACTAAAACCTGCTGATGGACTGTTTTTTTGTTCTGTTGTGTTCTGTTTATACACAGAACACAGCGTTCTTGTGCTGGTTAACTTCCTGTCGAGAAACATTTGCCTCCCTCGTCCTCATGTCACCACATGAATGTATTTGCTTAGGAGGTGGAGCGTTTATTCACTGTGAAAACAGCCCTGACCTCACAAGTTCTAGAGTTTTATATCACACTCTGTATATTTGAAGTAGTTTTAATGTATATATTTTTTTTGTTTCTTTGTGTATATTTGAGTGGTTGTATCTGTGCCCTAACCCAGTGGTTCCCAACCTTTTTTCCTTGAATAACCCCTTGCCCTTTTCGGCTGTAAGGGAAACAACCCATCACTTTATCAAACAAATAAAAAATCAGTTTTTCTGTGTTGACTATAAATGAAGTCAGGATACACATGTCTTATTAACGTGAGGGCAGTTAGGGCCTTCAGTGTTCATGGTGTTTATACATTCAGAGCAGATATCTTCTTCTTTATACTTTTTCCTCGAGTTGTTTCCAAAGCAAAACAACACCTGACAAGTGCTGCTTTGACCAAAATAAGTCAGTCGGATGAAATTGGCAACACTGTATGTTATTTCAAGAAGCAGGCTGCGGGAGAGGCAATCATCTGTGAGGCGAAAAAAAAAAAATAGTGTAATGGGAGCAGGGTTCATCACATTTACAATTCTATTCCTGGCTCCACAGGTCAAGATGATCAAAAGCATCATCAGAGCACTGGCTATTTCCTCTTATAAAGCACATCAGGTGACAGGGAATTGGTTTGGTAATGTGGCTTAGTCTCGATAAATTATGCACCTCTTCTCAGTCCCACAGATCTCAGTAGCAGACTCCTGTAAAGCACCTAATTTCTTTGCTCCAGTTTGGCATGGGACAGTTAGGAAAAGTAGAAGTGCATGTCTCATCTGGTCACAAGCCGCTTGTGTTCGGAGAGATGCTCTGTGTGACAGTTTAATTTGCAAAGCATCGTGAACAAAATAAAAGACAGGATCCTGCAGCCTCAGTCTGACATCAATATTGCTTTCTGACTTGATTTTTGTCTGTGCTCCTTTGAACAACAAGCACGTGAGAGGCTGGGAACATACACTGTATCCCCACTCACATCTGGGCATGCATTACGTCAAAGTATCCATTTTTATGGCCAATCTTAACATCAGGGCATCACCTCATGAACAGTGTATAAAAAGGACGTGTCCTCAACTTGAACTGAAATTAGACATAATGTAGTGACGTCCATTTACAATGGTTGTCCTCTTATTTATGACTCACCATTTTTGTGCAGCAGAGGACGATGTGTTTTTTTCCATTCCCTGGTGCCTCAGGGTGTTACAACTCATCCACAACAACACGTTCAACATATGTTCCTTTTTCAACAACTTTACCTCTTTTAGGATGAAAAACAGATCCATGGCATCAACAAGGCATTTTGGCCAAGAGAACCCGCTCCCTGGATATTTTCTCTTTTTTTCAGACCATTCTCTTTGAACCCTATCAGCGATTTGTCAAGGCGCCCACATTCGGCAACTACAATTTTATTCTTAATTTCTAAAACACCATATTGATTTTACAGTCTCAACCCTGATTGGTCATTGCAACAACAAATTATACCTTTTTGATGCGCAAGTTTAAATATTTTTACTCATGAGCCAAAACTGACCATGTTTGATGCATCTTTTCATTACGTTTGAGTGTAAACTTCAGACACTACTATAGTGAAATTAGATTAAGATGGAGCAAGAGATAAGGTGACTATAAACTATAAATATTTAATTTATTATTATTACTTATTATTTGTTTTATTTTCCCTACACATTTTCCACAAAATTCCTCAGCTCCACTCCAATCGCAAACCCTGGTATGTACAATAGAACAGTATTTCAGATTTTCCTCCAAGTACCACCAGAGGACGCTCACATACAATGGCCCAATGAATTTCTGCTGTGCGATTGGCTGATTAGATATTTGCATAACCAATTTGTTGAACAGTCGCTTGAAATCACTGTATTTCTATGTATCATATGTATAAGAAGAAAATCTTTTGGAGAATACTTTATCTTCCATGTAAATGGTTAAAATAGCTATGTTTCTTTGGTGCATCATCAGCAAAACCTGGATATTTCCATGGGGGCTGTACTTTGAGCTTTACAGAGTGCAATTTTGCAAACCCACATTGATTCAGCTCAACACTGAAGCAAACCCTGTGTTTACAGTTAAATTTGAGTCAGATCCCAGTTCAATATATGAGCCCTTAGACAACAGGGAACATTTTTATCCCTTGCAGCCCCCGGTGTTTTGTTGTTTGGTGACTGTCATAAACACAGTGTATGATAGACATCTTGTTCATAACACAGTGGTAGCAAGATGCTGGAAAGGATGCAGGTCCCTGAGTGCTGGTGTTTTGTTGTGTCAAAATAGACCTCCAATGTGAAAAACACTCATTTGGTGCCGTAAATAGAGACATCACATTCCAAACAAAGTGAAAACAAAGTCCTGGGGTGCTGATAGAAAATAGTCTAAACAATGCTTGTCGTGTGGCAACACAGAACATAATAATTGAAGCATGGCGTGTGAACGTAGCAGACTGATCATTTGTGTTAGCAGTGTGTGGATGAGTGAAAATGTTCTGTGAATTGCATTGGATGCTTACCATAAAAGGGGGATGGAGAGGAGGCAGCAGGAAATGTAAGGAGTGAGACGCATGTAACGGCAATCACTTATGCTTCTATGAAGCTCTGCCCACTGTGCATGTAAACTGTGCGTCACAAGGGGACTAATATAAATGTGAATAAATAAATAATAGTTGGTCAATGCATCTGTTGAATGTAATTTGGCTTTATTATTTAGGAAAAGAGAAGGTTTTTTGTTAACCTTTCTGGTTTGTTGGAATATCCTACTGTTCTGTTTTTTTTTGTTTTTTTTTGTGATATTAAAACAGAATATTTGCTCAGAATGTACTTGTAATCATTCTTATCCATATAATTACAGTCTGCCATATGCTTATCAGCTTCTCCTTGGCTGGGGATAGAAGAAAGAAAAATAAATTACCAACAAAGGAGCTCTTGGGTTATTGGTTTATTTTTTGATAAAGACATTTTTTTATATTTTGTCAAAGAAGTTTACCGACTTATACTTGTCGGTATACTGATTAATTTCCTAAACTGAAAAAAAATACTAATGGCAGTTTAAAGATTGTTGTAGGTAAAATAGCATCTAACAACGACAAAAGCGATAAAAAAATTCAAAACTCAAAAACAAATTCAACAGGGTAATAAAAGTTCAAAGTAAAGTTTCTAAAGATTACAAACCTAGGCAGAAAATAGTAAACAGATTAACAGGCAATTGATTTATTTGAGTGTTGGTGTAATTAAGAAATTTAGCTTTGTTAAATTGCCTATCCCAAAATTACATGCTACTTTCTTCTCTGAACATACCTCTCTGTTTGTTTGTTTGCAACAAATGTCTCCATGGAATAGTTTATTGCTCTGCAACTGCTGCAGGTGAGGGCAGAAAGTTGTAAGTGAAACCTAGACTACTGTCAAACCTCTGCCACATGAGGATGCAGACAGGATGAGAATAATTGCCTTATGAGACCGTCACATGCAGTAACTCTGAGGAGTTTTGTCTGGCATGACAGGAACAGCAGTGGCTGGCTCCAACAACAAAGCTTCCTCACGGTTGACTGCAAAGACAGCTTTCATTATTAGCCATGAGCCATGGCAATTAGCATATCGAACCCAAACATAGTAGACTTTTCCAGTCCCAGCTTAATGACCCATAACACAGGCTGGTGCAGAGGAAGAGAAAAGTCCACTGTGGTGATTATTTATATTCCTCATCAGTAAGTCAACCTTGGCGCTCCATAATGAGCTGTGATGAGGCTACGTGTGGAGCTGCATGCAGGTTTAGATGCCTATCAGGACCACTGCGCCACTATAGTCACATTCACATCTTTGATCAAGCAGCAGTAGAAACAGCACAATGATAGATAACCCTGTGTTTGTGCAAGAATGAATATGTATCAAGTTCATGTTTGCTGTGACCTTGCAAGAGCATTTTGTCTGTAGAAGTGATGAATACCTGGCTTGATGGGAGACATGCCCCATGACAAAGAATGCAACTCAGTAACACACTACTTCATTAAAATGTAACTTTCTGTAAGGCAAGGCTATTGTATAACTCTCCATTTAAAAAAAAAAAATGAGTAAGGTTAATAGGAAACAGCAGATTTCAAAATACAGGCCACCCCATGATGGGATTAAATGGGCACTGCAAGGCCTAACAGAATGTTGACACCTTGAATCTGGCTTCTAGATACTAGTTATTGCACAACCACCCAGTAGTCTTGACTTTAAAACACTGTCACCAAAACTCATCTGGTGAATTGTGAAGTAATGACTGAGGGACAAACTGGTGAGACCCTGTTACCAACAAGGACATCTTGTGAAGAGCAAGGGAAGATGGCCATGAAATGGATTCCCCTACGAGGCCAACAGAAATGTCAGGGTCCCTAATATTAATGAATGTGACTACAGTTATGCTCAACATCACTTCATTTTTCATTTTTTCCACAACTACACACTTGTAAAGTGACAGTTTGGATGCTAACATTATGCTGTGGACTCATATACTGTATAGAGAATTGGATGTGGTCTTCTGGTAGCAAAACACTCTTCCGTTTTGAAGCCTCAAGATTTGCAATTTGACTGGCACCATAACAGTGTTTGAAACCAAAAATATATAGATGATAATAGCTGTTAATCAAAGTGCCCACTCCTATGGAGTTGTGCCTTATTGTTTATTTTCCTCTTTATGGGAACATCATTTACAAAACTGGCATCATGTGCCATTGAAAAAGACCTGAAACTAGGAATTGAGAGCATTAACTCCTCAGGAAAATGTATTCTTTTTTGTTATAAAACCAGCAGTCACCTCTTAGGGGCTAAATGCTACTTCCATCCTACCTGGACTTATTTGTTCCAACAAGTGTGTGAAAGTGTCCTTGAGTTCCTGATGCAGCTCCATCACTGTGTGAAAGAGTGCATTTGACAGGTAGATAAACAGGAAAAGCACTATATACAGTAAATGAATCCAGAAAACACACTCAGATATACTTAAACATGTTTTCAGGCAAAATAAATTACATGTATATTGACTCCTCAAAACCTCCTCCATCTTTGAATTTTAAAATGTCTTCCTTTAATGATGTAGCCTGCACTTGAAACAGAAAAGAAACAGAAACACCGTGGAACACAGGCCACTCAGTGGCTCAGCTGTTTTACACTCCTCTTAGCAGCTGTAATTGAAATGTCCAAGTGGCCACTTGAGGACCCCCATTTTAACCTAGAAAAGCAACTAAAAATGAACTGTCAATCCCATTTAAGTCATTTTGTATAACATTGGTACTTTGCTGTAATAATGAAGACATTGCTACATTATACAGCTCATATGAGTTTGCTTGACCTAATAATAATAATAGTGATAATAATAATAATAATTTGTTTTGATAGAGTATGGTAGTCCACTATCTGAAAGCTTTATCTAACTGAAAGAAAGTTTTTCAATGGAGACATATTTTCTGTTGCCAGTAGGTGCTACATTGAGTGGCATTACATGTTGTCATCGTAGATGAATTTTTAGGAATTGTAGAATTTTCGAGCAGATGGGTCAATGTATGACAGAGTTACAGGGCACTTAAAATGGTAAAAGGTGAATTCAACGTGGCCGACTTCACGTTCAAGTTCATGTTCACAGACATGTTCAGGGTCAGTCTCGTGTGCCACTGAAATTTTGAGCCGATTGGTCAATGAACTGCAAAGTTATAGGGCACCTACTGTTTTGTGGCAAATGGTCAGAATTTGCCAAAAACTCCTTTGAATCTGTGTAATGTTTTGATAAACAAATTGCCTAGATGGACATTAAATTTAACATTGCATGCCAATTTTTTTACATTTTAACAAGAGATTAGGACCTCAAAATTACCTTGGGGAGAAAAAAAAAATATTATTCCAGGAATTCCAGTAGGTCTTTGGACCATTGTGTGAGAGTCCGGGCCCTAATAAAGCAGCTGCTGCTATATACACTCTGTGTATATATATACACAGAGTGGATATATCATATAAACAATGACACTGTGGTTATATCACATAAACACTGACTGTTGCAGTCATTGACAGTCTGGAGACAAACTTTAACATTGTGCATCTGCACACAGACTAAGTGTGTCCAGGTGCAATAATGTAACCAACTGACGGCCGTGTGGTAACCACAGGTCACAGCTGTTGTATTGGCGGTTGCCTGGATAATATCTACCAAAAGAGTTTCATGTGACATAGAGAAAAAAAAGGGGAACCTATTCCTACTGTGATAATGTCAGAGCCCATATGCTTTATTACACATCCAATTTGTTTTTAATATCAGCAGAAGCACTGGACACGCCTTGTATTTCTGCTTCCCAGTGTAGTATATCATCAGGGTTCTTGAAGGAAGGTTAATAACTCATAGTAATAACTCATAGTACGTACTACATTAATTAATAACTCATTTAGTAATGATGGAGTCACTCATAGCATTGTCTGATATAGCAGCAAAGAGTGTCATCACACCACAAGCTGCCATGGCTGTGGCCATAAAGTGATGCAAATGATCAGTGGCTATACTCGGATGTGGCATTCAAGGCGTGATGGATTGGTATAAAAATATACACAACCCGCACCATTGAGCCATTGAGTGTGTTGACACAAAGCAGGCTGGCTCACATAATGATTTTATACACTGCACTGGTGCCACATGACAATTACATGAATAAGTGGGAGTAAATCACATATCCCAATGAAAAACCGTACTTAGGGAATATAAATGTATGAGCATAAAGATAAAAACACATGCAGCATGTGTACACGTGTGTATGTCATCTGACAAATAAAGTGGTCTCACCCTTTATTCCCTTTGCCAGTCATGTGGTGTATTATGTAATTTGGAGCATTTGGCACAGTAAGTGATGTTTAATTTCTGGTGGCATTTCAGTCAACAAAACTAAATTTGGTTTGCACTGAAAGGTGTGGTGGGAAAAAAAGGAGAAGGTAACAAAACACTGTCTTTTATTGAGCCCGTTTTAGTTGCAGTTCTAGCTGTTGCATTGTAACAGTTGGAACCAGTAGATGCTGTATATAATGTAATATGTTGCACTCAAATTGTGATGTTTATAATTAAGCCTGAAACAGTTAATTGATTAATTGATTATTAAATTAATTGTAAAGTATTTTGATTATCAATTTGAGGTTTTCTTTACATTCTTAAATGCTAATATTTGACATTTTATGGACCAACAGAGAACAGTAGTTGATTGCAGCCTTCATAATTATGAGACAGGCACATGTGAACACCCCTCATAATATTCACAACCTCTGAACTCAGTCACAACACATACATTCTGTGTCGCACCGCAATAAAAATATCTCAGCTTTTTGTGTGTACTTTTAGTGTGTCTTTTGATAGAAATAAGTCAAACTGATTTTTGTCCACTCTGGACAAATCCATCATCAAGATGGAGTTCTATACATTTATGTAATAAAAAAGGGTGAGGGAAAAGTGGTGTTAGTAATCCATTGCCTTTGTTTACATTTTTCCTTCGTTTAATGAGTTGGTTTACTCAGTGAAGCTGTTGCAACTGCAGTCATCTCAACAGCTCCCAAGTTTTGGTTTGCTCTGTAACAACAGGCAGCCCATCAAAGGATTGAGTACAAACACCCGTGGCTTCTTCCAGAGCAATTTAGATGCTATTTCAAAAGAGTTGAGCACCACTGGAATAAAAAGTTGGCCAAAGGAAAGGCTAAAGCTCAGTGATGTTAAGACAATGAAACTCTTGAGCATCAGAGCCACCGTCCCAAGTGGAAACCATGAAGTACATCAGGAAAATGGAAGCTCCAGCTGATCCCAGACACAACATCTGAGGTCTCCAGCTAGAAGAGCCCAGTCTTAGGAACAGCTTAGAAACTTTGCTGAACTCTCAGACTCCCAGGCCACTAGTAGAGACTGAGGAAGAACCACAACTTTCACATTTCAGTTGTATGTTGTCCACCTAATAAATTTTAGCCCACTATGCACTTTCCTTTTAGCTCCAGTGTTGGTCTCCTCCAGCCCCTGAAATAACACATTTACATTTCATACATTTCATTCTTCAGCTGGTGCTGGAGTGCAGTAAAGACAAAGATGAAAAGCTGGTAATTAAAAGACACAACAAACAACTTCTGCATTTCAAAGTACTTTATAATAAAAAAGAAAGAGAAATACAAGAGCATTAAAGATATGAAATACACATTACTGTTAAACTTGCAGATATAGAAAATAATCATTACCTTTTTGCAAAAATCTCAAAAAAAAAATTTTCACGTTGTCATTATGGGGTGTTGTGTGTAGAATTTTTAGGGAAAAAATGAATTGAATCCATTTTGGAATAAAGCTGTAACATAACACAATGTGGAAAAAGTGAAGCGCTGTGAATACTTTCCGGATGCACTGTATAGAAAATAATCATTACCTTTACCTTATTCATTATAGCCTTTGAGTAAAAAAACATCATGATTGTTTTCCTGCAAAATATGCCCAATTATTTTTGCTCCACTCATTTATTGAACTACAAATTGATTGGATTATGGCTTGGATGTGAATCAGTGCATTGATAAATGAATATTATTTAATTACAGGGTTTGCACTTTTTGAAAAAAACTGGGTAAAAACTGTAGCCTCATGTGTAAATGTATGTATTTGCCAAATACCGGTAACCTATTTATTCATGACGGGAACTAACAAAAAGCTGAAATGAATTTACTCTCATGCATAAGTCTTTTGTTTTGTTGAGCCATTCACCCCAACTACCTCCGCTTCCAATTAAATCTGACGTCACCTTACTTGCCCCTCTGCTGCGGTCATACTCCCCACTGCCACCAGAGGCTGCTCAGTAATCAAAAGTAATGAATTAACTCCTTGTACAGATGACCTTTGTGCATGTTCTTTCAGGGAGAAAGTCTCTGGAATTTAACTGCATTCAACAAGTGACACTCAACACTATCCTGGTCTGACTTATCCAACCAACAGGGAAACCTCTGAGTGAGATTAAGAGATTAAATTAACGGTACCACAATCTCTAGAGACACAGCTGTTCGTCATCTTCCACCTTTTCCTCCTGCTCTGGTTACTGCTGCCTAATACCATTCATCATTCATTCAGTCATTCGTGGGCAATCAATTGAAATTTGTCAGAGGTGTGTTCCTGTTCTGCTGTGGATATGAGTCTGTTTCATGTCTATGCTTCTTCTGAAATACTCACTGTAAATCAGTGGGGCCTTCCAACTATTTCCTTTAGTATAGGTCTGGGTGTGAGGCAATGCAGCGTCTGCTTTCAGGCCAGTATTGTGTTATACTTCAGCACCATCTTGTGTCAGATGTAAGACTAAGCACACATACTGCTGAGTATTTCTCAGAAGAACTGAAAGGACCAAACAGTTTATTTCTAAGGTTTGTCAACTTAATCATTATATCATTATTTATTATTATTATTACTTCATTAATCAGATGGAGGCCACTAGCACTCTTGCCTTTGCAACAAGAGTTGCAAAGGCTGAGTTCATGACCCAGTCGGAACAAGGGCCTTTCTGCAGGGAGTTTGAATGTTGTCCCCCCCCATGTGTTAGTGGGTTTCCTCCAGTTTCTCGTTTCCTCCCACAGTCCAAAAACATGCATATTTGGAGATTAGGCAATTTAACACTAAATTGCCCATAAGTGTAAATGTGAGAGTGGATGGTTGTTGTCTCTGTGGCCCTGCGATGGACTGGTGACCTGTCTGCGGTGTACCCTGCCTTTTGCCCTATGTCGGCTGGGATTGGCACCCCCACAACCCTCACGTGGAGGATGAAGTGGTAGAAAATGATTGACTGAGTGACCACAACACATTCTTAAATTAAATAAACTAAATTAAAAATTTCTCCCTTTGGACTTTGTTTCCAACTTCCATTTTCAGTTGTTCTATATATCCATTTGACTTCTTCTTTTTAGTACATTTTAAAGTTTTAATGTCATTTTTTTTTTTATTTGATTAATCAGACATAAAAAATAAACAAACTTGGTAGTGCATCACAAATATTTGAGGATGTCAAGGATAAACACACAAAGGTTCTAAAACATCTGTCTAGTGTGGTCCTCTTAAGACATGGTTCTTAACCTGGCTTGAGAACCATTTCTAATTGGGGCACAAAAGGTTGCATGTGGGGTGCAGAGCTTTGTCTACTCTGAGGTTGTGAGGTTAATAAAATTATATTTGTACATATTAAATGTAGAAAATCACACACTCACACTGGATAATCAGAACTCTGTATTACCCAAATGTAAATGTATTTAGCGATTTACTTCTGTGACCTTTACTGCATAAGCAACTGCTGTTCAATTTTGCATATAAGCGTTTATAATTATTTACTTTATTCTTTGTGTGTGTGGACAGGGGTTCAGGTTGAGGGTCTTCAAGGAAACATGATACAGATGTTCACAGCAACAGGATGATTCATAACTAACACCCCCAAGACAAATTCATGTTTCCTAATATTTTGCATCATATCTACCATCAGTGTACATTACATATGCTAAATACTAATGTACACACATAACTCCAGAATGCAAGAAAAAAATAATTATTTAGTCAATTCTTTCTTTTTTTCTCACTAGTATTTTTAAACCTTGAATAAGACAGAATAGATTTTATCTCATATCTGTATCACTGTAAATATAAATATGGTTCATTCCTCAATGATTTCTTAAGTGTAAATAAGGGTTGTATGTGTGTTGTCATTTATGAAAAATATAGATAAAATAATTGAACTTCAGAAAAGAAAGCTATTACAGTAATAAAGAAAAGTTACTATGGTTATGATGAGACCATGAGAGATGAATAGAAATACTTTTTCCACTTCAATGTGTTCAGGTTTTTTTCATGGCATGGGACGGAAAGTTTAAATTAAGATTAATATGTATCAATAAAGTAAGAAGCTGTAAAATATAAACGTATTTCAGTTTTAGGTTAGATTATCTTTGTCTCTGTGGAGTTTCCAAAAGCTATATTTCTTTCTTTTTTTGTATATTGCTGATGGTCTGAAATGTCACTTTTATTGTGTCGGAGAGACAAAAATATGCCTGGTCTTCAGCCCATGTTTTTGTTAAATGATTGTTTTGGATTATAATGTGTAAAATGGTGTACAAATATATGACCTTCTTTGACTTCCGTCAGTTGCATATTCATACAAATTGTTTTATTCATAGCAAATGCTTTGTGGTTTGTAATGAGTAACCAAAAACTGATTCATATTGTTCATTCATCCATTAAGGACATATTTATTACAAATATAGAGTCTCATCTGCTCTTTTCTCCATCTTTATCTGTCATTTTCTTTCAACCGCAACCAATTCTGCCCTTTTAGTAAAGTTACATTATGTCCTAACCAACATGATCCTAATCTGTACGTAACCTAAACCTGTACAGTGCTTTTGCACTTTCACTTTTGCCCCATACAAAGTCTGTGTATAAACTAGATACGACTGTGTGGTCTCTGTTTGCATTATCAGGGTATTTCAACAATATATATAAATATTGATTCTTTCATCACGGTTTTAAATTTTTACGACAACTCATCCCCACAAATAAATAAAAAAAACACTCATGGCACGTTATGATGGACGTTATAAACGCCAACAACCAATGTATTTCACATGACATATGTTTCCTTGTGTACAACTTTTGCTGGGCGTGCGGTTGCTCTAACAAATGCACCACAATGTGTTATACATATGCATAGTGCAAGGACAAATGATAAATTGCAGATTGGGAAAGAACAAATTCTCCATTTTTCCCAATATAAGTCAGTGAGCCATTTTAAGTCACTTTAAAAACCTAGTGTTTTCTATGTTTTTTGGTCTTTCATGCACACATACACACATACTATGTGCACATTTCGATAACTCCTGCCAGAGTAAGAATTTGCTTGATACAAAGTGTAGGTGTGTAGACGGGTAATGTATGTTTCGGTGTCTCCTATTGACGTCGTCTCCTTCATTTGATGACATCACGTTTGTTTACATGAGTTGCACAGTGGCAGTGAATGTAGCCAAACGTGTGTTAATGGTAATTGGTCTGTATTTATCAATCACTTTTCTCACTGAATAGCACTCAAACTACAGTTTTTGCCAGTCACCCATTCATACACATCATTCATACAGCACAGCTGTCAGGAGCAGCGTGGACTTAAGTTTCTTGCCCAAGCACACAAGTAGACACATCAGTGGAGCTGATAATTAAGCACTTGAAAGACAAATCACTACATTACTGAGCCACTGTTGCCCAGTACCTTTGCTAACTGGACTTTTCAAATTATTACACATTCACACAAACAGTACTTTATATTTTTGTCATTTGCCTACCAGATGAGGAAATGTTTTTGTCTAACTCCCTTCTGATTGGCCAACAGAGAAAGGAGAGGTGTTAAAGAGGACAATATTGTGACAAGAGCAAATGTGTGGATTATATAATGTTTCTATTTTTACTACCATTTCTGCAACACCTAACATTATTTTTGAATGGATAAACTAACCACCAAGAGATATAGTTTAATAAATGAACCATGATTTGATTTTATGCACGTTATTTAAAAAAAAAAGGCTTAAAGAATTCAACAAATATACAGTGTATATAAGGGGAAGAAAAAAAAGTTCGGTCCTGACCCAGTCTCGGTCAGACATGACTGGCCTATTTTATCTCCTCATTCAAAACTTCAATCTGTCGTTTGAGAAAATCTGTTGTTTGCATCAATCTGAAGTACTTTGTTCACCTTGTCCAAATAACTCTTATGTAATTGTACAGAACAGAAGTTGCATCACAGCAGCTCCACAAAAAAAAAATATATATAGATTTTTTTTTTCCCAAGAATACTCATTCTTGTTATGACAAAGGTCAACTTATGTCACTGCTGTCTTGCTTTTTACACCTGCACCACGACTTACAGGGTGGAAAGTGATTCAGTTTTCAGTTTTCATTGTGAATCTCAAAGAAGTCAGGCCAAACCCAACTGTTCCACTGGGTGGAAACACAGTTATATATACCAGCACATTTCAGTCTCAAGGCTTCATCAGGGTGTCACATAGGTCTAATTAGAAGACCACTTGTTCCGCAAGAGCATTTCATTTGCTTCATCCCATTTCAATCTCTTGCTCCTACCACTTATCCTCTGTTAACATAGAGTGTCCCAATTCCTGCTGCTGTAAAGGGTTAAGGTGAAGTGAAAGGTCTAGCTACCCATCCAAGAGGAGATTTTTAAGGTACACTCTTCAAATGAAGGTCTATGGGATTTTGCCATACCATAACCGGGTCTGTCAGTATTCTACTGACGATTTTTTTCTAATGTGGCTCTGCTTTGCTGCAGACAAGTGCTTAATTACAGCCAACAGTCTATGATAGTGATACAGGTCAACAGCTTTTTTATTTTTTTTATTCTTTTTTGTATTTTTTGATAATGGTATATTGAATGTCTGTCAAAATCTAATCACATAATGACATATCTTCTTGAGGCAGTATCCCATTTCATATATGGCTTGATTTTAACTACTTGTGACTCAGTACATAGTGGAAAGAGGCAAGGAGTGCAGTCAAAAATCAGAAATGGGATTGGACCTAAGATGGCCCCCCATCTAAAAAAGAAAAGGCCTTTTCATAAAATTTCCATAAAATCAGTTTGACATCCTGATAAAGGTTTGAGGCCCAAATGCAAATGTATCATAAATGCATTAAACATAACCATGACCACTACATTCAATATATTCTAATAGTGTGAAAGAGAGGGCTTTTTTGTCATAGTTGCTACATGTTTATCATCCAAAGAGTCCCAGACAAGAGAGAATCAAATGATTATCGGCTCTGACACAGAGGAGAGTGGGACTGCAGGACTGATTCTCTCCTGACTGATAAAATAAGTGACTGGTTGACAGACAAATCAGCAGAAGCAGCATTTCTTGAAATGGTCATATCTTTTTGGAGGGAGTCGGGATCAATGGTTATATTTACCTTTGTAGGGGTTTGGAACAGCAGCAGCATATAAAAGGTCACTTGATCCCTCCCTGGGCATCTCTCCTGCTCTTCCTGCCAGTGTGTGAGAGACAGACTCGTCCCAGGCCTTTACCATGAAGCACTTTGTGTGGCTGTTGCTGGCTTTGGGCTGTGTGCACGTTCACAGTGCACCAGTGGACAGCGATGGTATGGAGCAGGGTTCATGCAAAGACATGTTTGCTCTGAGTGCTGCAGAACAGGCTCTCAACAAGATCAACCAGGACCGGCAGGAGGGTTACATCTTTGGCTTGCACCGTCTGTCCAACGTGCACATGAGAAAACATGTGAGTTGCTCCACTGACCACATAACCAACACATAAGAAAGAAAGAAAGAAAGAAAGAAAGAAAGAAAGAAAGAAAGAAAGAAAGAATTATATAAGCCACTTACAAGCCTACTCTGGCCAATGATATACTTTGTCTCAGATAAATTGGAAATATTTTTTGTTTTTCATTCAAAACGTTGTTTAGTTTTTTTTGATGATCTGTATTTGTTATTTAGGTTTATAGATTATTTTAATTGGAAATAGATGAGTAACTTTAGCTTCAACTGTGTATGAGTTCCACCCCTTAATGAATACTTGATACATAGATTATTATATCACCAGGATTTTTATGGCCATTATGAGACCATATAACATAATGTTAAAAGCCACACTGGATTCACCACAAATGTTTAATTACAGGTGATTAATTTTGCAACAAATTATACTCAAACAGCCAAAGCAAAGTGACAAACTCATCAGTAATACATTTGTTTTACAAAGGTCTGTTGCCTGACAATATCTGGCAGGTGATAAGAGTATGTGAATAATGTTTGTGCTCCAAATTCATTATTAAAGTAACTTTAATAATTGTTTAAAATGATGAGGTATCAGTGTATTTAATGATGTTTTAATGTTGACAGTGAAAGATCAGGAGATACTTACTGCATTAGAACAGTTGTCATGTAAATATCTATCCAACATTCACACAGTTTAATACAAACTGGAGGATCATTTCCTTTAGGGTGTTACTAAATGCATCTGCGTCTGTCACAGGGAGAGACTGGTGTGGTTTTCTACTTGACTCTGGATGTTGTGGAGACCAACTGCAGTGTCCTCAGCAGGAACGACAACAAGTTCTGTGAGGCTCGTCCCACCGAGGACACACCGGTGAGAAAACAGAGTTACAAAAGCATACTCATGAACAGGCTCATTCAATGTCAACATGAATTTATCTGCATCACTAACACATACAGAGCTTTTTGAAATATTCACTCGTGTCAACACTGTAAAATTAAAATGGCTGACAGAAAATTATTCCAGGTGATAACATTTAATTTTAATAAGTTCTTTTACACTGAGGTAAGTAAGTTGTCCTCACATGGCTTTCTAACCTCAGTCAACCATTTTCATTTTTCAACTGAACTCAGCATGTATTTCTTTATTAATATTGTATATGAGTATAATATGCAGTACACTGAGATGTTGCAGGTGCAATTACTGTATTTGTATTTGCAGGTTTACGGACAGTGCAAATCTGTCATCTACTTGAACAGGCCACACAGAGTGGTGCGTCTTATCAAATACAGCTGTTCACTAAGACCAGGTAAAAAAGAAGTAACACAACACATTAATGAATCAAATCAAACCAAAAGCATATGCTGAAATAATTGATCTCAAACATGTCTGGGCCACATGATTGGTGTAGTGGTTAGCACACTTGCCCTTGCATCACGATGACCTGGCCAAGCACACACCCCACAACCCTCATGTGGAGGATAAAGTGGTAAAAGATGTGTGAATGAGTGAGTGTCTGGAAAAGTCCAAGAACATCATTTCAACTAAATGTGACTTGGTTAAGTAAGAGATAGAACATTTTTTTCAAAAACATTTTAAATTGAACATTTGAAATCGAATACAATTGCTAAGCCTGAGATTTTGTGCTGTGCAAAAGCACAATCATTTTGTCATATCCTGTGCACCCACTCATAATCCCATTCCTTTCTGCCTAGTTCCTGCCGCTAGGATCGTTGAAGTGTGTCCTGACTGTCCGACTTTGATCAACATTGATGACGCTGAGATTCAGAAGACTGTGTCTGACTCTCTGGAGAAGTTTAACAAGGAGAGTGGGCTGACAAACCGGTTTGCCTCGCTTAAAGTCAACCGTGCTACTAGTTCGGTATGTGTTCCACATGAACAAAAGACCAAAATGTAACTATTACTTACTTGGCCATGCAGAGAATATGTAGCCTGATATTCACCATACATTTGTTACAGGCATTATGTTGAAGGGAAACATTAAACTTCTCTTGACGTGTTTACTCAGTGAACAAAGGCAATCATATGTCATATATATAAGACATTATTATAGGATGAACAGGATGGACAGGATGAGAAATTAGCATATTCCAAGGAAAACTCAGGTTGAGCATTTGGAGATAAAGTAAGAGAGTCAAGGCTGAGATGGTTTGGACACATGCAGAGGAGGGATAGTAATTAAATTGGGTAAAGGATGCTGGAGATGCATCTGCAAGGTAGGAGGGAAATAGGAGGACCACAGATAAGGTTTGTGGATGTTGTGAAAGAGGACAGGAGAACAGTTGGTGTAAAAGAAAAGGACACAAGGGAGAGGACAAGATGGAGGCAGATGTTCCACTGTAGCGACCCCTAAGGGGAGAAATCGAAAGAACTTCCAACATCTCTGTTTGTGAGACTCTTACAAGCCAGGTTAATGTGAATGGCAGGTATGTCCAGAGCAGAATTGATAAAGCTCTGAACTAAAACAGTTCTTATGGGGACAAATCAAAATATCTCTACCAACAGTTTTCTTCCCCTTCTTTGTGTTTGAACCCAGATGGGCATGGCCACATTCTACAATGCAGAGTACACAATTCAGGAAACCACCTGCGCTAATAGTGCAGACGCAGCGGCGTCTGATAAGTGCCCACTCATGGAGTGCGAGTTTGCAGTGAGTCAATTTAAAATTATCCTTTATGTGATTTAATGTTGTGCTAACCAAGTTAACCAATGAACCCTTTGTGTGTGAGTTTTCAATCCAAGTCTAAATGAATATTTTTTTATTATAACATTTATGGCTTCTCGTTAACTCTTCTCTCTTTTACCTTTTTGTTGTCTCCACAGCACAAGGGCTTCTGTAAGGCATCTCGTGCCATCCCTTTGACTGATGAGGCTGGGATTACTGTAGAGTGTGAGATCTATGAGCCTGAGGTAAGACTCACTCACTATTGGGAATCTTTGTCCTTCAACGTGACTCCCAAGTAAATGTAAAATACTGTAAATAAAATAATTTTAAACTAAAACAAAGTGAATGACTTCCCCTTTAAAATAATGAAAATGCCTTTACTATCACGATGATTACATATTAAACGATTGACTGTCTCAAAGGAGATTTGAGAAGGACATCTCCTTTGAGACAGTCAATATTGTGTCTTTATGTTTTAAAATGTATTTATTAGACTGACAGCTACACACATTTTAAATCCGACCACTTAATCCAAATTATCATCAGTAAATTTGGCTTCATGTGTTCTCCAGGCTGCAGAGAGGGAAAAGAAATTGCACCTGCTGGGCGGCGAAACTGACCACAGCCACAACAACACACACACACACAACCACGACCATGACCACGCCCACGCTGCTGACCAAACACACGCACATGACCACGTGCATGACCACACCAAGAGCCACACACAGCACGACAAAACCCACAAGCACGGTGACAACAGTGACCACCACCACACCCATGACCATGCCCCGGGCAGCACCCACAGGCACGCTCACGCTCACTCCCACGACCATGGGCATGGCCACGATCACGTGCACACTCATCACGCCATAGCACATTACCAAATCGGTGACTCACCAAACCAACACCATAATTACAAGCATGCAAACGCCGAGCACACTCACGAACACGATCACGAATTGGCCCTGGACCATGACCACAAGCACGCCCACCTGCACGAGCATGAGCACCACCACCATCACCATGACCACACCCACGAGACTGCACACCATGACCACCCAGAGGGCAGGGTGAAGATGTTGCCCGCCATTGACCAGCCCGTGACTCTGCCCTTCTTCCCTGAGAACCCCACCGAGACTGGAGTCATCCTGCCTTTCCTGCCTGACCCTCAGATCCCCGGAGAGAGCAAACCTGTCATCCTGGCCTTCCCCACCTCAGTCTCAGCTCAGTGTGACCCATCGGACGATTCCAGCCTGGTGAACAAACTGTTCACGGAGGACCCACTGTTTAAAGCAGCTGCATAAATCTGCCCGTGAAACTCAATCAGAAATTGAACTGACCTTTGAAAACACAAATAGATAACAATGTAGAAAAACAGGAAAAGTCAATTCAGCATGTGACTCATTAATGAGCAATGTGACACACCCTTGTTTGCTGTATGCATATAATGTGACCTTTCCTGTCTGTCTTCATTGTGATATCTAATTAAAACTGAGTTCATTAAATAAACAGTAAACCTCAACCTTTTTCCCCCACATTTCCTCTATTGGTGATCATTACTTTAAATAACAGTCAAAGGTCTTGTATTGTTTTTGTCACTGTACAAGTAAGTTGGCAGACATCAGTGTTTTTATATTTTATATACAAATATGACATAATAAATCATCAAAATTATAAATCATTCTTGTGTCTTAGTGCAAAAAACGAGGAGGGACAAAGACCTCTAGTTTTCTCAGATCTGCATTTAAATGACTATTTCTTTATGTGAAAGAAAGATGTTATAATGACAGTATTGAGGCAGCACTCCTACACTTTGTTGCACCCTACATTTTTATGTAACCAGAAAATAGGAATGATACACAAACAGTTATGAGACTGAGGATGATGGTACGAAAAACATCCTTTGCTGAAATTGTCTGTACATACAAGGAGAAGCTAAATTAAAGGCTTAGCATATTTTCAGACTCCAAATCCTTTAGGTGTAACACACATGGATGCATATACACATATACTACATGTGCTCATGAGATACTTATGCATGAATCATTGATATTTCATATTTATTATTAAGCTTAGACACTGTGGACACAGGTGAAACACAATAAGGCGCGGAACACAATCAACAGGGAGGCCAGGACAGGAAGCTAATCTGGTAGACACACAAGGAAGAACACCAATATAAAACAGGAAGCAAAGAATACAGAAATATAATTAAACACTCATGGTAAAGAAAAACAGCACAACAACAGTTTTACAACAGTTTTAGCAATACCTAGAACATACACTTTTAACTGTTACAATATGGTTATTTACATTTGCGAGATCATGATATAACTGACAATAATAACTTTACACAAAGAAATAATGGTTATAGCTGTATGAAAACACACAGAAAACAGCAGGTCGTGAGATGTTAAAATAACACTCCCACTTCATTTTATCTCTGTACACATTTACTTTAACATTAGCTTAACATACTCAGCAAACAGCTGTGACCAGATGTAACTTGCAGCTGCAATCTTGCTTGGTAGAAAAAACTAGGTAGAAAAAAAGTTTGAGTAAAATCCCTTAAAATGTTACCATTTAAAAAAAAAAAAAAAAAAAAAAAAAAAAAAGTATTAAAAAATGTTAAAACTATACTGTAGCTCTACTGTATTTGATACTGTATGCAATGCAATAAGCTTACCTTTGTCTCACCTGTCACCCAGTGCACTATGGCCCTTCAGTCAATCACAGCCAGCCATTGGCCTACAGAGCAGCTGACTGAAGTTGTTTGTATATCATGAGAGAGGAGAAAGTCCACCATCAGCCTCACATAGGACTGTCACAAACCTTGTCTGAAAAAGTATTTCAAAGGAGGATTTACAGGCCAGGGCATGCGTTAAGCTAAAGGTCAAACTATCTGCCCAGATAGGCTTTAGAAATTTGGCTTGGTAAAATTATTGGGGCCCTGTGTGTTTATGTGTGTGTGTGTGGATGTTACAGGATGAGTGTGTATCTGTTGATCCTGTGCCTGGCTTTGCTGCATCAGGAGGGAAGAGCCAGACCAGACACTCCAGGCTGCAACAGTCCTGAGGCGGTGAGAGTGGCAGAGGAGGCCCTGGAGCAGATCAACCAGGACAGGACAAAGGGATACGTCCTGTGCCTCAACAGACTATACGACCTCACTCACACTCCTGAAATGGTGAGGGCAGACACTCCCGAATACACATGGCAAATGGAAAATGGTTTGCGCCGGTTAATGTCCTGAAGAATGCTTAAGTATTTGCAGAAAGGTGGTGACACACAATGGAAATTGTTTAAATGTGATAAGAAACGTGTTTCGTGCGTGTGTGTGTTTAGTTTTATCTTTGTCAGACCACAAAAAAATTTACAAACCTCTCTTTGTGAGGACATTTGACCTTCTGTGGGAACATTTTGTCTGGGTGCCACAACTTATTCAGGGTTAAGATCTGGTTTTAGGGTTAGGTTAAGGTTAGGTTAGGTTAAGTGTTAGGTACTTAGTTGTGATTGTTAAGGTTAGAGTAAGTGGTTAGGGAATGCATTATGTCTGTGATGTGTCATCACTCACTCACTCAATCACTCACTCACTCATCTTCTACCGCTTTATCCTCCACATGAGGGTCATGGGGGGGGGTGTAGGCTGGTGCCTAATCTCAGCTGACATAGGCAGGATACACACACCAAATAGAAACAAACAACCATTCACACCTTTGGGCAATTTAGAGTGTCCAGTTGGCCTAATCCCCAAATCTGCATGTTTTTGGACCGTGTAAAGGCAAGAGTGCTAATCACTATATTATGTCCTCACTAAGATATAAAAATAAGTTTGTGCGTGTTTGTCCAGGAGAAAGATGGATCCCTCTACAAGCTGACCATCGATGTCATGGAGACCAAATGCCACATCACCAGCAAGAAACCTTGGAAACAGTGTGAAGTCAGAGATATTAGTGATGTTCCAGTAAGTGGTGGTGTATCTCTTCATTCTTCAACGTAGTCACTGTTTTCCTATGTGAGACTAAACCTGGTTATTTTCGTACTATCTATTGGTGCTAATGGAAACACAAAATAAAACACACCATCCTGTACCAAACTGAACCGTTCCACTCCATGGAAACATGGCTTGACAGTCAAGTTTTGCTTGACAGAGACCATTTCAGAAGGACTCAGCAGAAAAATAATCTTTCTGTTCACGAAGACCAGAGGCAGAAAAATATTATCCACATCAAAAGTCGTAAAAGGTTACACACTACACTTATAAGATCCACACAAGGTCCTACTTTTTGAATATGATATCATATTACATTTTGTGTTATTTAGGTGTATGGGGAGTGTCAGGTGTCTGCCTTTGTTGATACTCAAGTCAAACTTCAAAGCTACTCCTGTGTACTTCGGGAAGGTATGAATTCATTTCATGCTTCACAAAAGTTTTCCATGGAGCTATTTTCAGATGTTGACTCCAAAAACTCCTTGTGTCTAGTTCCCGCTACCGCAGTGGTGGATGTGTGTCCAGACTGTCCCACGGCTGATAATTTGAATGAGCCCGTCATCAAGGAGACGGCCAATCTGTCCCTCCAAAGGTTCAATGAAGAAAGCCGCCTAGCCAACTACTTTACTCTGGAGGAAATCACCAGAGCCAGCTCACAGGTTAAGAAAGAACCTAACACACAAGATAGTTCTCAAACTTTTTATACCAAGTACCACCTGAGAAAAAACCTAACAGCATTATCACTAACTTTAAATACAGTAGTGTAAATAGGCCAAGCAAAGTCAGCTACTGACTTTTCACAGGAGGCAGATTTATTCCCAATAAGATAATTTGCTCTCTCATCACCCTCCTCTTCCTCACATATACTTCAAACACTAGTTCAGCCAAATCAGATTAAGATGGAGTGAGATATAAGGTGACTCTTATTATTATTTAATTCATAATCCTTTTTTTATTTGTTTCATCTACTATGGACCCTGGTCAAAATTCCTCTGATCACATACCCTTGTATATACAGAAAGCAGTATTTCTGATTTTCCTCCAAGTACCAGCAGAGGAAGAACCAAGAACCAAAGATATAGATAATTATATGGCCAAAATGTGATACTTGAAAGTCATTACTCGTCAGAGTTGAGCAAGGATGTCTTACCAAAACAAAATCAAGCATGACAGGTACAGCCAGTAAACAATTCTGCCTACTTTAACTGCCTACAAATGTAAACAGACACATAATTAAAGCATCAAGTTTTTAGAGGGCAGAAGGTTTAGCTCTGAGTCATTTTGGAGCCTTTTTGCTTTTGTTGAGCTGTGAAAAGACTCAATCATGCAAGTCCGGTCTTATCCCTCTCTTTCTCCGAAGTCCTTTTAAATCCAAAGAACCACATAAGGCTAGACACTGACCTACTTTCTGCCTCTACAGATTGGTTTGTTACGCACTGACACCACATTCAAGTGGAACTTTGCAAACTTGTAAATCACAATATAGACAAGTTGAATAAAGGGATTATGAAAAGTCTACCAAAACAGAAGTCCTGATAACAGAATGCAGAGTGTGACATACTGTATCACATCTTTAAGTTAAAGGCCAACCAATGACAGTGGCAAATGAATGAACCACTTAAAGAAATAGGGAAATGCTTGGCTTACTTACTGAGTTGAATTTACAAGGCAAAATTCTTTCATCCTCCTTCACAGTTTTGTGCTATTCAAGGGAACAGTCACTTGTCTGAGGCATAGATCACTTTTGATGGTAAATGTGCTGCACTTTTATCATAATGACTACATTTGTCTATTATTATCTGAGAGAGTTTGGAAATCGAGGCTTTTCGACCTAAAAGTTTAATGACTCTGAAATTTTTAAGTATTTCTTAGATGTTTACTTAGATGTTTACTATACATACACTTTCTATGTGTGTATGCATGATGTTGTTGTGTACTTTGCCAGTGGGTTGTTGGTCCATCCTATTTTGTGGAGTTCACCATCGTGGAAACGGTGTGTTCAAAGAAAACAGATGCAAGTGAGCTGAGCAGCTGTCCACCCATGGACTGCCAATTCGCTGTGAGTAAAACACACACAAACACACCCCACATGCTCATTATTACTATGCAAATGGCTGCATTTTAACTGCTTAAAGCACCAAGGTGGCCAATTGTTGCATTTGAAATTTCCCTGTGTTGCAATTTAACTATTGTGTAACTGTTGTTTAATAGTTATAATTAAAAGTAAATTAAATAAGAACATTAAACAGGTTGTAAATCTATGCTCAACTCTTCTTATCGGAACAATTTCCCCTTCTCTCAGCATAGAGGCTTCTGTTTGGGCTCACATATGGCCCACGAGGACCAGTTTGAAATCAAGCCCATGGGTGGAAAGAAGGGAAGCTCATTTCAGAACAGGAAGCCTGTCGAGGTGACGTGTGAGATCTACGAACCTCAGGTATCTGCTTCACCTGCTGTGGTGCACGGGATTTTCACAACATAAACCTTTCTTTTTTGTCATCTTTGTGTCAGCTTTGTGTCAAGTATCTGGCTGTTAATATCTTTTTTTTTTTACTTCAGTTCCCTAAAGAATGCTACTCTCCTCTGATTCATCACTTTCTTTTTCAGGGGGGCAACACTATCTAATGTAGTACACAGTGAATGAAAGTGGGTGTAAAATCACAACTGTTAACTTCAGGTGTAATTAAACATGGCACGGAGTTAAATAATGGCTGCACTGTCTCTTTGAAAGCATTAACGTTATTATCAGACAGGTACCGACTGTAGTGGTATTTTTTTCTTAATGTTATTGTGGTTAATTACCGTGCAATTAAATATGAGTAAATAATGTTGAGTGAAAAGGGGGTTTTGTACATGTTGAGTGAAACCAAATGATTCTACCTACCAGTGAATTAAATGTGGAACTAAGACTATCACTTTCAAGATCTACATGGATGTTGAAATCCCCCCCCATAATTATGATTAACACTAACTCAGATAAGAATTCAGAGAACTCTGACAGAAACTCTGTCAGAGAAATAAGGTGCAGGTGGATAATAAACAGTGACTATCAGAACCGGTCTTTGTGATTTTAAACTAGGATTAAATAAGGATAAGGCTTTCAAAAGGTAAATATTCAGGTTTGGGCTTGTGGTTAATAAAGTATTAAAAATGGCTGCGACTCCTCCTCCTCAGCCTGAGCTTCTGGGAATATGCATGTTAATGCGTGTGGGTGGTGTCGACTCATTTAAACTAATATATACTTCATGTAACCATGTTTCACTTAGGCACAGTAAATCAATATGATTATCAGTTATTAGATCATTAATTAAAAACAAGTAGACAAATACCTACTGTCATCATGAATTTAAAACATGCATGCTTATAAATTATTTTTAAAAAAGTTTGCCGCACTCCTCAGTTTCTCAAAGTGTCAATTCCAAAATACCAAAATACACAGTAATATACACCTATATGAAGTATATGATTCTTTTTTTCATAGTAAAAATCAATTTCTTCCTACAACCCAGAAATTGTCATCAAATTTGTTGGTGTTGCCTTTGTTACCAAACCTCTTTAATGGGTGCTGCAGGTCCAAAAATAGCTTTAAAATGGTACCAGCTTTTTTTCGGTCTAAAGACTAAGATTGCCAGACCAGCTGCCCATAGAAAAAAAGAGGACAGACTCAATAAAAGGAGAATAAACCACCATTTGCATCTTTCTTGCAAATCAATGAACATTTCTTTTGACTGTTCACACCAAGTCAACAACTGTGATTGCACTCATTTGTATATAAAACAAAGTGGAGTATCACTGTCTCTTCCTCTTTCTCTGTAGGCTTCCGCTGTGGAGGAACATGCCCATGCCAAAGCAGATTCTGAGCACACTGGGCATCAGCACCACAACCACACACACCTACATTCACATGAGCAAATGCACACAGGCACAGTCAGCTCCGAAATCACTGTCTACATGCCAAAGAGTTCTCTCGGGACTGTGGTGCATCAGCCTGCTTCTCCCAGATCAGCCCCAAAAACAAGCTCCTGTCCCGGGTCTCGCAGGCACAATCTGGGCTTAGACAGACTTAAGCTGTAACTTTGGCTGGTGTCGTTTGATTTCTTCCTAACATGGGAATTATAAGCAGTTTGGCAAAAGTCTTTGAAAAAATCTACTTCATCTAAATTACATTAAATTTCTTAACCCTGAGTCTGGCCTGTGATTACTGAGAGCGACCTTAGGGTCCAAATGTCAAATGGCAGTTTAGACCACACATTTTATAGTCTGAAGATGAGTTTTACAACCTTGTGAACTATTCTACCTTTAGAATTTTACAACTACAAAGAGACAACTGAAGTAGAGGAAAGTTCTCTCTAGAATTCCTCCTCTTTCTGTGTTACTGGGACACCACAGGCATACAGTCACATGTAGTTGGTCTCAATGTTTTTCATAAGATAAGACTGAGGGGGAAAAGGCTCCTGTAAATCCCTCATCGCTCAGGATCTGCACTCCAGGACCATTTCTGTGGGAGACAAGGTTGGAAAACACTGCAGTCTTATACAGGTTATTGCTGTTTTATCAATTAACAAATCCTTTTATCGTTGTCCCAGTCACGCACCATCATGCTGTCTCACCCCCCATGACATAGAAAGAAACGAAGAATTATAAAAAATAGGATATCCACACATTTTAACTACTTTTGAGAAGTACTTCTTCTTCATGTTTCCGTCAAAGGTTTGGGCAAAAATATTAGCCATGAAAACAGTATAACCTCATCATCAAAACTTAAGGCGATGTAATTTTCTTCACCTCATGAATTGCACGGTCAGTGGTTAACTTCCTCCCTTTTCTGGAGTTTGAATTTGTGTATGTTCTCAATCATTTGAAATGGTGTAATTCATAATGGTGTCTACAACTTCACAAGGTCACTTCAAAGTGTTTCCTCTTGCCATAAAATCGGAACTTATTGATCATATCATATCATAAGTTCCTAAGGGGTCAGCATGTTTAATCTGTTGACTGATTATGGAATATGTCTGTTGCTCTCGGACATTTTCCTCTAATCAGCGAATGTACAAGTGGGGGGACGGATGAAAGAGGCTAATAGGGAAAAGGTTGTCGCACAAAAACTGCTGTATGTCAATGTAATGTCCTCTGAGGTCATAGAAACCAAACTCTGTGTGATGATGATGATGATGATGATGATGACTTCTCAACCATTATATCAAACTGAAAATTCATTGCACTTCTTGCCACTTGATAGGTTTACTGCAGTGTGTTAGGCACCACACTGGGTCAAGAGGCCCACAACAGAAAAGAAGCATCGCTGTGATTTGCGGCGACACTTTCATAGGCCTGTTAAGGCCCAGGCTCACATTGTGCTCAGTGAGTGATGTGAAGCGTGAAGCAGCTCAGGGGAGCAACAAACTCAATGAAGCTTAGTCTCCAGGGGAAGCTGGCTGATCACAGTTTCATTTACTCATTTGAAAAAGAGTTGTCACGTTGCCAAGCAACCAGTCATTTTTCATTTAGGCTATATTTACAGTGAGTGATCCAAGGGAAAGTGAAGTATATGTGAAGCATGTATATCATTATAGTCAGCAGTGATTTGGCTTCTTTCTTAATACTGAATCTTATGACCTGCACAAAAATGACTAGCAACTGTTTTATGCATTTATTTATTTCAGTTGTTTAAAGGAAATCCTGATATGGCAAATGATATGTCTTGAAATATATTTCTATGATATTCAATTAATATAGATTGTGCAATTATCACATTTTAAGATTAAATTGGGCACATCCATTGATAAGGAATTCAAATTATATCATTTTTAATTTATATACATTTTATTTGCAGTATTACATACTGTAAGATATGCTACTGTTTTACGCGCAAATGCATATTTTTCCACTTATACTTTTCTCTCTGAGGTGAATTTCCTTCATTTTGAAATGCAATATGTGTCCACATGGTGTCACCCTTGCATTTGTTTTCTTTTCATGTCAGTGACCCTACAACTGAAGCTCACTTGCTTGAATGAAGTTTCTTTTACTGTTTTTAACATAAAAGGTAGCTTAAAAATTAATAAAATTAATTAATATAATGCAAGTAGAATCAGCCTTACTTGTTTACTTTGAAACAGCTGCTAATATATGAGAGAGAGAGAGAGACATGAGGTTTGCTACATTAACAAAAAAGTTATCGTCTATTTGGTTTCTAATATGTTTTATGCACAGTCAGTAGTCTAATTAAATGCTATCACATATCACAATGCTTCTCAAATATCTTTGTCATGAAT
The DNA here is from genome assembly GCA_016785285.1 of Brachirus orientalis. Classification (NCBI taxonomy): domain Eukaryota; kingdom Metazoa; phylum Chordata; class Actinopteri; order Pleuronectiformes; family Soleidae; genus Brachirus; species Brachirus orientalis. The sequence goes on from JAFBJR010000023.1 coordinate 1,276,286, forward strand.
GTTACATTTTCTAATCTTTCCTTAAGATAAATACTGGATACTTTGATCACTAGGATTTTGTAAAAGTGTTTAAATGAATGATCATCGGAGTTGGACAGATACTATTTGACTGAACTGGTAACAGCTCATGTTCACATCATTAAAGCCTTGATCCACTGAAGTTAAATATAAGGTTGGTAATCACTGGTTTCCATTGTACTGAACTGCTGAAAAAGAACTAGTACACCTTTGCCAAATGTAGGTTACACTGCGCCTCAATACCTTAATGATACATTATGTGAGCCCCATGACTGTGGATCAGTGGCAGAAGGAATCTGCACTACTCTACCTCTGACAATTACTCTGTTACAATATCATTCTGTTGCTGTTGCACAGTTCTAGGCTAATTAAAAATGTAGCCTGTTCTTATCATCATTTGTTCCACTACTTCCCTTCTTGTCTGCCTCAGTCTCTGCAACACTCAGGGGAGAACTGGATCTAGTCCTCATGCAGTAAGTGTCACACATCCCCTATTATTAATTCATTCACCCTCACTATGCCTGTGTGCATGTGTGTGCACACTGCACAGGCAGCCGTGTGTGCGTGTTTGCTGTTACAAGTGGTTCAGATAGACGTCACAGGGAGAGTATCCAAGGTTCAGGGCTCCGGCTGACACTCACTGGCCTACCACCACAGACAGAAGAATTCTTAGTTCTGTTTCCTCACTGCATCACAAAGTTTGAGTGTGGATTGATCCACTCAAGAGACAAAGTTAGGGTATTTTGGGGATGTGGAAAAACACCAGCTGAGAGTAAAAAGAGAAAACATGAGTTTTCAGATGTTGCCATATCAAAGTGAAAGTTGAGTTGTACGTCAGGGACTCTTCGGAACCACAGTACAGAAAGTAAAATAATATTTACCTATACTGATTATTCACAGCTTTAAGCAAGTTACAGCTTTTAAAACTTTGATGAATTAAAAAACAAACAAACAAAAAACAACAACAACAAATGTCAGTTAAATTCAAACCACTGTCATATTAGTTCACACATTTCTGATTAAGCCTATCACTGTGTCATGTCCTGCACATAGTAAGTAATTCCTTCTATGTCAAGACAGTTGGATGCAACAGCAACATTGCGCTAGTAAAGCAAGACTGCTGCAAACAGGTTACTGGCAACATAAAGAATTGCAGATGGGAATGGTATGTCATTCAATGCATCTTTTCCCACCGTTCACTTCATTGAACCCTCAGCCAGCTCTGATAGTTTTGCTTGACAGAGCTCATTTCTATTTCTGTTCACGAACACTATACAAGAGCAGAATAATAGCAACAAAAAGCACCAGAAGTTACAGACTGCAGCTTTAATGTGGCCGATCAGGGTTTGTTATATTTATTAAAGTATTTGACATGTACAGTAGGTGACAAGTTCCCCTGTGAAGTATACTTGTCCACAAACAATTCTATTTTAGATTCAGTGAGTTCTTCATTTTGTTTCCTAAAAAATGTCCAACACTGACTTTTCAAGCTGCCTGTGTCATGCAGGTGCTTCTATGTGGGTTGCATTAGAAAGAGCAAAAGATGGACAACACCAAAATCTTAATGTTCCTGTCAGATAATAAATGATTGGGACACATTTCATGTTGTCACACAAGGGATTTGAAAATCTCTGAACTTGGCATCTCTTGGTGGTCAGATACAGTAAAATGACACTGCATGCTCCACGGCAACACATGCTACAGCTTTTCTTTGGATCTACAGACATCTAGGACATTGTAAAGTGATTATTAAAGTGCATCAGTTATCATGGGGATTTCCTGAATACTGATTGCCTTTTAAATGGCAGTAATTAATGCATTTGATGGGTTGTCACATAGAACTTTTCAGTTTGTTGGTGATATCACAAACTTCTGGACTACACACCTTGTAAGCACAGACACAAGAGAATGCCAGCATTCAACTCCAGCAATTAATCATCCCTTAAAGTACTGTTCCAGCATGTTGTTAGGCCAAACTTGCAGTGGATAGTACAGATTAGGAACAATGGTCAACTTTATTGTGTGTATTTGTCGAGGATGAATCACAACTACTTCATTGCCATCTGTTGCGTGTTCTGCTGTGGAAGATCTCCCCATGAAGAAAGAAAGCTTTGATGGCATTACAACAAATCCACGCTGCTTCCAGCAAACATTTCACTAGGTCTATTAGTATTGTTTTCATAGAGAGACCGGCTTGCAAGAAATAAGAAATTACATACTGTTTACCTTAACTTGTAATATGAATCACCAAGTTGAGTTTTTTAGAGTGAGGTTTACCAGTTTTTCAGGCTAGGAGGTGAACTACTTTTGTAACTTGGAAATTTGTCATGGTGTCTTGATACACAACTGATAAACAACAATTAAAGTCTAAGATAATGCATGTTTCTGATCTGCAAGACCTTCACATAGTGAGGATTTGCTTTAAAGGCAAAGCCCTAATCAAAATATCGGATGTTTTTGAAAAGCAGGCAAAGATTAAGTTACTCTCCATCCTTTATAAGAGCCTTAAGAGCACACAGAGTCCCAGAGCAGAACTGGCTGTATTCACTAATAATTCCTCTTGCAGAGACAGCAGCTGCTCCTTTTCACTGTCATCAGTGTAACGCAATATTTATAAGGAGATATTCTTAAAAATATTTTGCACATACTGTAAAATGTAACAATAATATAAAAGCTGAATGTAGCAATCAGTCAGTGTCAACATTTAGAGGTCTGAGGGTCTTGGTGATCCTGCTCACCCTCACACTCCAGGAATGATGATGATGCTCATGCGTTTATGTGATTGTACAAGTGGAGCAAGGGTAATAATTAAGGGTGAAGGCTGAATGATATGTAACTTGAGAGGAAATCACATGCAACATCATCCATTCTAAGCCTGCGGGACAACATTAGCAGCAGCGCTGCTGTCTATACTCCCAAAGAGGTGGTGAGAATGCGAATTACTGCTGCCCTACTTCTCCTTCCCTCCACGCCTGGGACCACCTTGAGGGGAGTGCTGCTTCTCCACTCCCACAGTGACACAAATGGTTCATGCATTATAAAATGACACCTGCATTATACATAAATGCAGCACCATTGTGTGGATTGTCCACACATTAGTGTTTGTCTGTCACACTCGAGGTGCTTTCATAGAATGAGTGAAAAATGTCACTGTGCATGTTCTAATCTCCTTACATCAACTGTATGCTATATATTTTGATTGTGATATAATCATATTTAATAAACAAAATCATCAAAAATCACACTGTGTAGCATTTTCATGTACCTTAGTATAGTTCTGTCACCCACTGCTGTCATTTTGAATCTGTATTTAGTCTTGGAAGCACAGTTCAGACATCACTGGGTCTATTTAAACTTAAATATGTGATTGATGTATATTGGCATGGCTGTTGAAATATTTGTGACCTCCAGTCATTTATGCTCTTTTGTTTTGCATCCAGTAATGAATATAAGTCCTTGGACTTTAAAAGGCAGTTAAAATCAAGATTAAATATTATAGCAAAAAAAAAAAAAAGGCAACTGGACTTAGTTGAATTTCTTGAAGACGTTTCGCCTCTCATCCAAGAGGCTTTTTCAGTCCTAATAAAAGTGATTAAACTCAGATATTTAAATCCCATTTAAAATGTTTATGTGTAGATAAGAGGACCAAAGAATTAAAATAAATACATTTTTTCTGCTTTTAGGTAACTTAAAAAAGGAAAGGTTCTACCCTTTTAGCCGTTTGTCTCATTATTTCTATATGATTTAAGCAATGTGTCATTCAGTTTATACTCTTCCATTTTCATATTATATTGATATCTCAATAAAAGTAATTTGTATCTCAGATAGGTATATGGCCACCAGTTGGTAGCCTTGCCCTTTATTTTATATTATTCCCATGCATGGATTTATATACATGGGCCGACTGTAAAACCCCAGTAACCTTTCCAGTCAATGGAATAAAACAAATCAGAGTAGAATTTAAAGCAAGGGGTGCACATGTGCTCATATTCTAGCCTGTATTCTTCCACCAGTCAAGTCATATGCATAGGTAAGCAATATTTACCTTCTCAAAATAACATGAGGTTTTACAGGAATGGCACAAACACTAATCAAAATCATTAAATTGTACAAAAACTTGCACTGTATGGTGGCCCATCATCTTTAAAAAGTCAGACCTTATATATAAGTGTTTTGGAGAACAGATTGATTAGATTAGATTAGATTAGATTAGATTAGATTAGATTAGATTAGGTAAAACTACAGTAGACTAGACATTACTGGACCCACGCTGAGGAAATTCATTTATGACAGTAGATAAAATGCCATAGGTAAACAAGTAGAATAACCAATAATATACAATAAAATACAAGATCTAAAGATATACGATTCAAAAAATATGAACAAAAATATTAAGAGTAATAAGATAAATATGTGCAATAAAATCATTTCACATACAGAAATATAGAAAGGGCAGTGGCACAGGATTATTGCACAACAATATTCCACTATTATTTTGCAGTAACACTATAATTATATTTCGCAGAATTTCAAAATAAAAGCGTTTGTTTTGACACGGAACAATGAATGATACACAAAAAGTCCTTATTTTGATGTACAGAAATAAATCATGATAACCTAATGGAGGTCCGCATAAAATCGATTGGAGGACCGAGTTTGGGACACGACTACACCTTAGATGTACAGTCAGGTTATTCCCAGAGAGATAGAGATAAAGGAGGTCAGGTGCCAGGCAGTGAGTCCCTCCTCCACGGCACCACGGCGAGTCTCTGTTCCAATGGAAACAGGTGGGAACCGCGCGCTGCTCCAATCACACCCTCCCTCCGTGCGGGGGGACGAGACGAGACGAGGTAAGAGGGGAGAGCAGGAGGAGGGAGTCCGGGGCTGGAGGCAGGACCTAAACCAACTTCTGCGCTCGTAGCAGGAAAAGTCGGGAAACGCGTCAATATCACCGCCAGTGCTGCTGTTTCTCTTCGCATGTGTGTGTGTGTTTGAAGGCTGTTCCGGTAAACAGTGACGGGGCGGCAGTTCACCGGAGTAGTTACCGCCACTTGGCCGCGGTTGAGAGCACCGTTGTCGGCGTTCAATGCTGGGACGACCCGCTGCTATGAAGCGGATGTGCTGACCGGATTCGGGGCTGTTTGGACTACTTCTTAGTTTGTTTTTCCTCTAGCTTTTCTCGCGGTTCCTCTGTTTCACCCTCTGTGGTATTGTGGAGTACAATTGAAATAAAAATGCCTGGGAAAACCAAGTACAACCTCGTTGATGATGGACATGATTTGAGGATCCCGCTGCACAACGAGGAAGCCTTTCAGCATGGCATTAACTTCGAGGCAAAGGTGAATCTGCGTGAAACTTTGAAACTTCAACGTACCGTGTTATTGTCAAGTGCCGCTCTTTTTCTGTGTTTTTGTTTTTCGTTACTCGTTAAAGTGTGTTGAAAAAAAAAAAGAACATTAAACTAACTCTGGGTGATGCGACTTACGAACAAACAAGTTGATATCCAGCTGCGAGTTTAAGCGGAGTAAATTATTTCCTGACAAGGACAGTTGAATTGCTTTTATATGACAAATAGCTATAGTTACATTGACGTTAACATGCTCTATTTTTTTATATTTTTACCTTCCTGGCAACAGTACATCGGCAGTCTGGATGTGGCGCGGCCGAGCAGTCGAGTGGAGATCGTGGCTGCGATGAGAAGAATACGGGTGAGTGGAAGCCCTAATAAAACTCTATTGAAAATGTTACTTCTTCTATACTCTCGTTCGTCAGCTAGTGTGTGTATAGAGTACCATGAAGCCTATGTGTGTTTAGGACTAGTTTGAGTGCACTCTTGTATTCGGCATATATTTGATTTTCTAAGCCATAAGGCATTCACTCATTGAGTTGGATTGCTGTCCCACACTGTTGAAGTTCGTTTTGATGAAAGACTGTGGGAGTGTATGTATTGAAACATTACTGAAGTGCTTGTGGTTTGAGGTTTTATTTTGAATGCTCAGTTTTAAGACCACACCAGGAATGTTGCTTCAACCTGATACAGATTATATTTACATATTACTACAGGCATGACGTGATGGTTGGAACACTGAAATTGACAGATCTTCACTGTCATTATACTCCACTACAATGACATTGTAAGAGTAAAAGTAAAATAAAAGTATATCATAAGTATCAGGAGATATATAGTAAGCAGTAAAAACAGTGAGAGTAGCATGGCTGGACTACTTGGTGACCTTTTCCTTCAAAACATCAGAGAACAGCTTTGCAAAAGACAAAAAATGTGCCGTAAACAAGTGTGACATGGATCAAGGGACACACAAACCATGTGCCATCAGTTTGACATTAATACTGAATTGTTAAGTAGTTATGAGGGTCAAAATGTGTCAAATTTTATTTTATTTTTATTTATTTTTTTGAAGCAGTGCACTGAAGTGTGATCCCCTCCTGCTCCTCCCCATCCCCTCCCCACTGTGTAAACCCATGATTTACAGCTTTTTATTTTAAGTTCAGAAAGTCAACTTAATCTCAATATTTGGTCTGCCAGTTTGGCAGCAGTTGGATTAACAACCTAATAAAGATTTTGCCAGTGGTGTAGAGTTATGAGGATTATGGTGGTAGTTGTGCTGTGTTTAACTGAGGATTCTTTTAAAACCATACACAAAAGGACATTTGTGTGCCTACATTTCATTCATATAATATATATATAATATATAATGTTTTATAGTAAACATTATAAAACAGCCGGGAAAACAACCTGTAAAGAAATAATTATTTCTTCAGTTCCTGACATTTACTGTTTACATGCACAGCTTAGTTGCGCTGCGATCGTAGTCAGTTGGAGAACTTGCAGAGTCTGTGTGTAAATGTGGAGAAATTTGATTTATTGACTGTGTTCGTCTGACTCCGCTTCCATAGGTAGCTCTGTTTCTCTCTATAAGATGATGCTACTGAATCAGTTAGTTTCCTGTTGCCCTTTAACGTCACAAACAAATGGGGAACAATGAGATGGAATATTTAGCTCTTTCAGCAGTCCAAGCCTGAAGGTTGTCTCTTCTTCCGTCCAAAAGTGGGTCTTCTCTGCAGCTTTCACATTAGCTGATGCCATGGTGTTGGATGTTCTTTTCTGGCAACAGTGCTGCAGTTTCAGTGGTAAAAGAGCGGTGTCTCAATCTACTTTCGGGTCAAAACCGGGGAAGAAATTTTGGAGTAAGTCTGACTCCAGGCCATTTAAGTGTATACATGCAGGAGTAATTTGACTTTGTATTGAAATATCAAGGTATGTTAGTCCATTTTACTCGGACTAACATGTTTACATGGCGCTCAGAAAACTAAACTATTGTCACAGTCTGACTAAAATCATGTTTAACATGCGTGTATCACAAATATATCAGTTGTTTAATTATAAAGTAGGACTGCAACGATTCCTCGAGTAACTCGATTACAAAAAATGATCGAGGAATTTCCTCTGCCTCGAAGCCTTGTTTAATGCAATTTAAAGCTCAAGTTGCTAAAAAGCGCAGATTCTTGTAGTGTGATACAACGTGCTTACGTCACAGGCTGTGCGTCCCCTACAAAGCGGAAGAAGACGGAAGCGGGCTTTGTGTAACACGTGTGGACAGTTTAGCTGTGCAGAATGGCAGACACCGGGACCGAAAACAGTGAATACAACGAAAATAAGCAAACGCAGCAAAGTGAAAGTAATAGGAGGAATGGGATAAAAGTATGAGTTATCCTATTACTCGATAAATCGATGGAATAATTAATAGAATACTCGATTACCAAAATATTCGATAGCTGCAGCCCTATTATAAAGTGTTAGCTTAGCAAAGCCAGTGGCTGTAGTTTTTAAGTCTGCACTGTCATGTGCTGATGAGACTCACTTGCAGACACACATAGGTGTGTGTGTGTGTGTGTGTGTGCACAGTGCAAAATGTTCTGATTGCCCTTTGCAGAGAAATGCCCTGCTTCTATAAAGTAGACCTCCCATTGTGCTGCCATGGCAGCTGTTGTTGTTGGCAGGACAACAGGCTTTGGTTTGGCTCCTCCAGTGTATAAATGGTTTGACACTGGCTTTGACAACACAATTGAGGGAAACCACAGGTATCCAAGCTGGAAGGAAGGTCAATCTGGAGCAGCTCTAGAGGCAGATGTTTTACTTGGGCAGCGAGCAAGCCATTGAAATTTGAGTTGATTGACTTTACTCACTGCAGTTGAAATATCTGTACACAAACTAAACATTTGCTCTCTGTCATTACACTCTGTCATTAAAGATATGAGCAAATTGTGATCAAGAGACCTGGTGGAAATTGGTCTTGGGTCATCTGTTGCTGTTAACGTCAGTGCCACATTGCTCTATTGTTATTGTTGTACCGGTACTGTTCTCAGTCGAAATGCAAGCCTGATCCAGGGTTTTACCATTCCAAACTCTACCGTACTGTACAAAACCAAATAGCACCATGATGCAAACACAGCAATTCTTGTTAAAATCTGGACATGGGATGCTTTGTTATTCCAAGGAGTGAGTGTAAACATTTGGGTCAAGAAAGAAAAACACATTTTTTTTTTAATCAAAATCTGGTAGTCTGTCAGAAGTTCATTACTTCACTTTAAATGAAGTGAAGCCTGACACTGCTACATACTTTGCTTACATTTTAAAAACAGTTCATGGTCAATGGGTGGAGGACAAGCTTGTCTCATTACTGGTTTGCACATTCATGTTATTTCTAATGCCTCATGCAGTTTCTGAAAGAAAGTAATGTAAAATTATGAATGCCGCTGTGGCCGCTCTCCTCCACAATTTATGTTGGCTCCTTTTCTGCTGAGTCAGTCATGCTGGTTGCTTGGCAACCACCTAATGTATGGTGTCATTGTTCACTGTGTGCATGATTCACCTGTAAGCCAGTGGCTGATAACAATCTAACAGCATGGCAAAGCAGGAACTAGACACCTACAGTTTAGCAAATCATATCATATTCATATTTCCAATTTGCTTGGTGCATGTTAATGTTTACTTATTGTTCTGAGCAATGAATGAAGAAATTCACTTTATGAAAGATGAAAGAACAGTTTACAGCAGCAGAAGTTTCAATCAGTGAAACTTCCCTGACAGTCAAACATTTACTGTGTAAAAGTTTTGTTGTCCAGTTTTTTTTCTGAATTCCACTTGAAGTTATTTGATTTTGTATTTTTTTTTTTTTTAGATAAATCAATAAATGTTGCATTCCATATGTCAGAATATAAGAAAAAATAGACTCATCAACATAACTGAATCACATTTTCTGAAAAATAGCTGGGACTGAATCAGTAATGAGTGACACTTCTGGTTCTGACTGACTAGATGCAGTGAATAATTTATTTATTTATTTTTTACTGCTGCAACTAACGATTATTTGGATAAATGATTAATATGTGGATTATTTTATTGATTAATCAGTTAGTTGTTTGGTCCTTGACATGTATAAAAATTGTAAGAACGTGAATCGCGGTTTCCCAAACATATTCAAATGTCTTGCTTTGTCCACTAACTCAAGATACAGAATATCAGAAGAGATACATTCTTTTTTTAAAACTCCAACTCACAAATGGATTATCAAAAAAAATAACAATTGTTAATTGATTAGTTATGATTAATCACCTTTTTCCATATTTTGGTTGCAAAAGATTAGCAGATAAAGGCATGTTGCTGCCAAAGGGCGTTTCGAGGTTTGGAGAGAGGCACAGGCCTTCGTAAAACCTTCATACTTACACAGGGGTGAACACATCATACACTGTATAATGTAAAGATCTTTGTAAATTAAATTTATTAGTATCATCATGTGGCCAAGCCTGGCAGCAGCCTGTCTGGTTAGAAGGAGAGGAGACTTTTACAGTGAATTAAAGGGATTGATTTATCATTAATCTGAATTAGCTGGGTTAACTGGCAGAAGGAAGACTGAACAGCATGAGATGAGAAGATTAAATGTGTCTGAGGAGACGTCTTTGGTGACTAAAAGAGCACAGTGGTGGTAGTGGGGTGGTGAGAAAAAAGAGAAAGAGAAATGCCCTGTCCATTCCTCTGGCTGCTAGGCTGAACATGATGGGCCAGGACCTCTGTGTGTCCACAGGGCAGCTGTGCAAGCATTTTAAACCAGTTCACTGTGGAGGTTAATTAGTCAGAATTTAGCCATACACCGAGTTGTTCGATGTAGCTGGCTCTGGAGTAGAGAACTTTACAGAAGGCAGTCTTGTATGATTATGATCACTTTAATGATGCTTCAGTGGAGAATGATAACACAAACACATCTTTGAAGAAGCTCCTCTCTGGTAGCTGTGATCTGTACTTGTCTGATGGGCCATTTAACACTTAAGTCTTGTTGCTAATTATGGATCTAGTGATGTGGTCTTATCTGTCCCCAGGGCCTTATCTGTCTCACACAGCACATGTACTATGACATTGTTATGAGAAATTGCAAAGACATCTTCTATGTTACTAATCTAAATTAATTTCATAACTGATAACTGATATTTGTGCCTGCTTCTGTCTTCAGTGATAATTTGTTTGCCCAAATTTTAAAAAAGCAGCAACAAGGCAAATAAGTTTCAGCTCTAATCATGATATTACAATTTTTTGCAGGTGAAGTATATCTTCACTGGGTAATTTATTTTTTTTTGTCAGCAAATCCTCTGTAAACACATGTGTATGATGTTGACAGGTTTTATTTGGATAAAGAAGCTCTGAATGTGTGAAATTAAACCACTTCAATCCATAATTGTGCATTTTAGCAGAGGTTTTTTTTGTATCAAAAAAGCTTTTTTCTAAATCCTATTTTTTTTTAATTAAGACATAGAAAGTGACTAATTTACTTGAAAGTCACAGAAAAGTGTTCAATTCATTAAAAAAAAAACACAGTAATTGCTTTATAGGCAGAACTGTTACTGAGAAATAGATCCATAGCCACAAATACTGCGGACAGGAACAAAGCCAACTTCACTTTATTAAGAGCTTGGCAAACATGGCTCCGAACATGCTTGTGTACGTTCTCCTTTCACCGCAGCAACAGTGGAACAGCAGCTCATGGTGTTAACACATCATGGGGAAAGGCGAGGCTAAATAGCTGTCTGTAAAGTAACACACTGTCATGTAAGACAACGGCAAACACGCTCACAAGCCCTTTTTTGAGCTGCTTTTCTGTCAACTGCTTCACATGCACTTTCTGTTTTACCCAGTTTTATTGAAAACCATGAGATGAAGTGTCTGCAGGTGCAGAAATGTAATTCTCTCTGAACTCGGTTCTTTTTTAGTCACACCACTGATATGTTTTGTGGCTCTTCACTTATGAAGCTCCTTGCTGTTTCTTTACTTCTAAGAAGTCTGCTTTCAATGTAGGTGCCCTTCACTCGGGACTAGAGAGGTTATTCATTTTCTGAATTGTAGTTGGTACCAGACGTCTTTTGTCATTTGGTGCCTGAAGTTGCTCTGAATAGATTGACTTGAATGTGACTTTGAGTTTAAACTGTTAACAGCAATGAATGGTTGGGTTTTTGATTTCTTTTTATCATGAAATGGCAGTAATATAAAATATAACTGTACAGTGAAGCATGTATTAAAACAAATTTAAAAAAAACTGCTTTACATAGAAAGGACTACATTAAACATACACAGCAATATGAGAAGATGAGTTCTTAATAATTCACATCAATTAAAAACAAAAGAGGAGTTAGAAAGCTAAGAGTCTGGAAGAAATGTAATGTTTACTGTGGGACAGACGATGTACCACTTATGAGGTCTGAAATGAGGTCTGAAGGATTTGAGGAAACACACAGTTCCCAGTTCCTTTTCTACATTGTTTGATTGTGATTGGGTTTACGATAAAATATTTTCATTTGAATCAGCACGGCGATTGACTGTCCAGGTAAGAGTTTTATTTACTTTGACCAAATTGATAGCTTGGCTATTAGCTTGTATCAGGATAAATCCAGCACAGCAGCAGTCTGCTCTCCTCATCCACAAAAGGATTCAGATTTTAATTCTAGACAGTTTCTTACATTGACTAGGCTCATTTGTTGAGATTGGGGCAAAAACAATTAATTGAATAATCGGTTGCTAAATTGATTGTCAATTATTTTGATAATTGATTAATCAGATTGAACTTTTTTTTAAATAAAATGAAATACATTTTGAAAATCTTCAGCTCCTTAAATTTGAATATTATCTGGTTTATTTACTTTATATAACAAAGAATTCATTCAAACTGGCTAATTTTGGTTTGTGAACAAAAACAAAAGTACGAATGTGATTAACAGAACAGGTACATTTCCAAATTTGATATTTGGTTTACTGTATAATCAAAAGTCCCCACAGTTTAGAGGGTGGAACAATCATATTTTCAACGACAGCTGGCGTTAGTCAGCTGGTTGATTAATTTTTTTTAAATCATGACAAAGTGGATTTGGGATTTTTCTCCCAAATGCCTCTGGAAAAGGGAGTGGAAACATTTTTACATTTAGTGACAGCTTATTGACCAAACATTAAGAAAACAATCAATAAATTAAAAGAAAAATGATCTGTACTTTTTTAAAAAATAATTTTTATTTTCAGCCCTAATCACAGCAGCTGCAATCTTTAAAAGAATTGTAAAGCATCTGCTGGGAAAGAAACGGTATGTAAAATTCTGTTGTTGGAGAAACATGGTTCCCTCGCCTGAGGAGCTTCAAATTTATACTCAATGGACCTTTTTATAGAGATGAGGAGGAAGAAAGAAAGGAAAAAAAAAGGTAAAGATGCATCATTTCACCCACATATAAAAACAGAAAAAAATGAGATGTTTATTGTTGGATTTCATAAAAGCCAAATAAAATTTTAAAAAGCCATTTAGTTATGGCGCTGTTAAACATGTAACGCCAACCTGTTTCTTTCCAAATAGGACTTTAGTGAGCTCTCCTTTGATTGAAGTGTAGTGTATCTACTGTCTTTGGGTATAACTTGTGAGTCGCTGCTGCCTCATTCAGAAATGTTCCTCCTCACGAAATTTAAATCATGAATGACAGCTGTGCAATTACCTCACAATAGAAACTGTAGAGCCAGAGCATCTGCTAGGCTATAAAGGTTATCACCATCATTTTTTTAGACATGGGTGATCACCAGGGGCTCATTGGAAATCCTCCGGTTTCTGGAACAAACCAGGCACTGCTTATGTAGCACCTGTGCACCATAAGGAAATAAGAAAATAATTTTCTATCATAAATTCACGGCTACAGTTTGGTTTGTCTGCGGGGAGATTCTCAGATTTAGACACTTCATGGTTTCTCTCCACCAGATTTTTTTGAGCCTGTAAATCTTCTTTTTTAAATGCGTGATTGTCTTTGAAAAACACATTAAAGCATCTCTTTATGTTCTTCAGCCCTTTACTCCTTCTGGTCCTGAGCTCAGAGATATTGTTCAGAGGTCACCTTTTTTTCCAACTTAAGGTCACAGTTGAAAGTTCAAAAAGTGAGCCAATAATGACCTGTGCATGCTTGATTACCCTCCCTCCCTCCCTTTCTCCACTGCCACCCCTCAACTGAAGATTTTCTGCCCTGCAGGGATTTGTGGTGATGAATAAATAGAGCATGATGGACATTTGTGTAGATCACACTGATTTATATTATGTCTGGCTTCAAATCCTACACAAGGTGAGATCATGTGAAAATTGGAGGGTCCTGCTTCCGTAAATGTTGCTGTTGACTTATTCACTCAATAGTTTGTGGTAGAAATATGCACAGTGGTTGTTGTGGTTAGCACTTTTGCTTCAAAGCAAGAGCGATTTTGGTCCAAATCCCTGGTTATGGCCATGAGAGTTTTAATTTTGTCCCTGCATAGGTTTTCCCTACTTGCTGATTTTCTCCTTTGTGGTTGTTTACTTAGTTTAAGTAAATATTATTTGAAAGAACTGTGGTGACCCTCAACAGATTTTAAAAGTAATATGATGCTGTTAAAAGATGAGTGTGATAAATGATTCAACATTTTATAAACCTTCTGGGTGTTACCTTTTACAATGAGATAGTTGTTATTCATTTATTCAGGAAATTGATCCTGATCCAGTGAGCTTGAGTGTTTAATGTACAATGAAGTTATCCTTCTGTTTTTAGGAGAGCATTCTCACACACACACACACACACACACCTCTGTCCTCAGCACCCAAGTTGGCAAACTAGGCAAAAAAGCCTCAGATTGAGTTGTCAGCGGTATTAAGTGTACTCCAATTACATCTTTATCTCCATCTTTTCATTTTTTGCTTGTCTCTTTCAAACTCTTGGATGCTGCTGTTCACTCGCTCATCTTAGTTCTCTGACAGGATAATACAATAGCGCACGGTGTTACAGAATTCCCTTTCAGCATTTAATTTTTTAACCTTTTCCATCACCCCTATACACAGAATCACACAACCATCACCCAATGCACCACCCAAGTATCCACCCTCTCCTGTAAGTGTTGGCAATAAATTGGGGAATGTGTCTAGCCTGTGCTTTGAGCCAGGAGGCAAGACAGTGGTTATCTAGGAGAGTTTGGGTCGGTGTGTGTGTTAGAGCAGGGAATCTGCTGCAACTTTGACATGGTTTGGCCTGCAGCGTCAACATGGAAAGGAGTTGCAGAAAAGATGCTTTGGCTGGCAGAGAGGAGACATTTTAGATCAAAGGTCAACTTCAGTGTATCAGTATTTTCCATCAGCTGCCAAAAGTTAGTAACAAGTTTTTACATTACAAAGTTAAGTGTCATACTGTGCATGCAGCTTAAACATGAATTTAAATTGCATGCAGGGTTCATTTATCCCAGCTGGGTTGTATTTTTGGCATAGAATGTCAGGTGAAACGGTCACCAGTGCTAAGAGTTCCTTCGACTTGCTGAGACACATACTGTATATGATTATTATTCTCTAATGGTGTTTTTGTTCAGGTAGAATTATTCGAATAGAAAAACATTGGACTTGCTTTTACCACTACTTTTTACCTTGCCTTTTATGTGCTCTCACCAGCTGAATGTCTAACCATCCAGTGTGTTAGTTCGACATTATTGTACAACCATAATTTATATTTTAAGGTAATGTAATATAAACTTTATGTAGCCCAGCAGCCAAATGTTGCTTTTTAGCTTCTGGTTTTATAGCTGCAAGGCAAATCCGCTCTGCCAGTTTTCCCTCAAACACATCCATTGCATGCGAGGCATATGCCTAGGTACATAAATTCAGAGCTGCACAACCAATTGCTACAGCTTTTAAAAGTCCACACACAAGACAATTTCATCATTTCTCATTCCTCTTTTGGCGAGTATAAACTTCAGCATAGCCATTGGAGGTAAATACCAAGCTGTCCAGCAAAGCACCAGTAACCGCTGTGGACTGTAGAAGCAGTGGGAGTCAGTGTGTGGCAGAGGAGTGTGATGTCCCCACTGAAGTGTCAGGGTGCACACATTTGGTGGCTCCATTTAGATTGTGGTTTCTGTCTGGATGGCTGTGTGGTCTTCCCTGATTGTGTCTCTCTCATACTTTTCTTTCACCTCGCCCATTTGACCTTTTGTCTTTGGTGAGAATTTAGAGCTGCAGCCTCTGGCTTTTCTGCAGAACTGTTACTGACAAATAAAGGTCAAGAAAGTGAGATTGCAGAGGGGTGTAGGACTGGATGTTATGGCCAAAAAAGATTATCACAATTAAAATTCTCATATCAGTATATACGTATAACTATTGTCATAAAAATCAGATAATTAAATGTTAAATACACATAAAAATACACATCTGGAGGAGAACATTCAAAGCAATTCTGTTTGAGATCACATTTTTTTGTATATATTTTCTTAATTAAAGACAAGAAGTCTGGTTCTGTCAGAGGTTTCTTCCTGTTAAAAGGGAGTTTCTTCTCTCCACTGATGCCTAGTGCTTGCTCATTGTGTGAACTGTTGGGTTTCTTTTCTCTCTGTAATATTGTAAAGGTTTTGGCCTTATTATGTACAGTGACTTGAGATAATGTATGTTGTGATTCGGCGCTATACAAATAAAATTTAATTGAATTGAATTGAAGTCAGAAACAGATTGAGATTTTGGCACCTTTTACCTACAGTTTTGCAGCAGCATTAAAAACTGCTCAAACAGAGGGCTGTACCTAAAGATTATTTTCATAATTGATTAACCTGTCAATTATTTTCTTGATTAATCAAGTACTTATATGGTCTGTAAAATATCAGAAAATGGCAGAAAAAGTTGAGTGGTGTTTACCGAACCCGGAAATGATGATGATCTACAAATTTCTTGTTTTGTCCACAAACCAAAATTATTCAGTTTTACTGATTTCTTTGTTATATGGAGCAAAGAAACCAGAAAATATTCACTCTTAAGAAGTGGAAAAATTTGAAAGCCCTAACCCTAACCCTTGTTTGTTTTAATTATTTAAAATACACTCACAACGGTTAATCAGTTATCAAAATTGTTTATGTAGTAATTTATGTAGTAATCAGTTGATAACTGATTAACTAAATAATCATTTTAGCCCTATTCAGTGCCAGACCACACACACTCCTCCTTCAGTCGGATTTTCAGCCTGAGTGAGCCCCCTCCTCATAAAGCGTGCTCCCTTCTGCTCTCACTGGCCTCTTTACAATCTGAACAGCATCTACTTTCACAGTTCCAAGTCGACTATTTACGAGCTCCTTTACAGCGGGGAATGAAGACATTTAGACATGTGCAGAAACTAACTTCTCCCTCTGGTTTCCTTTAAACTCTATTTGCTCCTCTTCAGGATTTTTTCATTCTTTTTAATGTACCACTGTTGATTTCTACCTCTCTTGCTCCCGCATCGTCCATTTCTCAGGTCTCCCTCTCCTCCTCCCCCTCCTTCTCCATTCACTTTATCTTTTCTCCATCATCCCTCCCCCCTCCTTTCTCCTTTCCTCTTTCTCTTCAAACCCTATGCTCCCCTTCCCCCTTACTCCTCCCCTTTTGTATTTTCTCCACTCTCCTTTAGTTCTTTCTCCAACCTTCTTCCTACCCCTTCATATTTTAATCTTGCCACTTCCCTCTCTCTTCATTATCTGCCTTATCTGCCACCTCTCCTCTCTCCTCCCTCCCCCTCAGCATAGTTTCAATCTTGGTTGGGTTCCCCGCATACTGCATACTTAGCATAGGTGTTATAGCTCAGCTCTCGGTGAGAGTGACTCTTTTCACACAGAGCATGCCGGTATTTCCTCATCAATGTAAGATGCAGGTATATGTTAAAGCTGTAAACCTAAAACCTGTAGATCTCAGAAAGGTACAGTCACTTTGTCTTTGCTCAATCACTGTTTGTACTAGAATTTCTTGATAAGCATACTAAAGTTGTTTTGTCTGTGACATAATAGGTGAACTGGAGAACATGTAGTGTGAACAACCTAGAAAAGGGCACATCACCACCGACCATAATTTCCGGACTATAAGGCGCTACTTTTTCACACGCTTTGAACCGTGCAGCCTATACAATGATGTGGCTAATCTATAGATTTTTACGGGCTGGACTGCTGCATGATGAAGAGGACAGCACAAGCTCAAGGGCAAATTTGCCTTGAGACAAAAGTGACATTGATAGCGACAATGAAAGACAGACTGAGAAAGTGTGTGACATGTGTGTGATAGTCATTCTGAGGCTGTTCAATTCCAACGCTGAAGAAGACGACTTCAGTGGTTTTAGTGCGCAGGAGGAAGATGAAGATAGCGATCAATGACTTTTCTGGTAGGCTAACGGCAGATGGTTGGTAGGCTTGTTAATTTTTTTTTTAACCAGCTGTGGTTTTTTACTGCTGTTTTACTCCAGTGTTACTACCGTGTTACGGGTACTGTTCAGAAAAAAGCATTTATTTAATTAAAAATTTTAAAAAATCTTTCTGTGTGCCATCTTCCGTGTAAATATCTCATGTTACAACGTAGACACCTGCGACTTATCGACAAGTGCGGCCTATATATGTACAAAATTTTTTTTGCGGCTTATATTCAGTTGCGTGGTAGATTTAAATTGTCCCCCTCTGTATGCTTAACAGAGACTAGTCCAATAAAATGGCTACACCCATAGTCAAGTCAACCATAGTCAAGTCAGGTCAACTTTATTTCTAGAGCACACCTCAATCCTAACATGGAATGGGAAGCCAGTGGAGGGAGCGCAGTATAGTTGTGATGTGGTCTCCTTCCTTCTTTCCTGTCGCGAGGTGAGTGGCGGCGTGGACCAGTGGCTCTAAAACTTTAAAAGGGAGATGGGCCTTCACCTTAGCGATGAGTCTCAGCTGAAAAAAGCTGGACTTAACGACAGCGGAGATCTGTTTATCAAATTTAAAAGCACTGTCAAAATGGACGCCAAGGCTTTTAACAGACAAGTGGATTTTTGGAGGCAGAGGGCCCAACACACCTACATCAACTCACATCTGACCAAACACTATGACCTCTGTTTTCCTCTCGTTTAGGTTGAGGAAATTTAGAGTCATCCAATTTCTAATGTCACTGATATAGTCAAGTAGTGGCTGAAGAGAGTCCCTGTTTCCCCATTTAAGCTGCAGCAAAACAGTGGAAGGAAACGCCATGTTTTTGGTGTGCCATTGCAGTACTCTACCCACAGTACGTGTTTAGACTCAGAAAGCCTCAGATTGTGCTACTTCTGTGTGATATTTCTGGTTTTGTGGTTGTTTCAGTAGCTGTGTCTTTGTAAGTGGCTTACAGCTGTGTTTGCTCATTTAGGCTTTGCTCTCAGTAACTGCTTGTAGATAATTAGTGACTTTGTGTGTTCTTTGCAATGCATAGTCTTGTCCTCTTCCTTCTGCCTTGCTACAATGAGAGTTTAGCCTTAAAAAGATCCACCAAAAATTGAAGCTTTCTTTCATTTGTTCATCATCCGTACACTCACGGATGTAAACAAATGATCATATGTACTGTGGGAATCACTGGATAATAATGTTATGCAGTGATCTGCTGATGCCAGATTGACCTTGGAGCTTCCCACTACTATCAGCTCCAGGCCTCGTCATTATCTCTCCTCCCGTATCCTCTATCTGCCTGTAGCTAGTTTCCTCTGCTGTATCCTAATGCTCCCAGCAGCTCATCCAAACACTCCTCCTCACCTTGGTTGGATTTGGACACTCCCAGTTCATACCAACTCTGCCCTCTGCTTCTACTTAATTCCCTGGAATCATTTGTGTTGCCCCTTGTCAAACTGAAGCTGAAACTACTAATCAACTAATCGCATTAGCCTAGAAGTGCCTCAGACTGTTTGAAGTAAGTTCTAAGTTGTCCAGCAATTCATTCTTTTTATTTGTGTAGCGCCAAATCACAACATACATTATTTCAAGGCACTGCACATAGTAAGGCAGAAACCTTTACAATATTACAGAGATAAAGGAACTCAACAGTTTGTACAATGTGCAAACACTAGGCATCAATGGAGTGAAAAAACTCCCTTTTTTTACAGGAAGAAATTTCTGACAGAACCAGACTCAAAGATGTGGGGTCATCTGCCTCGACCGGTTGGGGTGGAAGAAAAAATGGGGGGCAGAAATGAGGGAGAGAAAGGAAAAGAGGGAGGTAAGATGGAGACAGAAGAGAGAACAGGAGCAGATATATAACAGTTGTATCGAGTTCTGAATCAGTTATGTCATGTTTATAGAACTACGGTGTCATTTATACAAGCAGTAGAGATTATTTATAATAAATTATACTGATATCAACTTTAATCATAGCATTATAATAATGACAATAATACTACTTTTGAAAATAATAATAGCATTTAAAAGTGGATCTGGATCCTGCAGCCTGCAAGATGAGGACACAGAGAGAGGAGAAGAGGGAAAGGAACAGACTTGGGAGTGACAGCTTACTAGTGGAGTAGCATCATACACAAGTCTGTTGTCATCTTTTCACTCTCAGCAGAGATGGGTAGAAAAAGATGGTGTGATGACATAACCAACAATTATTGACAAATAAATTCATTGGCTCCAAATTTTGTCATCGCTTTTTGTAGGCTAATCTTTACACCCCTTAATCCATTTAAAATGTCAGAGACGTCTTTGAGCCAGACATCTTTACCATAAAGTTTTAGTTTTAACTTTATTATTTGGCAGTAGATTTTAGAAGTGTTTGAAGGCATCCTCCCCTGAACATCTGAGGCATGATAAACAATAATAAACACCAAACAGCTGTCTTAAACTCTTTACTCATTTTGCTTAATGTGAATTTTTTCTGCTCCAGCTGAACCGCTGCCACATGGGCTGTAATATGTTTTATTCACCCTCCAGAAAAGAGAATGGGCATACACCATTCTAGCATGGCTTCAAATGATTCCCCTGCCAATAGATGAAAGAGAGTTGGGGAAAATGGGATGGTATTGAGGTCACCAAGATTGTTAGATGTGAATGTGTGTGGGCTGCAAGGATGGCTGCAATGTCGTCCTCCAATATGATTTTAATGAAAACTTTTCCCCTCCACAGATATTTTCATTAAAACTGCAGGCTTGTGCTGTCGGCTTTGCTTAAGCAGTTGTGTGGATAACAACCAACAAACACCTTTCATCCTATTATTATTATTTTTTTTGTTTCTTTAGACTTAGATTGTTCTCTTCTCTTGCTCTCTTTCTCTTTCTGTGGGTGGTTCCCTCAGACTATCCTGCTTTTAACCATTTCATTTTCAGCAATAGTACTAACATAAACAAAAAGGGAAAATTTAAATACATTTTGAAAGCAAATATATATAATTTATTGCTGCACACAGTTACTGTGAGTTCTAATGATATACAGTAAACTTTTACATTTTAAATGTTTTCACCCACTCATCTTCCACCACTTTATCTTCCACACAAGGATTGCAGGGGGCGCTGGTGCCTAATCCCAGCTGACACAGGGCAAAAGGCAGGCGGGGTACACCCTGGACAGATCTTTTAAATATTCAATGTACTCTAAATGTTAAATGTTCTATAACAATACACACGGTATCACATTTCTATAAGCAGAAATGATAGTGAAGGAATTACTTAGAATCTTTCACTCGTCAAGTCATTCCATATTTGTGTTTGTGTTGTGATTCACTTGTGTAATTAATATTGTGGTGTTTACCCACAATATTAATTCCAGCTGCCTACAAGTCATCCAGTGCACAAAAAATCAGCAAAAAACCCTACCCTTTAACAGTTTATTATTAATTATTAGACTAAACAAATGTCTGGTTAAAGTTTCTAATTGTTAGCTAAAGTTCACATCTACTTAATTAATTAACCTTTTCAAAAACAATATTGTGATTTAGTTAATCAAAATAAAACAAAACAAGATTGATTGTTTTTTTTTATTCATTCATTCAACCTCTATCACCAGTGAAGGTGTCTCCATGCTTTTACGTGCTTTATTGTCTCAGTCACTTATCACTGGGACTTTTTGCTGTCGTCCTTTTACTGTGGTTTTTCACCCCATCTGACATGGCTGTCCTTTTTGTGCCATACGCGCTGTCGATGATGTGTATCTTGCTGATTGTCTCATTTACATTTCAGAGGAAAACACAGCACTAATTGATCACAGTTCAGTGCGTGATGGGGGCTTTAATAACATAGACACTATTCATCTCGTTCACCCACTGTTGTTGTTTTAAAATACTTTACAAATAAAGTTGGATTGGATTGGATCATCAATCACCTCCCATTGCTGGAGATACGGAAATATATAGATATAAATGCTAAATCAGTGTCTCACATGGTTTGACTTTTCATTTCCTCCCTGATCCTACATTTATTCAGTATCTCCTTCTTCTAGAGTCCCGTATAAGACTGCATTGCATGTTAAAGTTTAAGTAATGCTATCAGTGGTGGTTAAACTGGGTTTCCGTTGAATGGAATCATTTGCTACAATACGGTACTCCAGTGTGCTGTTTAAGGACAATTAGGAAATATGAATATATTGAATAGCCACAAGGAGGCAGATTTATTGGTTGCCAAAAGAACTCTGCTAAAATTAAGCTCCTCTCTTAGATGTATGAGGTTAGTAAACATTTCCTGAGAAGTTCATGGTATCAGTTACTAGTTTTGGATGATCCTCAATTTCAATAAGGTAAATGATGTGCCCATTTATAGGAAACTATGAGTGTACACCAATGTGATTTGACAGTTGGTATTATCCAGTATGAGTGTGTTTGGAGGTGACAACTCTGTCATTATGGTGCCAACCATGTGTCAATATTCCAGCCATGTGTCAATATTTCAGAGGCTTGAGTGATGTCTTGACCAGTTTCCACTGTGATGGGTCAGCTTAATGTCTGTCCATCCAGCCTGCTGCTCTCTTCCTTCATTCCCCTTTTTTAATGTTTACATTAGTTGAGCTTTACTCATCAGAATCACTGTCGTTATTTTTTTACTCACAGTGTCCTGAAGAACTGATCTCAGTTTTAGCTTAATCATTAAGAGTGACACATGGTGTTGTGGGTGACAGCCTGGGGACTCGTGCCAGCTTTAAATTATGGCATCAGATATATGATTTGGAAAAAGGTCTACGTCGAGCAATTTTATTG
Source organism: Brachirus orientalis (assembly GCA_016785285.1). Classification (NCBI taxonomy): domain Eukaryota; kingdom Metazoa; phylum Chordata; class Actinopteri; order Pleuronectiformes; family Soleidae; genus Brachirus; species Brachirus orientalis. Next base: position 1,298,806 of record JAFBJR010000023.1, read on the forward strand.
ATCAGCATCTTCAGTTTCTTGTTGTTTAGCACTTCGGTAAATTACACAGGGCTGTCAGTTACTCAGCTGTGAGTAGGCATGAATTCTACCTGCAGTTCTACAGCAGTGATATTGTCATGTGCTGCACTATTTATATGTTATTCCACCCTAGTGAAACAAAAATCAATTTGCCTAGTGTTGGAATACTTTCCCTTACAGCTTTTTAATCACCATGCCAATCCTATATCAGAGGTTACTTTGTATGCAGTGAGCTAGTGTAATAACAGCAGTAAATGGATAGCAAACAGATGGATATTTTGTTTACAGAATAAATACTCACCTTTAACAGCAGCACACCTGTCCAGTAACTTTGAAATGTTCTGCTCAATGTTGTTGTCCATCCCTTGACTGAAAGCTTCACAGCAAATCATGAACATATCCTGTTCAAACTGAGATCAGTGCCTCATAATAAAGGGTTCTGCTTTGATTGGTTCATTGTGACAGTTATGTATTTAACTTGGCTGTAACTGTGCTTAATTTACCAAACAATAGTTTGTTTAACTCTACTATAAGTAGTATAGTATTATAACAGTATTAAACTGAAAGAAACGTGTCATTGTCCCTGCCTTATGTGGCAAATTGTTTTAAGGTCCTTTTGAGTCTTAAAATTTTGAGCACTTACTATCATATTAGAGTTCAAAAACCCACCATCACTGGTAGAGAAGCACAATATTATCTGCACAAAGTCAGCTGCTATTAGATTTAAAATGTATTATTGGATAATGGCAAATGGGGGTAGGAATCTTTAGGTCAGGTCAAGATTTGATTTGATTGTATTTCTGAATGCAACAGTTATGATTCTTAGCAATTGCATAGTTGCATCTTAATGCATTAATGAAGAAAAACATAATTTAAAGAGTGATCAATAAATAGTCAATTGTATTTGCTTCCATTGGCATTTATTGAATAGAAAAAACATACAGGTATTTTACTGAAAACAAAGGAAAGGAACAAAAATCCAAATGCTTTTTTGCAAAGAAAATAGTGACAGAGTTTGTGATGTGCTTCATCTTTTGTCAGTACTGTCGAAGATTCATCATCACCTGCTAAATTTTTTGCTGGTCAGCAGCCATTACAAGTGGTAACGTGGCATGTTGTTGCTGATGATGTGTGTACCAAAGGACTTTAGTTTTGTTTCACATAACATACATATCCAGCTCACTTCTTCTCCGTACTTCATAGTTGGGCAATGTACTCAAGCATTCATTTGATTCAGCAGAGCAGGGTGTTAATTTTTCTTGATTTATTTTTCTGGTTATGGCTTTCTCATAATTTATTCATGATCATTTAAGAGAGAATCATGATAGGATAACAGATCATTCTTCCCACCTCTATTGGCAAACATTCCAAGATTCCCCAATATGACTAATGACTAAAAAAGTAGGCTGAATAAGCTACTACTTCTTTTACTTTTGCTTGCACCCTCTCCAAATATTATTACCTCTGCCAAGGAGGTTATGTTTTTGCCTCTTTTGTTTTTGTCTGTTTCTCTGTCTTAGCAAAATTAACTCAAAATTTATTTATGGATTTTGAAAAAAATTTCAGGAAAGGTGTGTGTAATAGAACAAGGAACCAATTTTGGTAGTGAGGCACCCAGGATTTTTTTCCTGAGAGCTTGTAGTTTTTGTTTATGTATTTATTTTTTGGACAATGAAGATAATTTATATCCACATCTGCTGCATGATGTAGATATAAATTATATGTAAATATGAGTGTGAGTATGTAAAATTTATGTTAATTTTCACAGAAGAAATTAAATGACCTGTAGTCTGTGGCATGTATAGTATTATAGTTTACACAATTTTCCCCTCTTTTGGGGAGAAAGTGATGTTGTTGCAACTTGAAAAGTTCTTGAAAAGTAAAAAGACCCCATATTTGATAGGGTATTCAATGAATTTAATGTATTGAATATACTGTGGCATCACATTCAGCTAACAGAAAGCATGATAAAGGACACTGACTCATTTGCTGCCTAACTTTGCATTCTAATGAGGCAAAAAACAGCAATTAAGGATTTATTCTTAATCCTTTCAGTGCAAAATTGATGTGACAACCACATATGCACCATACGCTTGTGTATTTTGACAAAGAAATTACAGTGCAATGAAGCATGAATTAGCTTCATCAGTGACTTAACTATCATTACTTATTATGTGAATGTATTTCAGTGTCTCTCAATTCATTTGCGGAGAGACAACACATTTGGTTTGTATGTCAAGAGCCTGATAGAGAAAGCTATGACTTACGATTTTGTTATTGTTTCTAATGTTCCATATTTTCATATGACATATATTGCATTGTAAAAGACCACAAATGCTTTTTTGATAAATTTAAGAGCTTTACATTGCAAAAAATGATCAGTATCATCATCTCTACATGTCCTAGCCCCTCATTAACATTGTTTTACTTTAAATGGGTTTGGCATGTTAAATTGAATTTTTAGGCGGTCACATTTTTTTTTTTTTTCATGTGCCGTCTTTCTTGGCCTTATTAGTATTCCACATTAATGTTTTAAATAGTTGGCAATATTCTGTTAAAATTAGGAATTACTAGACATGGAGAAAACTCATGACTTACGGTGATGTCACAGTTCACATTACAATGATTGAAGCAACTTTCAGCTGAATCGTTTTGGGAAACATTTTATCTTGCTTTTGAATGGCTCCGACCTCTTGTTGGAAGAACCATTCATTGATTTTACCATCTCTGTTGAATCAGAGTTTCTAGCCATTATTTGGGGTTTATGTTCAGGTATGGCACAGCTATTGATTTAAAATTTTCAGTCCAGCTTTCAACAGGTCCTTGAAATCCTTAAAAGTTTGTGAATTTTGGTTAAAAAAAAAAAAAAAATATATATATATATATATATATATTATAAAAAAAAATATATATATATAAAAAAAAAATATATATATAGTGCTTAAATTTTATGCAAGAAAGAAGTTACACTGATATTAAGGTAAATGTCTCCTACTGCTGATGTGCCCTTGTTTGTTATGATGTCACCTACTGTTTCATACCCTGCATTGCTTGATGTAGTAGACTAGGCCTACGCAGAACAAACATGGAGTTGTAATTACTTGCAGTGTTGTGGGCACTGTACACTGTCCGCTGTTGACGTGAGATTCCATGAAGAACAATGAGTGAGTAACGTTAAACAAGAAAGCAAATTACGCGTTGCAAATTCCAAGAGCTCTGGCTCAGCAAAGAAAATTACAAAGACTGACTTGACCGAGATCCCAAGGAAAATCACTTGGCCAGATGCAGAGCATGCTCCTAATCAGTCAAAGTGAACACCATGGAAAAAGTGGCTTTTGTAAGTTGCCCTCCCATCTTAATCCTTGTCTCCCCATTTGGTCCTTGAAGTTTAGGTAACTGGTCCTGGAAAGTCATTGAAAAGTCCTTGAATTTGATCTCAACCAAGGTGTGCGAACCCTCTGTGTCCTCTGTGTATGTTTTGGCTTTACTTTTATGAGAGAATATCCCTTTGAAATATTGTGTCTTTTGAGATGATATGCTTGTTAGCTGGAGATAGGCACCAGCACCCCCATGAATAAAGTGAATAAAGCGGTAGAAAATGAGTGAGTGAGATGATATGCTTCTACCGATTGATTAATGTTCTCTACTTCTGTGGTTACTGTAAGGTATCCATACTGTTGGGTACAGTGTGAAAAGATGAATGATATCCCATTATATCCAGCACCCATGTTAGTAATAAGAAAAGGCATAGCACCCATAAGCTTGTTGGACTGTTGAGGTACACATTTGGTACATTGCTCTCTTGAAAAGCAAAGTAAAATATGTCAAATGTCAACACTTTATATTAAGGGAGCATTTTTAGTTGTTTCAAAGGTGGTTCATGATGCATGTGCACAAATACTTGCACATCTTCAGCAACACAGGCATGTGCTTAAATTGTTAAACTACAGCCTTTAGGTTCTTTGACATGCAGTCTCAATCTTTTCACACAGATTACAAACCACCATGATGAAATTTCATCTCTCTTCCTCTGCATTGTTGCTGGATCAGAATAAATTCAGGGGCAGTGCAGACCTTGACAGCACTTGGTAACCTCAGCAAGTTTCCAAAACAAGGTTTAACTAATCATGTTATGCTGAGGGATTTGAGTTGCTTTGTTATTAAGGCAGCATCACAAAGGCAAGACCTTTTAAGTGCCGATTTACAAAAGAAATGGTTAAGAAAGAATAACATAACAGATTTTAATCTGTTGTTGAGAATTTGACAGAATTTTTTTTCAAAGGTAGTTGGTTCCCTGGCCAATGATACAAAACTGCTTTTACTGGACAGCTGCCAGTGGTAAACAGCCACATGCTGGACACGGAGGACAGCTCCCAGTTGTTCATGTGTCAGTGGACTCTGATTTTTATTAGAGAAACGACATGACCAATTATCTACATCTTTATAAACCAGAGAAGCATCTCTTTCTACCATGTTACTGGAGAGGATAACAAGCTTATTGTTTGCTTCAATTCAGTTTTCAGTTAAATGTCTTTTTTTCTGTATAAGCAAGGCTGAGTCCTTGCACCATTATAGATGGCAAACTGATGATTAAGTACTCAATAATAGGACAGAGAAAGCTACCTTTGAACAGGTAAACAGCTAGTGCAGAAACAGACTTAGCATGGGTGACTATTTACCTGGATTGGTCTTGTGGGAAAGGTGACCAGGAAGCATTCTGTACTGTACTTAATTTTTTGTTGCATTCAAGCCGTGTCAAATGGCAGAAATGGCAGCACCAACAACCTGAGAAGAAATGATCAGATATAACCCTTATGTTTCAGTGTTTAACACCCTTGTTGGAGGAGTAGGGTCTTCAAGTCAAGCTGAAGTCACCTTGGGGCTTTCCACTAGAGAAAAGCAGTCAAATTATCTTGGTCATTAAGGTTGTTCCCAAGGTTTCTTTACTTGAAGAACCACACTTCTGTGCCTGTGCAGGGAAGGATTTCAGTGGTATTTGTGTAGAAACTTGTGAAACCATCGCTACCAGGGGTTAAACGAATAATAGAGCTTTAGCTCTCTGTCAGCTGTGTGTTCTTTTATTTAAGGGCACATCAAGTGATGAAACATTTCTCCCCTGACTTTGTTGTCCCACAAGAAATGTGTTTTGTTAATCTCCATGCCAGATTCGAATGTATAAAAAGTTAAGTGTTTAAAAATTAGGTTTCAAATCATGTAAAATTCAGCTTCTCTGAAATGATGAGCACGTGGCTTGGGAGGAGCTCTTCCACACATGCACTTTCATGGGGAACAAGCTGGTGAATGTCGCTGTATGTCAGTGTTTGTACAGAATATAAACATACATGCTTTTTTTGTGTTACAGCATTTGAGGAGGAGTTATGCGAATCATATTCTTACACATGCCTGAGGAATTGTTACCTGAAGACTGGAGAGAAACTGTTCTCAGTGTTTAGTCTATAATCTCGTTTTATCTCTTTAGTCTATAATCTCTTTTCACATGTTCTCTGCATTTTCTACCTCATATTTTGTATATAAAAAGAAAATCTGCATTTGCTTTGCACAGACAATGATGAACAGTATGTGGCTCTGGTCTTATTTAATGCTCTAAGACTTGAGGTCTTGTCCAGACCAAGTAAAATCTGCTCTATGCAGTGTAATAACCACATTAAGGATGCTTCCCTTAGTGTCAAAAAGACATGAACAAATGGAAAAACAAACTTCATTAAAAGTAAGCCAGCACAACAATCCACAATGATTAATACACCCATGTTATGTGGTATATTTACAGCATTAATAAAACAACATGCTGAAAAGTTGTTCTTGCATGGGAGACTGCACAAATACCAGCACATGGCAGTGTGTACTATACACATGTGATCCAATGGGAGTGTATACAGTGTGTGTTTGTGTGTCTGTTGCGTGGAGAGGGTAAGCTTGTTTTTTTATGTTCAGGATGTTTGCACTGTCAACATTTCCACTCATTCCTCCATTCTGTGATAAAGTCAGATGTGTTAATATAGTGGACCAGCCGGTTATTCTGTGTGTGTGTGTGTCTGTACTGGGAGTCTACATTGGTTTCAGGAAGCATCGTTTCTGCAAGGGAAATGGGAGAACAATGCCTGGCCTCCAGAGTAAGACGGGCAATGGAGCTGTGAGCAGGCTAGCGACACTGCAAATAAAAGCCACTCTCAACAGAAGAAAATTCATGTGTTCAGAGACTCTCAAGCTGCCGCAGCTCTCAGTGTGATTTTATTGCACAAAGACCTGAAATTGAGAGCTGGCACTAAAGTCTGTGGTGTGCTTCATAGCTTCACAACATGAAAGTCTCTGATGGGATTAGCTTGTATTATTGGTCCATGTCTTTTAAAATGACACAAGGAAGCCTTTTGTTATTAGGCACCTCTACCAAGAACAAAATTGGACTGAAGGATTGTTGGATTCTTGGTCTTGAGTATATGTAAATATTTGGATACCTGGACATGTGAATAGGATGGGTTTTGAATAAAAGTTCCATTCTTGTTGTTGGAATTCTGTGCTACAAAAACTTACTAGTGCTTTTACTTCAACTTTTATTATCTTGGCAAGATATTTAAGAACATAATCTGCTATTGTTATTTTATAAATTGTCTGTGGTTGTTTTTTGCAGTGCTTCAAGAATGGTTGCTCTAATTTAAGAAACACGACACAACAACTGAAAGAAGAAAGATAGGAAACAATTGAAGAAGTGGATTGATATACAGTATTAACCCAGACAGCATCATAGAAAGTAAAGCCATAAGAAGCATAGGTAACGGTGCATTTAATTGGAATAATTAAGTCACAATTTTTTCATGGTTAAAGGTTAAATTTTTTCCTGCGTTTGTAACTCACGCTCCATCTGAAGTCATTCATTTAATTTTAAATCTTCTAAAACATGTCTTTAAACTTCCCATGGTGCCGAGCTACAGAAATGAACTGCTGGAGTCTTATTAGTAATTGCAGTCTGATCCTCCTAGCCTGGGAGGGGTGTAATTTTCCATCTCACAAGACTCGGACACTTAGTCCCAAAAAGGGATTACCTTCCGGCCACTGCACATTTCAGATCAGACAAAACTGCCACCGTTCATGACCCCAGATACCACAGATCTGTGAGTGAACTCTTGATGACTGGCTGGAACACAGGGAGACTGGTTGGCTGCTCAAATTCTGTTTACTTTGGTTGGATGTTTCCTTTATTGTCCTCCTCTCATTAATGGGTCAGAGCCGCACTTAAGTTGCATTAACACTTTATCGGTTTCACCTTGTGGCTACCTGACAGAATTCCACACACTTTGCAGAATCCTAATTGCCTTGTAGATATAATGTATTGGCACCTAGGCCCTGACTGACAGGGGAGGCCAATTATTTGATGTTGACCAAACTAATTGTATAGGGGAGTGATTTGCCTGTCTACTGATTTATTGGTGAATGCTCACTGGCAATGTGAAGAACTGTACAAAGCCATTTTTAAACCTCTTCCTGGACTTTGCCCTTTGTATATGATGAATGCAGTGGGACATTAGAATGGTGCCTGGCTTGCAGATGTAGGACGCAGGACACTTGCTTGCTGTGAATTTTCCTGAACATTTTCCTGCTGTCCCTCCTGTTCTTACATTAGCTCACTCAAAAAGTACTTTGCCACTCCACTAAACTGCGTTCTCGATAAAAATTTGTAGGCAATGTATTTTTTTAAGCAAAGCTGTGTTAGTTATTCAAATGTCTACAGGTGTGCACATGAATAAGTCTGTGAAAATTGTTGACTGATTCACAATGTCCAAATACAGTTTGAATGAAATGCCTACAGTTTCATTGTGCTTTGATACAGATTTTTGTAAAGTAGGAATGGACAGCTCATGAGCTATTCTCTAAAAACTGCTGGCACAGCATTATTGACATATTTATGTTCTTTGCATACACTTATCATAGAAATTAATTGTTATGCTATGGAAGGTGAAGGATGGCTTATACTGTAGTTTAATGCTGACAAGCCTTTTTTCTCAGGTACTGTATTAACAACATCAGCAAAGAATACTGAATATGGCATAATAAATGGGCTCATTTGAATCATAATTTGTTTTAAAATTTGTTTAAAATCATAGTTTGTTTTCCTATGTGACTCCTGTGGCTGGGATCAATTTAGAGTGTCCAGTTAACAATGAGCAATTGGGACAGGGTACCGTGATCGGGGAAACCCTAACCAAAATTGAGTTTGACCAGTAACATACTGTGATAGCAGCAGTTTTAATTTTAGCAGCTATTCTGTTCTGCACATTTTCCTCAGTGAAGACAGTTGGTTTAAATGTGACCTGGATAGCTTCAAACTGTTAGGGCTGGGGTCATACTTTTTGGTTGTGTGTGCCCGTGCAGTGGTTCATTACAGTTTGTGTGACACAAATTTCATCATCCAACTATTTCTGCGTGTGATGTGTTCACTAACCTTGGTCATTAGAGACAAAAAAAGAGAGTAACCATGGAAACATGCTGGAGGTTATGTGAGGAGATCCACTGGTACCCACACTCAGCACAACTGGTACCCTCAACTCAGTGCTCAGTGGAAGCAAGCACATACAAATAGGGCTAAGTATTGCTGACGATGTGTGTTCGCTACTGGTGTGTTAAAAGGATGATTTGTATATGCAGAGGTCACATTTCCTATCACCAATTGATGTGTGCTCAAATAAAACACATTCCAATTTGGCAAACTTTGCAAGGCCAAACAAGTCAACAACCAACAACAAGTGTCTCATTTGGTTTAACTTGTTGCTGTGATGGGATTTCTTAATTTCAGTTTATGTAGTGTAGAAGATTTAAGGGTTGAGGTCAGTCTTCTGTTAATCATTCCAACTTCCCATGTGTGACATTTGTCCTTGCCATGCCTCTGTAACCTCTGGTGTGAATCCTGAAATTATTGCAGACAGATTTGTAGTCAAATAATGCCATCCCTGTATAAATGGATGGAGCAGTGATTGACCTTTACACATTATACTATCATAAATACCAGAATTAATAGCCATATGCAAATTCTTCTCATGGCTGTCACTCTATCACTCACCAGCATTCATACACAGTTAAGCTAGGTTTTAGGTCATGCAATAAAACAATAATAATAACACAGCTTTGTTTACCTGCTTATTTGAAGAAAATTACAAATTATGAGTTAGTGTTAAGCTCCATTTGCATCACCTCCTTCAAGAAGAACCAAGCTGCTGTTGAATGTCCTTCATATTCTTTTTTTAGTTTGACAAGTACATTTGTTTATTCAGAGTTCTAATGAAAAAGCAGAGGGAGGTTTGGGATAAGTATAGTGGCCAAGACCCCCCAGGTTATATCTCCGCAAGTTTATATGTTTATGTGGTTAAAACTCCAAGGGATTATAAACAAAGGAATTAAAAAAAAAAAACTATATTCATAAATTCCTCCTCCTGAACTTCAAAGTAGACCCAAACAACTTGAGGAAAATATGTAATTGCTTTTTGCTTGCAGTTGCGATTATTTAAAACTTATTATGATAAAATCTTAAGTAGTCATTTGTGAGTGAAGGTTGAAGAAACTGGTTCAGTGTGGTTTTAGACATTATTTTAAAAATCAAAAGCTGCAATGATTAATTAATTACTAAATTAATCAGATATTTTGCTCCTCTTTTGCAAAGAAATCATTAAAATAGAATGATTTTATTTTGTGGACAAAGATCGTCATTATTCCGAGGTTTGGGAAACACAAATTTTTCAAACTTTTCTGACATTTCATGAACCAAACAACTAATTGATTAATCAAGAACATACTGGACAGTTTAATCAATTATGAAAAGAATTGTGACTTGCAGCCCTGCTTTCACACATGGGATAAAAACATATAATTGCAATTATGTGCTGAGTCATAAATATATCAATAAAGATTGAACCTTTGTTATTTGTGATATTGACGAAAATGTTAATGAATTATTGCCTGTGCCCTATTAATTGTTAGCTTATTAACTGTTTTCATCTGAGCACATTAATTGAATGTGTAACTTTATTGTGAAACCACATGTTGAACCCCTAACCCTCCAGTCCTCAGGCCGCATCACAACCGTCACACTAAACAGGAAAAGGCTTTGAGTCAGTCTTTTCAAAACAATGGTGTGACTCTGAAACACCAGTTATTTCAGTCCTTAAGGAGCCATTCCTTTGTTCATACATGGTTCGTGGTTCTCTGCCTAAACAGTCATACATTATCGTATTAGCTGTAGCGTACTATACTTTATCCACTGATCGTGTACTGATGGGGGGATGGGATGCAAACCCCTCTCAATGATGATAAATTGCCTGACGCAGTGAGCTGTGATGGCCTGGTTTATTCATAAAACTATTCACCACAGCACAATTGCAACTCTTGGCCATTGATGACAGCCAAATTGAAGACATTTAATGGCATAATCTGGACTCACTGGGGATCATATGTCAACTCATGTCGTTGGGAGTGGTTGTTGACTTTCCTGAATCTCAGTTTATATATATATATATTATATATATATATATCAGCCTGTTTGTGCTGTACTTTGCTGATAAACAGCATGGAATAAATCAAGGACTGTCATCACAGTATTGCTATGAAATGATTGATGAACTGTTAGATATTAGATTAAACAGAAGCACAGTCACGGCTGCAGGGTCGAGGTGCTCGCTGCACCCCCCAGTCATCTACTTGAAAAAAAACCTTTGGTAGGACTGCAACTTATTTCCTGTCCTCACAATTTGAATAATGTTTTAGTATAAATGGGTAATTATAGTCGCTGTAAAGCTCAGGGAAATGCATAGCCACAGTCGGTGTTTGTAATGACAGCCTTAAGTCCACCACATAACAATGCTCAGTGGGGCTGTTATTCTTCCACGGATTTTGTTTAATGACTTGAACTGAAGTTTTCCACTGATTGCTTTGATTACTGTGACACATAAACTACAATTATTATAAAACCCAAGTCAGAATGTTAGAATGTCATTATTAAAATTCACGGTGTTAAACGAAGGTGTAGATAAAAATAATGCGGTAAAGTTAATAACCACTCCATGCAAATGGGAGCCTAATTGCTGTGTTTCCCATGCAGTAACTGCACATTTATAATGTGCGTATGTGAGTAGACTTCACAGTGTTCCCATCAGAATGATCAAAATAATTACAAACCCCTGTGATACAAGAGAGCAAATTGTCACTCTAAAGAAGTGACACAGGGGTTGCAATTGAGCAGCTGATTTTGTGCTCAAAGCAATTTCCGCACATGAATATGTGAGTAGTCTTGACTTTGGTACATTAAAACTAGGGTTGTTAGAAATAATTGTTTTTCCAGTCTCAGTCGATTCTGCATCAATTCAGTGACGGCACATTATCGATGCACCCCTCCTCCTGCACGTGATCTCAGTCAGATGTGTGTGATGAAGTGTGGCTGTGCTGCGAGAGGATGATTTCACATCTACACACAACACTTTTCACCAAAATTCAAGGTGACACTGTCTTGAAATCAGATTCAGAATCAGAATCAGGTTTATTGCCAGGTAAGGTTAACATAATACTAGGAATTTGTTCTGGTCAGTGGTTCACTTACAGGATAAGGAGAGTGATAAATAATGCAAGGAAAATAAAATAGGTAAGACTTTGAGAAAGCTATTATTTACAACAGAGAGTGTGTGTATATAATTTTTATCAAAAGTCATTGCAATATGAAAGCTACTGCAATCTGACGGGTAGAAAACAACAAAACTCAAAGCAATCTGTCAAAACATAAACTAGGAGGCTTAAACAGCAGTTCATGGAATCAGAAGCAGTTTATGGGCAGCCCATGGCAAAGAGGAATGGAATTGGTCTTGTAACCTGAAGGTCGCCAGCTCAATGCTTTGAAATATCCCCCATTGCTTTCAGGGTGCAGATAAGTGCTGCCCACTGCTCCTGTGCCCGGCTTGTGTGTTTACTACGTGTGTGAAAGGATGGGTTAAATACAGAAGTCAAATTCACTATCACTCCTTGATGTGTCTGCAAAAATGACAAATTCTTATTCTACTAATTCTAATCCAAAGTCTTCTAATTATGGAATCGGATGCACATTTGCAACCAGCTATGAGAGCAAAGTATTTTGATGAAACATAGCCTTTTGCATTAGTATATAGAAAATTAAGGAGAAAATACAGTGCACCATGATGCATCATGAAATTAAACTGAATCCAATTGTTTCCCTGAAAACCCTAAACGAATTGAATCGTGAAGCCAGTGAAGATGAACAGCCTGCCATCGCTGAAAAACATTCCATCCCAACTCCATTCAGCTCAGTAAACAGCAGAAAACCAGAGAAGTGATTGTTTGATTCATTACTGCACGCGGATACTGCAGGCTGGAAAAATGTTCTCCCTCAACCTTTGGTGTTGTCAAACTAAACATTTGATTTAAAGAGTCTTTATGTTTTATCATATCTTTGATAGAGGTAGACTGTTGTATTTTCAGAAAAATAATCTGCCAGTGTTGTGTTCCTCTTTCCAGGCTTGAAGGGAAGTGATATTGATTTACTCCTCTAGCCAGGGAAGAGAAGTTTGGGTGTTCTCTTCTATTTATCTCTGACTTTTTATGTCCTGTTCTCATATTCAGTCAGAGTTAACGGTCAACAGTTAATTTCTGCCGGCTGAGAGCTGGTTTTTCCCTTTAACAGAAATAGAAAAAAAAAATCTTGACTACGCATGGCAGGAGTACGGTCATGAATGTAAAAAGAAAAATTGTACTGCTCATGCCTGAAAGCCATATTCGGTTTTAAAAGGGAATTTGGGTAGGAACCTAGATCACAGTGTTTTTATTTCATCAAGCCTGAAGCTTAATTAATAACCTGCAGGGTAGTACATAAAAGTTATATACCAGTCCAGAATCTAGTTATGTTTCTCATGTGATTTAGGGCTGCAGCAATTACTCGATTAATCAATTATTAATTGGTTTGAGTTTTTTAATAAGAAGTAGAGCAAGCTTTTTTGATTTTAAATGTGAACATTTTCTGGTCCTTTGCTCCGTCTGACAAATAAAACTGAATAATTTTGGTTTGTGGACAAAACAGTTTTCAGGTTTGGGAAACACTAATCGGCTTTTCTAACTTTTCTATGAATCAAGCAACTAATCAATTATGAAAATTAGCTGCAGCCCTAATGTGATTTCTCACGTCAGCCAGTGTCCCTCGTTGATTTTCCTCCATGATATCTCAACTGGAAACTAAGTAAGATCCAACTGGAGAAGTGAAACCCAAGTGTACCACCTGCATCGTATGGTGCCTTTCTCATGTCATGTGTAGCTTAACAAAAGAACAAGACTAGCAGCCTCCTGAACATAACATGCTTTATTAGGATTGGTCTGCTGAGCTTTCATTGTGCTGATGGAAATGACACAGGGCCTCGGGGCCACAGCTCTACATTTTTAAAGCTTTTTTCATTTTAGACACTGCTTAGAAAGTGCCAGCTAAGTAAAGTGGCTTGTAAGTGTTTTATAAGATAGAAAAATCACTTGGCTGCTTCACTTTGTTCCACCTCAATCTAGTCTTACTCCAGACTCCCTGTCCTCTTAATTAACATAGTCTCTAATTTTCTCCTTTCCCTTCATTATCCGTCTCATTTTGTCCTCCAAATGTTCTCCTCTGTCATTATACTATAAATCATGATACGGCACATATAGTTCCGAGAGAAGAGAAATTAGAAAATTGTTATAATACGTATCATTTGCACTCCACCTCTTCCCTGATGACTTGATACAGCTTCTGATCACACTAATTAAAGAAGATATCATCAGTGATGCTGAAAGAATTTAGAGGTTTTTAAATTAAACTTTTTTTTTTTTTTTTTTTTTACCCAAAATCTGTTTTGTCCCTAGAGGTCACACCATCGGTAAGACTGAAGATATGACCTTATTTGCATTGCTGATTATATTAGAATAAAATGTCAACTGTACCTATAGACTCAGGTCAACTGTAGAACAGAAATTGAAGTGAGTTGACTGTCTGATCGTGTGAGCATCAACAATTGGAGGCAGTGAAGAGTTGTGATATTACTTTGCTCCTGGTTGAGAGTCTGACAAAATGGAAATCTCTGTGGGGAAATTCTTCTCTGTTAAGTCACAATGTTATTGTAGTTTCCATGAATGAAACCTACATCTCATAAATGAATAACTGCTTAATGGTCATGCTAGACTCTTTAGTGTTAGTAACAGAATATGTGTTGGTGTTTTTTGAGGCACAACCACCACTAAAGCTTGATAAAGCAAATTTGAGGAAATAAAATGAGGCATTTGCTTGTTAGGACTTAAAGTTGGATTTGTGTATAATCAAACAGCTGTACAGCTTAAAAAAAGACACTTCATTGGTATGTGTACAGTAAGCCTGGGTATTTAGGAGAAGAATTGAAGATGTACTGTGTGGACAGCATTTTGTAGTTAGGCAAGGAGCCAAGATTCAGCAGCAAGGACAACAGGGATCCTGTGTCTTAGGTTTCATCTTTCTTCAGTCCAGTTTCCTATGGGGAAATATTGATTAAAAGTCTCATGGTGAAGGAAATTGACGCTAGTCCCAATTGCACTGGATCTTGGTTGAAAACAATTTGAGCAAAAATGTTGACATAAGGCTTCATTGGACCAGAGGAAAAAGGAAGGAGGAAGGTATCAACATGCATTGCACAGATGATAGATTGTGTTCAAATTAGTTTGAAAAATGTATCCGTTCAAATGTGTCTGCATTTATTTTATTTATTTTTTGATAAAGTGACTATCCAGTTCACAACCTAATTTCAGTAGACTTTGCCAAAACTGACATGTACCAGTACCACTCACGTGATTCAGTGTGGATGAATAATAAAAAGCAACAGAAACACTTTGCTTAATATTTCATGATAAAATGCCATGAATCAGCCACAGTTATAATACTGTTGGTCAGTTTGAGCTTCTGGTTTTAAATATTGATGTGTTGGTGTTAAAACTAGAGCTACAATAGAGATGGATTTCTTCTAACATGTCTAACATCCAGAAGACTGGCTGACTGTAAAAACCTGAGTTGAAAACATGTTAACCTAAACTGTAAATATTTTTGTAATGGTAAAGTAGGTTTGTTAGTAGGTTTGTTTAAATCCAAGTAGCCTGCATTAAAGATGATATGCCAGTCTTGCTAATCAATATCAATAAGTATCAATACTCTTACTGATACTTTTATAGTGTTGAGAATATCTGAATGCAGTTATGTTGTTATGTTGTATCCATCAGAACAAGCCAGGCAGTAAAATCAGTAATAATTTGCTCTTCAAAATAGGATTGCTGCAATGTTCTTCACAGTGTGAGGTAATAACCAAGTTCTTCCATCATTTACACCTCTGGATATGATGGCTAATTATCAAGATAACTGCAGTGAGGTAATGGAAAAAGTAAAATATGTGCCTGAGTATTGTTTCCATCGTTGCTGTTAAGTGGAACTCGGAGTTTTTTCGTAGATGCTTAAAGTTGCATTTGGTAGGATGGTTGGAAAAATATATGATTGTTATTAGATTTAAATATTGTTCTATGAAATAGTCACAAACGTGGTCTTTTTTTTTGCTGAACTTCCCTGATTGGTCAAAATAGGATCCAAGAAAAAGAGAGGAAACAGACCTTCTGTAGTCCATGAAGTGCCCCTCGCTGTGTTGGTAAAGCCTCTAAAATAACATCTGAGAAGCTTCACTTCGCAAACAAGATATCCCGTATCTCAAAAAAGCACTTTGTCCATTTTCCACATGGCTGAGCTAAAAAGAAAATGATTATGTGGGATACACATCTGGCTGAAACCATACAGAAATCAAGAGCTCAGTGTATACAGTGATTGTGCAGTGCCAAGCAGATACTCTACATTTTTCTATCTCACATTTTTCACTGGTTGTCATTCTGGTTGTCAGTACTTAGTTACTTTTTGATAGTGGATACTTAGCTGCATATTTTTTATCGTTGCTTCCCTTTTCAAAAAAGCACTTTTAAAACTGCATTGCTTAGGTTTGAAATATGAACAAATGTCATTTTCATAAAACTGTTCAAATAAGTTCACACAATGTTCATTAAGCTCGTCAACTCCACACAACTCTTTTATACTTCTCAGTATCGTGGTGTTTTGCTCTCACGTGACCTGGCAACATTCCCTCTCTGCACACAGGAAGTGATTGGTAGTATTTCAGGACAGACAAGGGCAACAGTGAGCTAGTAATGTGACAGCTGCAAACAGGTTGGAGTGCGACTGAAAACACAAAAAAGTGGACATAAAAAGTTTCAGAAGTTAAGTTAGCAGCCTCTGGTTGTCCCTGTGCTACCCTTGTATATACACAAATGGTCCCTCAGTCAGCTGATAGTGTTGCCTGACAGAGCTTGCTTTGAGATGAAGAAACAAGCATAAAAATAACATTACATCATCTCTGTTCAGAAAAGACCAAAAAGATGCAAAAATAATAAGATCAACAACATCAAAAATCACACAAATACACACCCCACAGTTTAAATTTGACCAAAACATAGTTATAGCCTTACAACTAGAACATGAATACTGGACAGCAATCCAGAAATAGGCTCGGGCTGGGTTTGGTCACGTCAGTTAACATGGTAATTTCAAGTTCTTTAAACTAAACACAGATTAATATATAGTGAATTCAGATGAGGTTGCGATAAAAGGTTGCGATCTTTATTGCGATAAAAACATGTAATAGTTCAACAAGTAAAATTTGTCATAATAATCAGTAGAAACTGAAAAGTAATTGGCCTAATGTTTCTGTTTAGAAGTGGAGTTTACAATTTATGACAGGCCGTTGAACGCATCACACAGGTGGAAGGTCCACTGCTTGGAGGCCATTTTGTTCTGAAACTCTCCAGGGTTGTGAAAGTTGTTTCATGCAGAATTAATATTGTGGGTACAGTTACAGGTTATACCTTTATCACATGAACAGATCTTTTAGTTGAGACTTTAATGATCATTTCCCTAATGTCAGGGTCACTGATTAGACTTTTATATGCCAAGTGATTGAAATTGCAACTAAAATGAATTGACAAGCTGGTCTGACCTGCAGTGATTTTAGTACCATTTTGTTAAAAAGATTTTATTACACTGTCCCTTTCCCATATTTTACAAGTTTCTTAGTAATGTTTGACAAAAAAGGAAAATCTTTTCAGCTTTGGTTTTGTTATTGGTCTAAAGTTGGATTTAGTTTTTTTTTTTAATTATTATTATTTGACTGTCGGATACCTCCAGACAAATTCTGCAGCACAGTATTGTGAGTTACAGCCCTTCTATTCTTACCCAGCTGGACCAATAATACACGATGACACCTGCCGGGCGTTGGGTGACTTCGAAGTAGAAGCGTTGCACAGATATCCAACAAATGATGGAAGAAAGATGAAAAAAGGGAAGAGCCTTTGTCTATAGATTGTTTGTTTGTTTGTTTTATGATCAACAGGGAACTGAATAGAATTATGTCAGGACTGGGCATTTACACTGAAATCCCAATCCAAGTAGATGCAATTGGCACATTTGCAAAACATTCAATTAAATTATTAGAACTTGTCACTCTCATAAATTATGTGTGATTTAAAAATGTAATGCATACACAATGACAATTTGTATCCTTAGATTTTTATCCTTAAGAAGACAGTATAACATTTTAAATCTACACTATACCACAGTGTGAATATTGCAATTGCAATATCTGTTAGAAAAATTCAGCTTTTGTAAATGGTTTTGTATCTCACGTCTTTTTCACACTACATTAGCAGGTACACTGAGGAGTTTTAAACTCAGGTGGAACCCCCCTCCCCAGGATTGTGACAAACATTAATGTTAATGGCTATGCTAACTAACAAATTGAATGTATAACATAGCATTTTGCTGAAAATGGCACATCTCTTGCAAAAGTAGAACAAAGAAAAAATTTGCATGTTCAGATGCCGCATATGTTCCCACAGATGCTGACTGGAGCTGATAAAAACCTACATGCATTGCAGAGTCTTTTGATCTGAGACTGAATACTGATTAAACTTGACATTTGAAAAACTGGAATTAAATGGTTTCAGCTAGACTGTTGCAGTGATAACCACACTAAAATGCATCAAATGGCATTAAAAATGTAGAATATCACTGGTAGTTGTAAATAGAAGCTGGCACTGTTGATTCTCCTTTAAATTTTATTAGTCAAGCATGTGTAGGATCAGATTTAGCTGCCATCAAGTCTCCTTAGTGTGTGCTGCATGTAGACCAGCATGCCAAACCTATCCTCTCATTATCCCAGTCTTCTACTATGAATCACATGTGATAAATCATTGGCCCCCCGAGGAGGGATTTGAGACTGCAGAGGATCAAAATGGTTCCCAATACAATTATTGTGCATGTGTACATTCCGTCTTCTGAGATCTTTCTGTAATGTTCTGCATTTTCTTATAATAAGCAAAATCAGTGATGATGGGAGATACCAGATTTAATGAGGGACAAACTGAAAACACATGCACTAAAGAGCCGTTTAGCCTAAACACTCCAATGTTAGCACCACGATTGGAAACACAGGAACTGGTATACATTGTTTAGTACATGCACAACTGCTCCCTTTGCTTCTTGCTACCAGTAGTATTGCCCTGGGAGATGGTGAAGCATGAAGCTGGAAGGGGAATAAGAGAGAACTCCCATAGGTCATCCAGGGCAAACAAGCGCACACACACACATCTAGTAGAGAGACAGGTGTGTCTGACTTGAGTTGGTTGTAAGAATGTCCCTCAAGCCAAGAAGACTCTCTCTCTCACGCCCTCTGTCTCTTTCTCACACACACACATCCTCACCTTTGCAGTGACCATGTTTCAATTTTTTTCAGTTACCAAGCCTCATATCTGCTGATTATTCCTCAGTCGGGCATGAAACTGAGGCAGCTTGTCCTTCCTTGTCATCAACACTATTCTTCATATTATGCAAATCACAGGATCGGATCAGAAAATATACAAAGAGGCCCTGCAATTTGTACATCCACTGTGGTGGCAATGATAACAATGAGGGTCATAACAGCAAAGGCACAATGTGGTGGTGTGCAATGCAATGGCTGCCCTGCTAAGACGCTGATGGGTAACATCTGGAACTAAAGGAGCAGAGAAAAGATGTCATTTATTAGAGACAATGTAGAAGGAGGAACTTAGATAATGAGAGGCACTTACACTATGAATGAAAATGATGACAAAACTCTCAGTGTCAAGTGTTTAACTTTAGTGAGAAGTTGATTGGGAACAATGTGGTAATGTGGGAAAAAAATAAATCATGATGAGACTATATTGACAATAAGATGCTGCTTTCCTTCAATTTTTAACAGCAATCCTGCAGAACTACAGGAAAAAAAAAAATCTTAGTTTCTGATTATGCACAAATAACAGCCGTAGCTGTGTTTTGCCACAATCTGTGGAATTACTGACAACTGAGTTTGCAAAAACAATTGCTACATAGTTATTAAGTTTTTGTAATACTTCCTTATATTATTATGGCAAGTTATAAAGCAAGTTTATTATTGATTACCTGAACCTTTTCTTTCTTTCTTTTTCTATCTGTGCTTATCTTGTCCTAAATAGTCTGTATTTATATAGCTGTTGTCATTTTCTTTTTACATGTATGCTTCTTATTTCTCTCCTCTTGAACTCTTGAAGAGTCTTTGTGCAGTACAGCAACAGAGCCATAGTTACACTAATAATATTGGTAGTCTGGACCTATGCACTGAATCGCTCTCGCTGTCAGAGGTCAGATAATTTACAGCAAAGGGAAAAGAACATAATGAAAATGAAACAGGTTGACTTCTGGACCCACTTTAAATAAAATGCCAAAGAGAGTAAAAGTGAGTTGGCAGCATTCTTCAGAAAAAAGCCCTGCAGCTACAAAGTCACTGTGAATCCAACCACAAATTCGAATAGACACCTTAAGGCATCACAAAAAAAGGGAAGTGACTTCAGTTCAGAATTTATAATGGTACTTTTACTTAAAACTATTACAGCCACTGAAAGCAGTGGTGTAAAATTATTAGCATCTAACAAAAAAGGGAATTGCTACATGAACATGTCAGGTGAGGATTTCTTTTTGGTGAAAGCCGGTAGCCCTTTTACTTTTGTTTGTTTATTTTGGTGTATAAACATGTCATCGTGTTAAATTGTAAACAGTTTAAGTGTCACACAGCTCCATTTTTATTGGGTCCCGGAAAGTAAAATGTAGGCTTTTTCTTACATTTACAGTTCATGTTTAGAGCTTGAATAAAGTTAGATTTACAGTTGTTTACTTAATCTAAACATCTTCATAATGCAAAAAACGAAACAAAAAAACCCTCATACAACATTACCAGTAGGACCTACAAAGTTATGTAGTAAATTTTGACACTCACTACGTTTACATGCACAGCTTAGTTGTGCTGCAGCCATAGCTTGACTAAGTCAGGTAGTTTGGACAACTTGCAGTGCCACTGACAAACAAGTTTCTTCAGCTGCCCAAACATGAACATTGTGTCTTTATCCATCCAAATGTGGGTCTCCTCTGCAGCTTTCACTCTATAGCTGATGCCATGTGTTGTTTTGTTCTTTTCTGACAACAGTACCAGTTTGTACACCATCTCCTTCTACTTCCGGGTCAAAGATTGGGGATGAAATTTTAATGCATACAAAGAATACAAAGTCCCACTGCGGTCCCTTTAAGCATATACTGTACAGTACATGCAGGCATTATCGGATTTATCTGATCGGAATCAAATTATCTTGGTATTTTAATCCATTTAAGAATTGTGATGCTGTGACTGTCAAGGTACCTTTTCACTAGAATTGTTTGATTTTACTGTAACTAACATGTTTACATGACTTAACATGCATGTAAATGCACTGACTGTTCTGGTGCAATCATGACAGAGCTGAACATCGCTGCACATGGTTCATTTTTATTGTGAGAAGTAAAAAAGTGGTCATTCTTACTCGTGACGTATACCAGACTTTTATTTTGTCGTAATAAAAAGTGACTTTTACAAAGTTGACCACAGAAGACTAGACGTAAGTTGCTGTTTCTGTTTCTTAGATCTAAGACGTAAGATGTCCTTGAATTTGCAGATTTAATAATGCACCTCTGCCTGAAATGTTGTGAATGGATCCTTTCTGACGCCTGCTGAATGCTACCTTGTCTCTTAGGAGCTGACAGCAACAAAGGAATAGGTTTAACAGCATACAAATGCTAGAGTCACTGATGCAAATCCATTTTATGCATTTCATGAAGTCCTCAGCAGCTCAACAGTTCACTGAGAAAGTTCAACTTTTCCTGAAACTCAGCCTCATTAGAACATATTAGCAGTTCTGTCATGTATGACTCTGCTATGGTGAAGGCTCATCCTTCAACTGGTTAAGATAACAAGTAACAGTGTTTTCTGTCAGTGTAGAAGAGCTGTCTTTTTTTTTTTTAAAGACAGGTTGTAAATTAATATTCCTCCCAGATAAGTGAACGGGCTGAGTCAGAAGTTTGGTTTAGTGTGCTTTCACATTGATTTAAAATCCCCCCCCAATGAAAATGTAATGCCACTATTTCATTTTCTCCTGCTGATAAGACTGAAATTGCCCATTTTTTTCAGTATTTCATTTATCAATGAAAAGAAAATGGATGTTTTACTTTAAACCAAATTGAAGCATATTAAGAAGACATCACAAGTATGAACCATCATAGAGGGATGATCAGAATGATATTTATTTTTCTATGCAGGTGTCTTAATGTAAAATCTTGGTATCTTTAGATATATTTAGACATCTAAATAGTGTTTTACAATCCAAAGTAAACCATTGGTTTAATTCAAATTCACTATCACCACACCCAGTGCTTTGATTACAAATGTGCAAATTAATACAGGGCCGCTTTTGTGATTTTACTCCCCTCTAATGTTAAAAAAACAAGGTTTGGTGTAAATAACACAACTGTAAATAATGCAATTTATTACATTACATCACATTTATTACGATTGAATCAATAATAGTCCAGCACCGGCTACTCCGAGGTGGTGGGAGGGGGCCCCAAAATCAAATGCTGCTTAGGGGCCCATAGAGGCTTGGACTGGTCTTGTGTAGTTCCACTGGTTATTTCAGCTCTTTTTGCTTAAATGTGTAAATTTCTGTGACAAACTGCCTTTGACTGCTTTGCCCTTATCTGCTTACTCTAACAAACTTCCACTGATGCTGAAGATACAAAAAAAAAAAAAAAAAAGATTTTAGTGTTGAGAGCAGCTCTAGTTGTGTGGCTGAGAGCAGGGTGATGGCTGCATGAGCCTGGCAAGAAAAAAAAAATCCTACAACTGCTGTCAGCTTTGATACTATTCTTCCGGGTGACGCTTTGGCTTTGAAAGGCACTCCAATTATAGTAGCTTCACCTCGCCTTTATCACTGAGTGAATCTGCCAGCCTGCTCTGTTTTATTCTACGCATAAGTTCAAGAGAGCTGTCTGAGCTCAGCTCTACCTGCGTGAGCGCACACATGCATGAAAACCCAAAGTGAGCGAGGCCCAGTCTTTCTCCAATTGTTTGTCAGGGTGCTTGCTGACAGAGTGGAAGTGCTGTGAAGGGATGGTGTCTAATAGCTGCCTGTAAATTGGCACTGATAATGGAGGATGCCAAAAGTGGACTAGTAATGAATGTGCAAAAATGCTGTAAACAGTCATTTCTTCATTTAATTCAGTGCTAATGGATTTCTGAATACATTATGATGTATACATGTTACACAGTCAAAGTAGAGACTAAGATAAAAGCTGCATATTCACTCTTTTGCCAAAATGCTTTTTTAGTCTTCAACAATCTACTGAAAACTACATGAATTCATTGTGACCACAGTTATGTGCAACTTTATTACACAGGCTCAGATCACATGTTCTCTTTGTCATCTGCACATTTGCATGCTGATTCGCACAGATCTTTTTTGGATGTAAATAAGCAAGCCTAGTCAAAAGACACGACAAAGAAGGTGGTGGACCCTTGCTTTAGACAACATGCGGTTTGCTGGTACCCACATGTACAACCCATTGCTCAACAAAAGAAGGAAATAGAAATGGGAGTGAAATCCTGGCGATAAATAAATGGAATGGACTGTGCATTTGAGCACATATGTGCTGGATGGTAAACTGGATTGGACCTTCATTTTACTATGCACACTTGTGGAAATGTGAAATGTCTCCCCACAGATGGAACAATGGAAGTATGATCCAGGCCTCAACACAAGCGAAGAGTCAGTGGCCACAGCACCAATTAGTCCCGTGTTGCTGTGCTAAGTTGGCTCTGGCAGCAGCATATTGTTCTCCTGCTCCTCTGTGCTGAGCTACCAGGGTCTTTTCAGTTGCTCCTACTTTGCTCCCTAAAGATGAGACTAATATTAGGAGTAAAGCAAGCTGCCACTCAGCCATGGCCTCAGCTTTCCTCTGCTGCTTTTCTGTGGTCTGCTGAGTGTGCATGAGACCAAGTAGGACACAACTGCCATTGTCAACCTGTCACAGCTGCTCCAACTCCACAGAAAATGGCTTGAACCGAATACCTATTTTGTCCCACCCCATGGCACAAAAAGCTCCCTGCTCAGTTACCGCCTTAAGCCTTTTATGTTTGACCACATGTGGCCATTTTGCATCCAGTGACTTTTTGTTACATGTCCAGTTTTTTTACACTGATAAAATTCCAATGTTGTTCAGAAACTTGAAAGGGATGATAAACATTTTAATGTCACGCGGTTTGCAATGGTGTTGGTCACAGTCAACCAGTTTATTGGATAAATCAGGAGTTGTGCTTTTAAACCTATAAACCTTGTTGTTTCACCAGAGGCTGACATTAACCAAGACACAATGAGAGATGGTTCAAACCCTAAAATCCTTTGGAATGACAAAAAATTCGATTACTCCTCCCTCTGTAGAGCAGCTGAATAATAATGTTGCAACACTAAAGGAATTTTTAATTTGCAAAAAGGTGTTTTGACATCATTCCCTTAATCATGGCCTGTTTTATCAGGAGAACCATTAATGGAGGAAATTTATAATGCCCTTTACTAATGGAAATTACTGTATAGATTATTTGATGTTTCCTTTTGGGGACAAAGCTATCACATAGTGTTATTCTGAAGAGAAGCTGAGGCAAATTGTAAGAATCTGCTTTTGAATTCAATAATGTGTATATTTTACTTTTTTATAATGACCATATGCCAATTTCACTCCCCTGTATTGTATGATTTGTCTTATGTAAGCCTCCTCTATAGAACTGCCCTCTCCTCTAATGGAGGAGATCACTAAGCATCACTATAGCTAATGCATTATTCTCCATTCCATATCTAATATTAGCTGCGTTTGGTGACGAGGTAGATGCAGCCAGCTTTTTTTCTGCTGACCTGTTCTAAATTTCCCATCTCGTCCTCGAGCGTCATCAAGCTCTAAGTGCTCTTTACTTTGTTGACACAGAAAGCACTGTACTGTTTAGGTTTCATCGTGTCTCTGTCTTTGTCTTCATGCCAGTCATGGACTTTACATGGTCTGACAGAGGCAGTGCAATGTCTTGCCTTTTTTTCCAATTAGCGTTACATCTCTAACCTATCCAACAATGCGCTTATTGACTGTGAGACTTATTATACATTTTGAACAAGGCAGTTTGCATTGTTTTGCCTGCGTCCTGTTTGAAGGAGTCTTATAAATGCCCTTGTAAAAACTGTTGGCTGTTTGTCTCAACAAGACGATAAGCTTTGTATGAGAATAGACTGTGGGCGTTTGCCTTGACTTTCATGAAATATTTACACTGATCACAAGGTAGTGATGTTTTTTTGCCACCCACTCAGCTCAGTCCCGGACTGTACCGTACCAAACCTAACCAGACTGTTTCACTTGGTGGAAACACGGCTTTAGTTTTCAGTTATTTCAGCTGATGGGTATACACTGTCTATTTGAAGAAAATTGAGAAAATAAAACCAACTTTATGCTGACATTTGAAAGTATTGCTCATTTATTACAATAACCAGAATAACCTAGATCTTTACTAAATTAAAAAAAAAAAGTTCTTGGCAGTTGGGAAAATTAAAGCTACTCATTGATCACCCTAGACATAATGTTTTGCCATTCAGTTATCCACAAGAGGGGTGTGACTGCTTTCAATTCACAAGCTAACTGATTGCATGGGAACATCCCACTCTAGATTTTTCACGGTCTCCACTTTCAGCTGCTTTTCCATGAAATAAAAGGTTTTATCCATTCTGTTAAAGTGGAGGCATAAATAAATGGTCATCATCAGACTGAAGTTAAATTTACTGGATGTTTGTCATTTATCATGCTTGACATAATTTGGCCCTTGAAGAAATCTAACTGAAGACCCCTGCTATAGACACTGGTAGGTAAACACAACTTGGCCATTTTCAACTCCTTTTCATAGCACATTTTATCAGGCGTGTGATTCAGTTTGCTCCTTGTGAGCAGGGAGAGTTTCCTTGTAAACAAATTTTTCATTTAAAGATGATCAATAAAGTGTAAAGTCTGTCAGAATAACAATGTCCAGAACTTTTCCACAAACTTTCAGACAAAGTTGGCTTCAAATGGGAAACGGAGAAATTTGCCTGTTCCTGTATGAGTAAATGACAGCTTATCAAGGCGTTATTTTAGACACAGGGACTCATATCAAGTATTATTCACATAAATTATCATGGAATTGGAAAAACAAACAATTCAACAAAGGCCGAAAAAGTTGACACAACAAATAAGTGAGACTAAATCTTACGGGAAAGATGTGCACTTTAAAACCATTAAGTTTGAAGACACAACAAGTTTGCAAAGCTGGTGGAACTGCAAATTCAGATTAATTCTCTGCTGGTGTGTCACTAAACGCAACTATTTTTGTGTTGCATATAGTCATTTTTTTTTACCTGTAAATATATATTTATTACCTGTACATTGTGACCCTTTGTCATTTCATGACAAAGGGTCACATGAGTCACCCGTCAAGGTGTGAATTGGAGTGAGAGTCGTTGACACCTGATCCAGAGAATGAGACTGCTCTGATGGTGAAGAGCAGTTAAACTTCCTGGGATGAGATCTTTAGGCAGAATAGTATGTAGCAGATAGATTCCAGTTATAAATAGACAGATTCTAGGTCAGGCAAAATGGGCACCTTCAATTTTTGGGGGGCTCTGAGGCATGATGGAAAAGAAATCTAATGATTATTTAATAATGAAATAACTCATCATTTGCTGTACACATTTTCACTTTTTTTTTAAATTCTATTCTGTCAAAACTCAAGTTCAGACTTCTACTTTCTGTGCTGGGACACCAGCAGTAGAGCTGATAAGATGGTTGAACATGGAGCCTCTGGCCATAGTTCACCACAGCTTCTGCAATCAAATGGTTCCGTCTGACTTTTCTATATAGATGAACCTAAGCATCCTTGCTGTAGTATAAGTATTGATAAATGTATCATTGTAAAATGCATTTTCCTCAACATATAGTTAAATAGGTTAATCAACATTAATCTCTTTATCTTTAACAATCTATTATAAAATTGCATGTCATTCACTGAGTCTAAATTTAAACCACACATTTGTGGCATTTTAGTTATGTGAGCCTAAAACAATGAGTCTCTTTTTAAAAAAAGCTGCTTGGTTAAATCATTATTTACCTGTTAAATCCTTAGTGGGAATTAATCAGTTAAGATCATTTAAATCTCTAGTGTCAATATTTGAATGCATGTGTCTGTTAAGTACATTTGGGGAAGTAGTGTTCGTACAAGACAATAAAGGGACCATTTCCATTGACTCTGCAGGGAGTCATGCTATGGTTATCAGTCTGTATTACCGCACAGCCTTCAAGAGGAGTTTTAATGGGCAGATCAGAAATACTGACCTCTGTTGCCAGATGTTATCTGCTCCATCAGGTGTGGATTACAGGAAGGAAGGAAATATTTATTTTTTATTTGCAATTGTGAGCTTAAAGAAACATTTTTGTGACAGGAAACTAGAAGTGGAGAGCTAAAGTGTATTCTTTGGTAACAGCTTTCATCCAAAGATCTAGGGCAATAAGCTAATTTATTCTTCATCTGCTGTATTTTTGCCAATAATCCGCCATTTGTTATGATGTGCATAGCTGATAGCGTAAATATTTGTATCTATCTATCTCTATTTATTTAAACTTGGTACAACAATTAATATGATTGATTCCATTAACTAGACCATCTTAAGACTCAGTTTGATAAAAAACAAGCAAAATGTTAAATCATAATGCTATAACATTTTCACTGAGGGATTAATGTCACAATTTGCCAAAGTGAAAATCCTGGTTATGTTCACTAATTTTTGCTGTGGAAGGCGGCTTTACATTAACCTGCAACCTGAAAACCTTGCTGTCTTACTTAGCAACAGTACCTAATGAATAGTATCTAATGAATAATCACAGCTGATGCTGCAAAACCCTGTAGGACATGTTAGTGATAGCAAGTTATATAACAGGCATTTTCACATTTTCAGGATTTGTGGTTGGGGATAAATAATAGCCAGTGTCACATCTAAATGACCCTAATGGCAAATAATGAGAAATCGGCCTTACCAGCACAAATAATAGATGTTTCTGCTCTATTTTTCCCCTCAGTCTTGTTTCACACTGAACACACTGAAGCAAAGCAAGGGAGGACAGATACAAATGCACAATGTATCTGTATCTGAAGAAAACCATGCTGAATGTACAAAAGGTTATTAAGATTAATCACTAAGATAGGAGTTTTTGTGAACCACTTTTTAAACAACTGACTCTTCCCCAAAAGCAAGAACAATCCTTTAATCCAATTCTAATTGCCCATGTGAAACATGGATCAGCACCGTTAATTATTTTGTAATGAATGTAAATAGCATGTTGTGTATCATCTACTTTGAGTGACTTCATGAAGGTGAGACTCTGTTGCTAATGATTCTCTTCTCAGCCTTCTGTCTCTGATATTCTACCCTTGGGTGTATGTGCTGTGTGCAAACAGGATGTCTGCTTTACTGCCTGTCAGATACATTGTGAGCGACTTCATTATACTCCCAATTAGAGCTGTTAGGGCTGATAATCCTTTACTGTGTCTTCTGAAGGGCTTTATCATGACAGTGAGCCAGTGAAGGCTCAGTCCACATTGTGATTTAATTCCAGCCAAGACCACCTTGTCAGTAGCAAAGGTTCCTCTGTGTAATTGGCTGTCTTCTGGGGTTGCTTTTTTTTGCTTTCTGAGTTGTCATTGTATGTCTCTACATGTGCTTCGTACTGCATTAAGTAGATTAACATCACTTTGCAGAGCCAGGCTATGTGAGAATTTGAGAAATGCATTTGACCGTTTTTCCCTGGGTGTTCTTAAAAGCTACTGGCTGACTATCTGAAGTTTTCAGTCCAGTGTGTGACAGAAGGGAATACTGACAGTCTTTTTTTTTAAAAAAAGAGGATGCCCTGTTTTCCTTTAAGTTCAGTGGATATTGATTTTCCTGGACACTCACTGAAAAGAGGACTCATCATTCATCATACTTCATTAGAAGTATGATGAATTAAGTAACACCCCTTCTTTGCCCTGATAGCCCTTTTTACTTCTTTATATGTACAATTATCTTTGGCTTCAAACAGACTCCAAACCACTGGAAGAAAAATTAGTTTGCAGTCAAGTGTTCTTTTTGCCAAGAGTGGTCCCACTCAGAGTTACAAATAGGTAAAACAAGACACTGTTTTATGTCAAAATTGTACAAATAATGAAGGAAATGCAGACAGAAATCTGTTTTCCAACCGCTTTGATATTATTCTGTGTAGGAGTCAAAGAAAGAAGGTAGTAAAAAAAGTTTTCATAACCTAGTTTCTGGCCCTTCAAGCCTTCAATCCTGCAGTGCTTACCAAACAGTTTGCATTGATACTTATGGGGAATCAAGTTGCTTGACATGAATCTAATTTTAGTCTGTGTTATCAATAATCAGTGCTACCGCTTCCCTTCACCATGCCCATAATCATGAAAACAATATTCTCTCCAAAAAAACAAAACAGGTCAATAGCCACTCCAGCTTTACATTCAAGTGCAATGGAATGATATGTCGATATATCAGCTGCCTGTAAATTAAGTTTGTTTCCTTATCCTTTTGTGGAAGGAGAGAGATTTCTCCTCTGACATGGTTTGATAACAAAGAAAAGCCTCCATAACTCCTCTGCCTCCTTCTCCTGCTCTTGTTACTGAAGGTGGACAAAAGTGATGGGGAAAGTTTGATGCTTATGATTTAGTGCAATGGAAAACTTATAAGGTAATATGAGGTTAATGATAGTGGACTAACATATATCCCTCTCACTGTAATATGCAACAGAAAGAGATATGTTTTACCTCCACTGGTGCCCTGATAAAATATTTGTTATTTTAGATGCTTATCTTTCCCTTTGTACAAACTCCACCTTACTCCACCCTACATAGGCACAGATTTATGACTTTCGAGGTAACAGATTGTGAGAAAGGAGACATTGGTTAAATGAGAGACAGAAAACCTGAAGACAGATATACAGAGTGGATTTTGGAGACTGGGATTAAGTAGCTCAGGAGAACATCTGTACAACTGTACATCAATACTATGACAGAAAAAAACGATTCCCCTTGTTTCCTGTAGGACACAACAGTAAACTGTACCAACACTCACAGAACGTCTCCCTGATCAAGCCTAACGACTAAACTTCCTCTCAAAAGTTGAGTTTTTCACATTGGAGACAATCCAGAAATACAGTCACAGATTTTGTCTTTCATGTGTTAGTAGTGCATATGGAAAGGCTCTGTACTTGTCAGAAAAGAAACTCCTTGTTTTTCCTCCCCCTGTTGCATAACATCCTCTTGAATCTGGTCAACATTTGTTGACACAGAAAACAGCAACTGACAATTCTACAGTCTACATTGGCTCAGAGGAGCTTACAGTGAGTAAACAACTCAATAACAGCGCAATTCTCTAAATATATAGATAATGAGAAAAGTGAATGGCCACTCCAATAATTACATTTTAACCCAACTACAGCTTCTACTCTTCTGGAAAAGATTTTCTTAAGATTCTAGATCCTTGGGTTGGCCACTATTGTTTTGAGGCAAGTTCTCTTCCAAAGCAATATATTCTTAGTCATTAGGATTTATCAGGGACATTTTATCAGAGCACTTTTTATCTATCTATAAATGCAAGGAAAGTATGTTAATCACAGAACTGTCCAGTGGGTGACAGGCTTCAAACTTGGGAGTTGATTTACTAAGGGCACCAGTGTATGCAGTATTGACTTTGATGTTGTTGGGATGAAACTACATGACATATCTGTACAAAATAAAGAGGCATACATTGAAAGGGGACTGCAATAGTTGGTAAAAATCCTCCAAAAATGCACAGTTTAAAAGGGGCTGATCTATTGCCTTCGTGGCACACAGTATCAAAAATAAGCTAACATAACACATGTATGTTGCACACATATCTGTTGAGATATGAAGTTTATTTATGATGTTTGTAGCAGAAGGTATGATTGCCAATGTACATTTTCTGCAGCTTTTTACTTGTATGGCATGATCTTCACAAACAGAGTTGTCCATTTGTCATGGATTTCTAGATTTTTGTATTTTTGGGCCAGTTGATTCTTTGTGACCCTTTTTTAAAATGGTTTGATTGCAAAATCTAGAGCAGCTACTTGGTGCAGTGTGACTTAAGACTGACAGTAAATAAATTTAGTTCATTCCTATTTTTGTGTATGCCTGTGTGATAGTTGTCATGCCTACATTCAATACACTGTATGTGTTTTCAAAAACATTGGCTTCAAAGACATGACAATAGACCTGAGATTGATGAAATGCAATGGACCATGGAGTGTCTCAAACAAATGGTTTTGGGAAATAAAATGGCTTCTTATAAACAACATTGCTCGAGATTGAATGAGCCACCAGTGTTTGCAGACAGAGGGAAGGAGAGAACCTTGATGTCAAGGAGCAATAGTGTAAAAGATAGGAAAAAATGGTGTGAGGTGAGAGTTGTGGCACAGAAGGGGCCCAATGGTCTTTCAATGGCTGTGGGAATTGGATTAAAAAAATTACAGACCGGTAACAGAGAGGAAGCAAACATACAAGGGTACACTAGAATGACCAGCAGTAACAGAAAAAGATGGATGAAGATGGATGGGTGAAAGGAAAAAGAACACAATGAAATCCAATGGGCTTGATGTTTGGAGGAGAGAAGCGGATGAAAGCACTGTAGTTGGCAGTAAATACAGACGTATGTGGGGGTGTGAGAAGCTGATATACACTTTATCTCTGAGAGTTGACATGGAAACCAGGATTTTATCAGAAGATGCAGCAGAGCCTCTTCAAAGACCAGTAGTTGCATAACATTGCCTGGTACTTTAGTAGTAGAAATACCCTATAATTCTATTTGATCTCCACCTATGGTCCCGACCTTAGTAGTGGCTTACAGGGTCTGTAAAATGCTTCTACTCTATGCTTTTACATCCTGAAAGGTTATTTGTTGTTAACTCCACCAAGGAGGTTATGTTTTCGCCAGTGTTGATTTGTCTATCTCTTCCTCTGTTTGCTTGTCTGTTAGCAAATTAGTCAAAAAGTTATGGACACATTCTGATGAATTTTCAGCAAAGGTATGTAATGGGACAAGGGATAGATCATTAGATTTTGGTGTTGATCTGGATGCTGTCTGGATCCAGGAATTTATTGAAGGACTCTTTGCTTTTAGGAGGTCTGTGCTCTTCGAGTGCTTCCAGTTTATTATTTTCTATTATTTTCTAAAATCAAATATCCATGTATTACAATGTTATATTCTGGTTGAACCCATGTGAGAAAGCTGTGGCTAATTACCAGCGAGTAAAAGTGGCTTGCCTTTTGCCTGCACAACCTCTTCTGAACATTCTAATACTAGTGTAAAGTGTGAACAACTAAGTACTGTTTGCAAAGCAGCAGCAGCAATTTCATTATTTTCATTGAAAACAAATTGAAGAATTTCAGTAAATAAGTATTTTGAATTATTTATATTTTTATTTTGTATTTTTTTTTAATGAAGAAAAGAGAGTATGAGGAACACAGACATGAGTCAGTATCACTCATTCATCCTGTCAACTCTTTTCCTGTCCTCCTTCTCCTGCTAATAAGTCACTGTGTGCATGGGGTACAGAAGGTAGAGGGCAGTTATGTACATTTACAAGAATAAAGAAAAAAGATAATTATATTTTGACTACCCTTCTCTATAAAGATTTGAAGATTAGTTTAGCCTGCTGTCCCCGGGACACATTTCTATAATGAAAAGGTGGTTTAATAAAGCACTTAATGGCCTTTTACTTTTTATTGCACTGACTGTAGCAAGTGGAGAGGTGAATAACTGACTTTATTTTTCACTTCACCTGGTTCTCATTGCTCTGTGTGTGTGTGTGCACATTTGTGTATATGGGTATAGGGCAAACAAGTATTTTTTTTTCTTATGGAGATGCATAAAGCTCTGTTCATTATTAAAAACTCTCATCATAAATAAAGAGACCAAAGACTCCACTCTTTGAGGAGATTCAACAGGTTTCTTATCCTCTTTTAATTTCCCTCAAAGACACAATACAAAGTGTGCTTTTTAGGAAGTGATATCAAATTTGACCTTTTTTTTTCATTATTTTGAATTTGATCACAGTTTTTGCTTTTGTTTTTGTATGTAATTGTAAATAGTGAATACAGCACATTTGGTATTATAATTGTATCGCTATTTACAAATTTACTAATAAAGACGGACTTTAACTTTATTTTGGACTGAAGCTGTTTGAGAGAAGAGAAATTTATTATAATAACGTTTGAGGTGTAAATTCAGGTGGGTAATTCAGCTGACTGCTCTAAATGGCCTTAACTTTGACATCAGCTGTTTTCCGTGCTCATTTAAATGCATCCACCACACCATTTAAGAATGGTTTAGGGAAATCCACATTAAATAAAATTTCATTTGTATAAAATGAAGGCCTTTGTGATTCCTCTTGTATAGCAGTTTCTGTGGTAAAACAACTTTAATTACTTGCATTCGTATCCTCACATTATACAGATAGATGCAGCATTGATATTATGAACCACATCCCTGTTATACCTTGGAATGGAAGTTGAAAGCGCTGGGAGGAGTGCGAGCCACCTTACGGTTGTTTTGGATTCAGTGTTTGTACCATATCAGACAAGAATAGAGAGGCTTGTTAGTGACAAGTGCTTTCTGTCATATTATGGTGCATACACTTAGCCAGTCAAAGCCAGCATGAAATTTGTGAGGTTGCTCCTGTAATCATCTCCACGGAGGTCAGTCGCGCAATCTGTCATGCATACTGACGTTTAAATCTTGTATGTGCCGCACAGTCAACATTACAGCAGATTACGACACGCCCATAAAACTACCCATAAAACTCTGACACATAAACACTTGTGCAATTCGAGACTTGACAATAATGGTTGAAGTGCTTCAACTTTTTCTGCTACCGGGTGATAAATATTCTAAAAGTATGCATTGGTTTTCTGTCCTTTGCTGGAGGTCTCATCAGGGTTTGACAGAACAGCAGCTAGAAGAATATGCTGCTTTATTTCCAGCAAATTCTCTTGGTAATGAGGAAATTTTTCTCTGCAGGTTGTTCTTCTGAGGCACGATGGGGTGCTGTTTTTAAACACACATGCTGTTGTCTGTGTTTACAAATACCAAATCCAAATACGCTGAGCTATGCTTCATTGCATCTCTTGCCCTAAGTAAGGTTGAGAGAAAGGGTTGGGTGAACATCACCATTCAACATGTTCAATCTTAGCGTCTTAATGAATGTTTGGAATGTTGAAGTAGAGAAGTTTAGCTTTAAATAAAAAGATAGTAAAGTTTATCTAGTAAAGCAAAAGTACTACTGACTGACAGACAGGACCAGAATCCAGGTAGAGAAAAGTAGCACAATGGTGGACAATGCATCAGCCATCAGGTGAGATTCCAAAGTGAATGAATGGCAACTTGACAAAAAAATAAACAAAGTCATTCACAACTGAAGACATTGTGGTTGCGTGATGCGTGATAATGCAGTGCTCCCAGAATCTTTGTAACTGCTCACGTGACGAGTGAATTTGACCTTCTGATAGATATTCTACTAGACGTGGTAAAGTAACACTGTTTTTCCATCATGGTATGGTTTGGTACAGTATGGTTTGGTACAGTGCTGTATGGTTTGGAATGGTGAGTCCCTGAGTAAGGCTTGCATTTCTACTGAGAAGTTTTACTTAGGCAGGCTGTGGGCTGTGCCTGATGGCCATGTAGCGTGAAAAATACACCAAAAAAATACATACCGAACTGTTCCACTTGTGGGAACACGGCTGAAGTCAACATGGAGTTCACCTTGATCTGATTTCCAACTTCTCTCAGTGCTGTCACATTGATTGAATCTGGATATCTTACATTCTCTCACTGAACATTCCTCTTTTGGAATTCCACTTTTTTTTTTTTTCTTCCTACAAGCATCACTTCCTAATACTACAATTCGATGTGAGCAAACTGGGTGCAGCATCTCAGGACTGCAGGTCTTGTGACTCCGGCTCACAGAAGCGTGTATTTTTGTGTAAGATTACGACCCACTGCAGTGTCCACTCTCAAAAAGACAAATATGCATCACACAGTGAGTCTGACTGTGGGTGATGATACACAGATACGAGGGGAAAAAAAAATCTTTTTCTTTTAATGTAATCAATGAGTTGATATTTACTATTTAGACTAAGCTGTTTTAATAACAGTCAGCTGCTAAGTGGAAGCCCAGGAGTTCGCCAGTTAGTCTGCAAGGAAACCAGACTTTATTTAAATGAAAGCCTGAAGTGCAACATTTTATGTTCCTCCATCAGGCATACAATTCTCTACTCTTAAGACAACAAGAAAATACATTCTCCGGTACATGAGAGCTAGTAAGAGTAAGACTTTTTACACCGTCTATGGCGGTTCCACCTAATTCAGTTACATCCCACTCATGCACAACACCATTCACATGAAGAGAAATGTGGGGGAGGGAGGTAGGCAGTCACTTGGCTGCATGTGTCCTTGCACTGTGAATGCTGGAAGCCTACAATAACATACCCACTTGATCCATGCTTCAACACCTGCACACTATTTAATATGCAAACAATGTTTTCCCACACAATATTGACTGTGGTTGTCTGGAGGAGAGCTGTTGTTGTTCCACAGTGCACACGACTCCGTCTCTGTCTGAATAATGCTGTGTAAGTGTACTGTGACGGAGGTCTCCTGACCACGATCTGTTCAATCAGCACGGCTGTTTGACATTTACTCTGAGAAATCTGTTCATCATTAGTGTGAAATATTGAATTGCGGGATTATGAAGAAAAAAAAAAAAGATTTGGACTGTGGCAGTGATGCAGGGACTATTAAAGCGTGCCTGTAAACTGAAGTTCCTTCATGTTCATGGTTGAAGTTTATGGGCAAAAGGTTTTTTAATTAACTACACTACTTTTAAGTTATCATAATACTGCATAATTTGAGCTACCATGTGATGCTTTAGTATATGGAAAGACGGACAGGTGCATTAAGATATTTATGTGGCTACTTCAATTTTTATTTTATAATTT
The DNA here is from genome assembly GCA_016785285.1 of Brachirus orientalis. Taxonomy (NCBI): domain Eukaryota; kingdom Metazoa; phylum Chordata; class Actinopteri; order Pleuronectiformes; family Soleidae; genus Brachirus; species Brachirus orientalis. Next base: position 1,334,427 of record JAFBJR010000023.1, read on the forward strand.
ATTGCTTGTTCATTTTGACAGTCATTTACAATTTAAATTTTTGTAATCAGGAAAATACCATCTGTTAAAATTATTGTCAGGACACACATTCGGTGCAATCTAGATTATTTTCATCATCTATTTATTTGTTGATTATTTTCTTTATTAATGGAGTACTAGGTTGGTCCATACAATGTCAGAACTGTTAAGAAATTACAAACCTTCAAATGATGATGCTCTCAAATGTCGTGTTTGTCCACAAACCAAAATTATACAGTTTTTATGATTTCTTTGTCATATGGAGCAAAGAAACCAGGAAATATTTACATTTAAAAAGCTGAAGAACTTGCAAGCTTGTTTTGATTATTTAAATAGCAAATCTGATTAATTTATTATCAAAATATTTGATGATTGATTTAGCCCTAAACTAGATTCACTGCATCAGGTTATGGGGTTGAGTTAGACAAAAAATAAAATGCCTTTTGCTAGGTTGGGTTTTTGAGTGGCAAGTAATTTCTCTGGCTTGATTAGGTTTGGGTTGAAAAATGCAGCAGACGTTTTTGCACAGAAACACTCACTGTAAGTGTCGAGCAGTAAGTCCTCCTTTCAAATTCTGCTGGGTTGGACAGTTTACTTTCACAATATTTCCTATATCTCCTTTTTGAAATTAAGAGAAAATGGCAAAAAAGTATATATGCTATATGTCATTGCAATTTCAGGCTTTTGTTTTAATAACAAGGAAAACTCCACCTGTTCCAAAGGTGTGAGCTGTTTTTATCAAAACTTTTGCCAATTCTGAGAATGTGACATGAATTTGCAATAAGAACGTGACATGAAAGAAAAAATGGAAACTAAATATATAGTTGGACGTAGAGGACTTCAGTACAGGGAAATAAAGCCCTTATTAAAGTTTTTATTCCATTTGTATCCACTGATGTTATTGAAGGACATCCACATTTTCAATCTCAGGCGACAGTGATTCTGTGTTTCTGATTTGCTCATAGCTCAGTGTCTGTCAAAAATAACACTGTCCTTGGTCGTCTGTTGGTGTAACAGCTTTAACGGAATTTTGGGGTTGAGGTTGAGTCTCATTTGAACAGTTTTTTATGTGTTTTAAGCATTTAAAGATGGTGTAAATGAGGACTTTGCTTCAGATTGTCATTCTGGTCTTCTATATCTCTATCATCTTCTCCAGACATTATGCATCATTCTGACCCACCCACTCATCTTGACAAATATTTGAGAGAATGCAGTGTCACTGTCCACTTTAATCCACTTTAAAATGAATATGTGTGTGTTTGTGTGCGTTTTCTTTCTGCAGTACGAGTTCAAGGTGAAAAACATCAAGAAGAAGAAAGTCCACATCGTGGTCTCAGTCGATGGTGTGAAGGTCGCCTTGAGGAAAAAGAAAAAAGTGAGTGACCTTCTCTTATATTAGATGAACTCTTCTAAAGATGACATTTTTCTTTGGCTGTTTTGGACACAGTATATTCTGTTAGTTTCATTTCATGACACGAGGAAGACAGTTCGATCTAGTACCAGGGTATAAGATCAAGGGGAAAAACTTCTATGATTTTATTTTCCACCTATTTTTGCACCAGCAATGTGAGCTTAATTCATTTTCATTAGAATAAATTTGTTTTTCTGTGATCTAGTTCAAGCCATGAAAATAACCTTTTTTTACATACACAAATTAAAAGAGGCAGGATTTAGACGGTACGGTTCTTCTAGGTCCAGAAATACTCTCAGTAAACGCAAAGCAATTTGTTTGACAGAGAGCCTGACTTGTAAACTAAGATGTCACCCTGTTTAGACACCCAGCCAGTGACACAATCAGGATTTCTGAACAAAGAAAGGTTCGACCCTGGAGCTGCTCCTAATATTTGCAGTGTGAATAAAATATGGGATGAGGGTAAATTGTTCTAAAATATTGAATTAGGTTGAGTCGCATCTATCTATCTCTGCATGTGGCAGATGGAGATGATTGATTTGTGTATGAGACAGCTGGTAGATGAGAGGTGAGAATACAGAATTTGTCTGAGAAGGATTGAGAATATGAGGCACAACATAGATAAGAGATTAGTAGAAAAATGGGAAAAGAGTAAAGAAAATCAAGTCAGAATGGTGTGCGTGTGTGTACTGAGAGTGGATGTATCTCCAGGTTCTGTGTGGCTGACAGGTGAAATCCACTGTGACAGAGTGAGATGGACTGGAGATGGAGTGTGAGACAGGTGGAAAAATCAGTGACTGGAAACAAAGAACAGTTCATTTTGTATTCTCCTTCAGCATTTAGATTTTTCATCCTTAATTCATTAATTCAGATTTAATACTAGCACTTCAAGTTTCTCCTCTAATGGTACATGCAAAATTCCTTCCGATCTACAGCTCCACAAAAGGAAGGCATTCAAGGCAAACTGATATATTAAAAACAATAAAATTCACCAAATTCAAAAACCACATTCTGTCATCATGTTATTTCTTTTGAATTTTTTTTATCATTATTGACCGATTGTTTTTAATTTATTATCTGAATATAGCAGAAAGATTAACACATTTCTTGTTCTCAGAGACTAGTCACAAAAAGCTAATTTGAGAGACAAACCAAACGTGTTGTTCAATTAGTATTTTTTCTTTCAAATTCAAAAATATTTAATATTCTTTAGGGGCAAATTATTTTATTAGATGGAGGGGGAAAAGAAAATCACCCGAAAACATCAACCCAAAAAATCAGCATCTGCAGTTTTGTCTTTGCAGAAACATGGGGTGTTTGCTACAGAAGCTAGAAATTAACTAACTACATTTTTTTAAATATTAATAGTCTAAATTTAGTGGCTTAGTTTGGGAAAAAAATACTTTTTTCTCAAAGGTTTGACTCGCAATCATGAAAGACTGGTTTTATTGTATGTGGTGTTGACCTTGTTGGCTTGTTCTGCCAGGCATGTGCACTCTGCAGATACATATTAATGTCTCATGAAAAGGAGACATTATTAAGTTTACTCAGTGGGCCTCTCAGGAATGACCTGTTCAATATACCAATATAAATGCAGGGTTATATAAATATGTGTGGATTTGAAAGCCTGTCAGGAGGTTACTGTTTCAGAGAATATATTAAATGTTCACAGAATCACATGCTTTTTGAAAAGGTAGTGTCAGGACTGCATGATAACAGATTCTAAGATGCCTCACACCTCCACTTAGACATAGATATCTGATGCAGTGAGACGTACTCCATCAATTACAACCATGTCCTTGTTGATTTTCCAGCTGCTTGAAGCTACAGGTAAACTGAAGAAGCATTGGTAATAGGAAATTTCAATTTCCTTTGTAAATAAATATTTAAATCCACATTCATATTCATTGGACTACTAATATTGATTAATGTATAAGTAGCCATTAATATAGAAAACCGGCTTTGATGCATTGTGGAACCAATTGGAATCAGTGAAAATGCACAGCCGTATTAACTCTTTATGATCCCAGTGTCAGATATCTAATATTTGTGAATATTTATGAATAAGGTCCGGAGTTTGTGTTCATGATAGACAATCAGAAAAATATGGTTTAGATGAGACAACAGCATGACAATCTTTTACAGATCTAGGTTTGGTGGTTGATGATACCCTGCTTGAAGGAATTAGGACACTTGTCCATTCACTCACTTTATATCGTATAGTCTCTCCTGCTGCATTGTAATGAGGTCACTTGGACATTAACCAAAGATTATACGACAGAGCTGGCAGGAGAATATCCAGAGCAACTGCTGTGGTCATTTGCATTCATACTGTACATAGAGCTCCTCTGCACAATCATCTAGACAATGTCCCGAGTTCAGCTCATGTCTGAAAGCAGCTTCAGTTTGTGGTTTGATAAAGGTTGATTGCACCATTTTGTAAAAAGGAGATATTAAGAAACAGTCTATTAGGATGATGTTGTGATTGTTCTCAGGCCAGGCCAGTTGTTGTACTCAGCTGTTTTGTTCTCGGTTATTATAAACAATTTTTATGCATGTCAGGTCTGACTAATTTTGCAAGTCTGAAAAGAAACCTACAGGGAGAAAGAATATTATGAATTGATTTGAATGAATGGCCCAATTTGAATGGGCTGTGCCTGCTGATGAGGTAAATATTAGAGCCGTCATCAGAGGCTCAATATCACATTAATTGTCTCCCGGTTTTAAAAAGCTGCTAAATGGATGTTTAGCCTCCACCTGTTTCCTTTTGTGGTTTGCCTCCCCTGCTGCAAAGCTGAAATGTCAAGTGTGGCCGTTGTTGGTCTTTTATGCATCTCTAGCTTATGGCGATGGCAATGAGAGACCACAGATAAAAGTGACTGAATTACTGAGTCAACTGCATTCTGTAGAGATGGAAATCAATATGAATAATTCCTCTTTGTTCGTGGCTTGACATTTTGATTGTGACATTAAGCTAGAGGGTAAATTGAATCAAGTGGTCAGACAGACAAAGAGGAAAATCTCTCAAATATGGATATAATATTAGAGTTCTCTGTTATGTTTCTTGAGTGTTGGTATAAGATGTTTTTTTTTTCCTTTCTTTATTTCTATTTAGCAATATCTTTTAAAACACGTGAGTATGAACCATTTGATTTTGTTTCCACAGAAGAAGGAGTGGACGTGGGACGAAAGTAAAATGATGGTGATGCAGGATCCCATTTACAGGTCAGTTGGCCATGAGATTTATTCTGTACATAACAGTTTTTTTTTCAGCTCAACCTGAGGTGCTAATTCATTTTTGGTTTGTATTTAAGTCACAATGACTGGTGTCACTTTGGCTATTTTAAACCCAAACTTTTAATCCTAACTCAATGAAATATATGTTGTGTCAGCTCAGGAAGTTGAAATCTTTTGCCACATCAAGAGTTGACATTGGAGAGAGAAAGATATTGTTCTTTGTTGATGATTCAGTTTACTGACTTCACAAAGAGAATGGAGAACAGTTATTTGGTGTTGGAGTTTTCATTCATCGGCTCAGTAAATATGAGAGAAATGGAACATTGGTAAAATGGTACAAATATATCTGCAGCCAGAAATGGGTTTTCAACAATATATTCTGTTCTTTTAATATTGCTCTTTGAAAAGAGGCAATTTAACATAAGCTCCATGAAGGAGGCATTTTGAAAAATGTATTTTTTCTTAATGACTGTAATAATGAGTAAAGCAGAGACCATGAAAACAAGTCCTGAGCTGTAAAGCATCTGTAACTCTCATAATATTGGAGCTTTTCTTTAGCTTCAATATTTTCAACCCTTTTGGAGTTTTATCACTTCAACTTTATTAGTACATGTTCAAATCATTTACCTCTGTTCTCTACAATAATCTTGCTCTTGTTACTGCACCATACTATCATTGTCTTTTTAAATCAGTGTGATATTTAATGCAAGGGTTTCAGAGTTTCCAGCTTTACATGGGTAGGTGGAGTCATGCAACTTTACACAGGATATCTGTAATATTAATGGCCAATTTGCATGGGATAGGAAATTTCACTAAAACTAGCACAAGTGAAAGATGGGTTAATCAATTTATGCACCACTGTCACCTCCTGTTGTCATGTGCTTATGATGTTGCTTTTTGTAAGTGCAGACACACGTTAACTTGGCACTGACAAAAACTTAAATAGGAAACTGGACCAAAGAGGAAATGCTGTGTTTAACATCAGTTTGGGGAGAAAATTGGTTTCAGTTTGAGACCATGGTGCATAATCACACCATTTTAGAAGAGATTTATTCACTTAAAGTAATCAGTGAAGTCTCATTTAAGTCTCTGCCTCTGACCAGTGCTTTCAACCTTCGTTTGGTTTGGAATGGTGTTCGTCATCTGCCAAAAACAACCAGACTTATCCACTCGCCTAGTGCAAAACCAAATGCTTCTTCAAGCACCTCAATAGTTGATAAAAAATGCAAACAGGTTATAGCAGGATATTAAACACATATTTACTGCTGGTCTGTTTGCTCAGGATTAGTATTACAAGGGATAATTATTCTGGACCTTTGTACCCAAGGTAAAAGTTGCTACAGTCAGATCCATATCGACACAAATCTATTCTTTTTGGCTCTATACACCACCACAATGGATTTAAAATAAAATGAACAAGATGTGCTTTAACTGCAGACTTTCAGCTTTACTTTCAGAGTATTTACATCCAAATCATGTGAACGGTGTAGAAATCACAACAGTTTGTATATGTGCCTCCCACTTTTTAGAGTTTCGATGCCCCAATATTTATGGACCTGGCTGTATAACTTAACTGATAACACCTTGTAATGACTACTGACGTGGCACATTTGGAAAGGATTAAAGTCACTGAGAAGTGAATCTCTGGTAATGATTACATCACCCCCCTCTCCATTTAAAATTAATCCTGACCAAATAGGGCTAAAGTTGAGTGATCCCACCATTTGTCATCGAAGAGGTGAGGTTAGTTTGGTGGTTCTCTACTTTTACCACCATGTGTTTGTGATGTTAATTCCTTTGGTATTCGGAGGCTTCACATCTGTCGTGCTATTGTGATTAAGATTAAGATGATTTTCAGAAAAAGTCATAAAAAGAACATGCAGTCTGAGTAATTGATTTTGTTGGTCAAAGTCAAAAACACCAATATCATAAACATTAACATGTTATTTCTATGAAGGATCTTTATAATGTCTGTTGCTGTGATGAATAGTTGTTGTATACAGGTTACTAAATTCAAATGTATTCATCTTTTTCAAGATAGTTTTTTTTTTTTTTTTTTTTGAGATGTGTTGAGAGGCTTGGAGTCTGGAGTCCAGTTTTGTTTTCTCATGTAATTGTTGAAAACACAGCAAATATGTCAGAGATATTTAAACGTTTACGCTTTAGCACTAGGCATTTATAGTCCTGTTTAACTGGACAGTGACTTTTATCCTTCTCTCCAACACAGCCTATTTTCACTCTTTTTGTCAAATATTTATTTTGAATGGCTTGATGAAATCATTGTGTTTTCACAGTAGTTTTTTATTCATATCTTGCATTTTGAAATGGCTCAGCTGTGCCTCATCCATCATTTTATATTAATACATAGCACATTACATAAATGATGCATACCTCAATACTGACAACATTGTTCCAAGTGAACCTCTCTAAAAAACAACAACATAATAGTCTCTATTAAATATCATACTCTGGAAGTTTAAGACACTTGTTTAACTATATCAGATTGATTAGAATGTTTGTGGTGCTTGACAGTGTTTGTGCTGATGTTAGGAAAAACAGAATCGATTCAATTAATGGAGTGGCCGCATGAGAATAGAATTGTGAGGATTTGTGTGCGAGGCAGAGAGAGAGACGCTTTCACTCTCGCCTCGCAGACCTTCAACCATGAGGTAAAGTTCACACGGTGTATTTGCTGCAGGGATATAATCCTTTGTTTTGAACTCATACCACAGTCTGTTTTTGTTACAACAGTATCCAGCATACATGCGCACACACAGTTTTGGTGTACAGGCATTGGAAGCAGTTCTGTCAGGAAGGATTTTTCCTTGCCTTTGTGTGTGAACATCTTTGAGCTTGGAAGCTGAGCTGCCTCAGCTTGTTCTCCACATTTGAGGGCTCTGCACAGTTTTATTACTATATTCACAAAGTCCCCCCCACAAAAGGACATGATGGAAGACAGTAGCAAAGTGAAATGTGTAAGACTCATACATCAGTCACTGTCATCCACTGAGCACAGTCTGACACGTCCTTATGGTGTCTCATCCTCTCTGTCCAACTTTATATTCTGCAGCAGACATTTGTCAAATAATTCATTGAATTATTCTCAAAAAAAAAAAAAAAAAAAAAACCACCCAACACAAAAAAAAAAAAAACACCCAACACATATTATGATGTTGGTGGATTTGGCATCAGTTGATTACTTTCAGTTCAATTATAGCATTTCAGAGCATAATGAATAATGAAATATTCTTTAATGCTGATAAAAGCCCTACATTTTATTCACAAAAGTCGCTTCATGAGCATCATCTACCAGTGATAACAAAGCAGAAGAAGGGAGCAGATGAAATCAGGTAGCATATTTAAATTTATATCCAAAATGGCTTGTGATAAGATGATAATTTTCATTTTGAAGAAATACCACACTTTTTTTTTTCATTTGTACTCTCCTGGATGGGTAAAGAAGTGACATTTAATTTTATATTCTTAAAAAAAGGTCTAAGAAAGTCCTAAATGTAACTAGCTGAAGCCTTCACAAAGTCCAAGTCATATTTTACTGAATGTTAATTAGTTATTTGTATGCAAAGAGTGAAGGTGATATAGTCCCCCCATTATTGACGATGTTATATCATGAAACTGGAACTGGAACTGGACTTTTAGTCATAATGCATTTGCAGATATTTAGATACATTATGCTCAGACGGGATAGACCTGTTATTTATTTATGCAATTTTCACTTGGTTTGAAGTTTAATTGCAAAAACTGCCTTAGAACCACACATTGCAACTTTTTTCTGCTGCAAAATGAGGCGTTTTGGTCACAACAATTACCAAAAGAGCCTGTGAAATCCTGGAGGGACACATTAAGTCTCTCAGCCTTTATTTGAAAAGTGACCCTTGCCATATTATGTGTGGATATAACAGAGATGAGGAATTAGTCCGTCATTGTCAAAGATTAAGGAGGCAGACCTCGGTCAGCAGAAATCGTCACGTGACAAAACATACAGTCAATTGGCCTTATGTTTTGAATTAATGCTTTGCAGATGCTAATGTGATCTACTCATATTCATGTCCAGCTTGCTGGCGCAAGACATGCATCAAAGCCCCCAGACAGCTTTTAAATGCTCCACTGTGTGTTTCTTTTTAAGATGCACGGAGACTGAATATCATGTGTCTAAATCGTTTAGGAAGATTTAGCTGAGAGGTTTCCATTTCTTTTGTGCATTCCTTTTCATCTTCAGCTGCTTTCTGTCTGGAGCTGCTGGCTCACTGCCACTGAGCCAGTCCAACAACTCTTATGCAACATCAGCACTGGCAGGGAGGGCATGACCGTGATCGCATTCACTTGAATTCATATTTTATTCTTGTTCCAAACTTGTCAAAGGACATGTGTGGTGGTAGTTCAGTGACTACAAATCTTAACTTTACATCTCATGCCATGTAACGCATAGACCTTATGTAAAATAAGGACACAATCTTGTTTTCCTCACTGACGCCAACCTGGATATTGAATAGCAACTATTAGGTGACTTTGCTGGTTGCAAAAGACATCAGTCTGAATGAAAGTCTATGGCAAAATGACCTTTTTCAACCTTGATGTATAATATCAAGGTTGATGCTAAGTTGCTAACTTCATGCTAAGTTTATGGTCTCAATTGCTAGTTTCAGATTTTCTTTACCAGCACATGAAAATAGAAAATAAAGGACAGCACATATGAGTGAACATGAGTTTGATTGACAGCTGGTATCATCCAATAGATCTTGGTTGCAGATGATGCCTCTGACCTTCAGGTGGAAAAAGCTCAACATGGTGCTGGCCAAATCACGATTGATTTTGGAGGCTTCAAAATAAGGTATCAGATTCCTCTGGGTGATGTCACAAGTGGTTGCCATTTGGTCTAATGACAAAAAAACAATCAACTCATTGAATTCAGTTCAAAATATTGTTAACATTCATAGCATGCTGTAAACTATAACCTCAATATCTCAGAGACCTTCCGCACCCATTCAGCCTTGTTCGCTCCATCTGCTCCTCTTCTGCAGGTCTGCTGACACTCACTCTCACTCACTCACATGAAGGTTGTGGGGGGGCCTAATCCCAGCTGACATAGGATGAGAGGGTACACATTGGACAGGTTTCCAGTCCATTGCAGTGCCACACATAGAAACAATCATCCTCTCTTTCATTCACACTTACAATTTACAGTGTCCAATTGGCCTAATCCCCAATGTTGATCTGCAAGTTTTTTCCTGTGCGAGGAAGCCAGAGAACCCACGCACACACCAGGGAGAACATTCAAACTCCATCCAGAAAGGACTTTGTTCCAACCGGGTCACAAACCAGGGTCGTCTTGTTGCAAAGGCAAGAGGCATACTGACTGTATGTCTGACTTTAAATACTCCACAATATTGCACGTATCGGTAAACCAGGAGTGAACACACGGGGCACCCCAGCACTTGATGCTGTGGTGGGATTTGAACTGGTGACCCTTTGGTTATAAGCTCAGTTCCCTTCCACTTCCACTACAAAGGGGTCAGGATATCCATATTACCACTTGCATAGTGATACATACTAACACCATACTTGCACTTAAGCAATTTGTTTTGCAAATAAAAGGTAAAGAAGTTGATAATTTTCATTGGAAAGGTAGTTAAATAAAATAGAAATACCTAGACATATCTATATAATATGAGAATAATCTCATGTGCACTGTTTTTGTAGGCAGTTGAACTGATAGTCTGGTAACTCATGCCGCTTTGAGTGTGTAGCCTTTCTGTGATGAGTTAGAGTAGACTGAGCTCAACATTCTTGAGCACAGCACAGTAAGCATCCCAGAACTAGGGTGGATTGAAGCGGAAGATAGTGTCACTTTTGAGTGCTTTCAACAGCCTCGCCCTGAGTCTATAGCCACTATGCTCACTACAGTAGACCACACTACACTACTGGGCTGCCCCCACTGCATGTTAACGCACATGTATGTGTTTTTGCGTCAGTGGACACGTTTGTGGATTAGGGATACTCTTCAAAATCACTGGATCAGCTGTTGGAAAAAAGAATATCATGAAATTGGATACACTCCAAAAACATCACACAATTCCTTCAGTGTCATGTGACCAGAATGTGAATAAGAAAAGCACGTCTAGCTGTGAAACAAGTAAAATGACCAGAAGAGCTACTGTTTCTGTCATGGCTGACTTTGATATTTTTTTATCGGTATCAGACATGAAGAAGTGGTGTCCAGCTACCACTGCTGTGGATTTGTAGAGTAGTTGTCAGGTGACATTGAGAACAAGGAAAAGTGCCTTTAAATAAAACTGTATTGAATTATTTCCCATATGGATAGGACAAATACACATGTTAAAACAATGGCACACTGAAAGACCACACAAGCCTGATACATATTTATTCTCCCAATCACATACATGCTAATATATGCATGATTTATTTCCACTGTTGTTGTTCCACAAGAACAAACCACTGTGACAGAGACAAGTGATCAAGATGTCAGGCGGCCACATTTGGACTTTGCTTACAGGACCATGCCAAGGTTTCCTGTAACAAGAAAACATATTTTATTAGTTTAATCATTTTGTGACACATAATTAATTTATCTTTGGACCACACTTGCAGATTGAGATTATTAAATCCATCACCTTTGTCAACTCAGTGTTGAATGTAAAAGAAGATACACTCTTGTTTGTTTAAGCCTTCACATTCTATTGTCAGCAGCAGTATTCACAGCCATTATTTTGAACCACTGTAATGTGACCATTTTGTCCATAATGTCTTAGGTTCTAATGGCCTCCTCCTTTGAAACAAATCATCAGACCATTGCAAATGAAGTGCAGTCCTCCGGGCGTTATTGGAAAATGCCATGGTGAATAATTCTTTTTGCTACAGCTGATGGATCACACTCTTTTGCAGTATTCTCTTTGTACTATTGTGAATATATCCCATAAGCAAAACAAACTCTGACAATAAAAACCTATATCTGCTCTGGAGAGCATTTATGCTGCCATCATTTGCATGACTGATAGGTTTCATTTATGTAGAGGAAAATCCTTCTAGATTAATAACTGCTTACACCATCTGTTTTCTTTAAAAAGTCATTCTTATTCAATAGAAACACTGGGTATATGAGTATATGATACATAAAATGGATGTTTATCTGAAGCTTTGGCATAAATTATACCTTTAAAAACTCATGGCATACTGTAGTTAAACATTGCACACTAAGTTGTCTTTCGTGTTTTGAGGAACAACACACAATGAAACCTGCTTCATTTAAAAAATGACCGTGTCAACTGATCTTTGGCTTCTATGTGAAATGTCTAATTCATTATGGGCTGAAGTCTAAGAACAAACAGTTATAGACACATACATATAATTAGAGAGACTGATTTATCAGTTGGGCAGATTGATGTAGCCTATATTTGCTATTTTTTAACAACTAGCATTGGCTGATTTTTATTTAATTGGCTAATTATTACAAATCATACATTTTTCTCAGAGACTTGATAAATATCATCAAAATCTTTGCTTTAAGTGTCCTGATTGCCTATTTCATGTACTCAATATTCAGTTTATACATATTTTATTTAATTAAATACTGTAAATAATTGCAGTGCAGTGTAGACCTAAAGTGTAATACGTGTTGTTTGACAAATGAAAGAAATCAGCTCAATATATGGGCCAAAAAAAATGGAATTAATTATCGACCATTTTCTACCCTCTTTTCTAAAATTTGTCTTTGGTGTCAGTACACCTCTATAAAAAAGGTCCTGCTTCTGTTAACCACAAGCAGATGCTGAATCACTCGTTTCCCTGTTACAAACACATGCCGTATGAGTGACCACATATGGATATTAAATATTAACATACAGGATACAGTTCACAACATGATCAGTCCCGATTTAAATATGTGGTTAATATGACCCAACCTGTTTTTCTTTGATCCCACCAGGTATAGGTGACTGTGTTTTAATACTGGTGTATATACTGCTGTGTTTTATGGGCTTGTTGGTCTAGGGGTATGATTCTCGCTTCGGGTGTGAGAGGTCCCGGGTTCAAATCCCGGACAAGCCCTGCGTGTGTTAAGTATGGGTGCACTATCTCAAAAAGCATGTTTAGCAGTGAATTATCAAGTCTGGTAACCCATGCCGCTTTGAGTGTGTAGCCTTTCTGTGATGAGTTAGAGTAGACTGAGCTCAACATTCTTGAGCACAGCACAGTAAGCATCCCAGAACTAGGGTGGATTAAAGCGGAAGATAGTGTCACTTTTGAGTGCTTTCAACAGCCTCGCCCTGAGTCTATAGCCACTATGCTCACTACAGTAGACCACACTACACTATTGGGCTGCCCCCACTGCATGTTAACGCACATGTATGTGTTTTTGCGTCAGTGGACACGTGTGTGGATTAGGGATACTCTTCAAAATCACTGGATCAGCTGTTGGAAAAAAGAATATCATGAAATTGGATACACTCCAAAAACATCACACAATTCCTTCAGTGTCATGTGACCAGAATGTGAATAAGAAAAGCACGTCTAGCTGTGAAACAAGTAAAATGACCAGAAGAGCTACTGTTTCTGTCATGGCTGACTTTGATATTTTTTTATCGGTATCAGACATGAAGAAGTGGTGTCCAGCTACCACTGCTGTGGATTTGTAGAGTAGTTGTCAGGTGACATTGAGAACAAGGAAAAGTGCCTTTAAATTAAACTGTATTGAATTATTTCCCATATGGATAGGATAGGTGACTGTGTTTTAATACTGGTGTATATACTGATATGATTTATGGGCTTGTTGGTCTAGGGGTATGATTCTTGCTTCGGGTGCGAGAGGTCCCGGGTTCAAATCCCGGACAAGCCCTGCGTATGTTAAGTATGGACTTATGGACTGCATTTACTATGGCATTAATTTTGTTAATTAAATTAGTAGTGAATAAATCTGTAATGTGCAATTGTTAAATATAGATTAATGCCCTTCATATTCAAACCACTTTCAAATCAATTGCAATCATGCCCCCAACTAATGTTTCTCACTATAGCAGTCTTTTGATTTTTTTTTCGCCCAGCAACATCCCTGCTCTGCACAGAGGATTGCACTAGCAAAGCAAATGATGCTGGGCAACAGCTGAAAGCAGTGAGAGCCACGAAACAGGAAAGCAAACAAAAACCCCAGCTCTTCAGAAGCTGTGTTAAACTCATAGAAGCTGTGGTCATTACTGAGAATTCCTCAGGCGACCAACGGAAGCTATGCATGGAAGCTTTCGTAAAATTCCTTTTTTCAATTGTTGAAAACTTGGAAACATTGACTTTGTAAACCAAATGGTGGCTGCTCTATGAGCTGTTAGTGTGAACACAGGTTTGGACCACCAAAACTGCTGAGGACTAAATGGTGGGCTGAAAGTTACCACCTAGGAGAAGTTTTAGTCACTTAACTGTTGTCACTTGAATTTTACAAGTTAAATCTACTGTGTCAGTAACACACATACCATTTTTACATTTAACCTGCCACAGTGTTAAAGCCCCAGGACAAACTTAGCATCTATGGTATCTGCAGTATATATTTCCAGGATTAAGCACACTTACCACCCACACACAAAGTGGAAGCCGACCTTGTTTTTAACTATTCTCAGTACCTTCTACACAAATATTCACATGCACATAATCCAATTCAAGAACTAGAGTGCTAAATAAGTTAATCGTCCATAAATTATCCACACCAAAATTTCTTTGATTTAGCACTGAGCATCAACATCATCATTTGGTTTAAATAGCTACAGGAAAGTGTTGGTAGGGTTACTTAAGAGCACATGATCAGTTAGTTGAAAGAGCTTGAGTGATTCATTGTGAAGTCACTGTTTCTTTCACACACTCACTGTGGGAGTGGGTTCACAAAGCCAGGGATCATGGGGAGTATAATGCCTTTGCATTTCTGTTCAGTGAGTTGAAATGATGCTCCAGCCAAGCACTGATCATGTCAGTAAGCAAGTCGTTTGAACAACCATTTCTGATATGATTCATTGCATTGCAAAGGTTTGCCCAACACTAGCTGGTCATCATTTCAGAGAGAGAGAGGGGTTGTTATCAGAGGTGTACGGCAGGATGTTATGAGAGTAGAACAGAGTTTGTTTTGGTGTCTAAAGACTGGTCTTGCTTGGTAAGGCACAGCTGGGTTTCTCCAGTGCTCAGCTTACAAAAAAACTGATGATCTTTGATGCCGAAGCCTGTAATCTGCTGCATGACAAATCCACATGTCCCTGATGTTGAACTTGGATCTCAGTCATCCAATTACAAATGGACAACTATAAATACATTTTACCTTAAATGCTACACTGAGCACTTGTAATAGGTTTAAACTAAATCAATTCCACATGCAAATTACCATGTGTGGACGTAAGCAGCAATTCACCTCATGTGCCTATTCTGCTGATATATATATATATATATATATATATATGGGGTTGAATTCTCATGGTAAATACAGTCTAAAAGTTGAATTTACAGGCTGAGTATGGATGTACTGTGATTTGGGATATGCACATCTCTCTGAAACAAAGATACTATTTTCTCTTGATATCACACGTTCTTGATGATGGTATTACATATCTCCATCTTTCTCACAAGGTCTTAACTTTCTCCTACTCTGCAACTCTAGTGATTCTTCCTCTTGAGCTCCAGGTTTGGTTTAGCTCCAAGGAAAACTATTTGTGTACAAACACACAACATCCAACTAAAATGAAAGGGTAGAAATCAATCATTTATGTCTGGGATCCTTAGTGACCAAGTGAATCAGGGAAACAGATCTGTGAAAATAATGTTGGTACATCCTAATGATACAATACAATGGCTACATAACCTGGAGTTGCTACAATCAGGTTTTGTGATACTTGGAAAACACTTCTCTTAGTGTTTCTTATGGTAGGTAGCAGTAAGCCTTTATTGTACATGTTTTGTACATGCCTTTATTGCCACCGTTAGATTTATTGTTTTAGCAATGCTATAATAACCATCCTGTACAATTATTTCTCAATCACTTTATTGGAACACATCCTGAAAATATGGAGAAACACATATGCAGTGTGAAAATAACCTCTTTTTTCAGAAAAAAACAAACAAAAATGCTTTTATAATATCAAATATTTAGTGTGACCTACATTTACACTTGAACAATAACACAACCATGTCTTTTTAAAACTTGGACTGGAGCCCTAATGTTATTGGTAAAACCTGTGTTTCTCCTACTATTTCATGCCAACAAATAGCTGCTGTGAAAAAGGTCTATTATACCTGGTTTACTCAAGACATGTTTGAACATTACATACACATGTTGCACAAGTTAAACTCATTGACAGGTTAATCATATAGTATAAGACTGACTTTTGGTCACATCTTTTCAATCTAAACACCAATGATCACAAAACTGATATAAAAACAACAAAGCTGGTGGTGGCCTAAGACTTATGCACAGTACTGTATATATACTGTGTGCAAGAATATCATACACTGGATATCACAATTGTACAAGGGCTAGACTAAGAGGAAAAAAATATTATTATTATTTTTAATTATGAAAATAAAGTCATATTACGAAAATAAAGTCATAATATTAGGTCTACGAGAATAAAGTCATAATATTACGAACTGATCAATATGTTACCAATATGTAACAGCGCAGTAGCGACTTTTTTTCTTGTAATATTATTACATTACTCTTGTATTATTATGACTTTATTCTCATATTATTACGACTTTATTCTTGTAATATTACAACTATATTCTTGTAATTTAGTATGGCCCTAACACTCCCTTGTACAATTGACACCAATGCAATTGGTGTAATTTTTCTTGAATTACCATGACGGGGTGACTCCACTGATTGCAGAATAGTCAGATTTTATGCAAATCTATGAGAAAATGACTCTCGCTATCACTTAATATTGATAAACATTTTACTTTGAAGTCTGTGGTCTCAATCAGTAGTTCCAGATGGACAATGAAGCAGGTTATGCATTGTGAGAGGTATGGTGTGAGCTATAGCGTGATTGACAGCTGATGTCACACACTGCACTCTGGCAGTCCTCACTCTCACAGATCCAGTCATTGCATCTTCCCAGCTCTAGCCTGTCACTCAAACATGGTCTTATTGTTTTCAAAAGACCCAAGATGGCACTGACCAAACTATAAATCTTAACACTTCAGAACAGCAGTTCCCAAATCACTAGATGACATATACACCACTGACTGTACATGCATGGGCTGTGTTTCTTTGGCTTTTAACTCTGCCAGCTCTCAGTCTGTATAGCTCCCACTTAGTAATTTATATATTTTTTTTATTAAACGTGGTTGGTTCTGCCTCTTCATTCTCACTTCAAAACCTTCTTATGAAAGGTTCACACCCACCCAATTAAAGTCAATCTCATGTCTGCACATACCAGAAACACCCTGATCATGTGATATGGGAAACTAGCTTTGATATGAAGCATACACACCGACATCCTCACCACATTTTGCTTTGATATTTTGGCACATTTGTGTAATGCTGATTGCACAAGGAACACTCAAACATAAAGCAAACCAGTACACAGCACATGTTTCTCACAACCTCATTCAGTCCTGTCCAATCTTTTCTGCACCCTGCATGTCTCTAAGTTCTGAGCTCATGGACTAGCATACTTCATGAAAAGTAAATGAGGAAAAAAAGAGCAAAGACAGAATCTAATGGAAGTATGGCTGATAACATTTAAAGGGACAGAAAGTACAAAATAAGTAGTCACTCTGACAGTTTTTGTGGGTTAGTGTCATGGAGGACAAAGTAATTTGGTTTAGGGCTGTCAAATAATACTTGTTTCTTAATTTGATTAATCATATTTTTACCAGATGTCTTGGATTCTATCATTTTGCAATTCACAGCAATTATGTTAACAATGAAAATCTCTCATTAGTGTATTGTGATAAGAAATCAATGAAAAGGAAGCTACTTTATAAACTTGTTTTATTTCTAATCAAAGGAAGTGATTGATTGATTGATTGATTGATTGATTAATACTTTATTAATCCCAAGCTGGGAAATTGAAATATCACATCCATATACCACATAACATAACATAACATCAATTAGTCCACAATTATTACAAGTTGAACGTCATAATGGCACACGTCAGAATTATACATACAGCACATAAACATTTGATTGTGTATGTACCCTAAAATTTTGAACAGTCCGTCATCCAATATAGGCATAATGGATATGTGGCATCGCAGTGTAGGCCGCGCCGCCGGGCCTGCTTGGAACAGTAGGGAGGGAGGAGTATGGTAAGGGGCGGGAGGGAGCATGCGGGTGTGTGTGCAGGTTGGTAGGTTGTATCAAAGTCTGTCTGTGTGTGCATGTAGGATACAGAGGAGTCCTTGAGATAGGAGAAGTAAGAAACAACAAGTTGAAGGCCAGCCGACTAGTGAGATTCTTCTGGAGGAAAACAAGGGCAGTTGGCCTTTGCCAGCTGATAAGATCTTAATGTTTGGGTTTAGAGCAGAGGAGCACATTCCAATCTTGCTTCTCTCAGTCCATCCAATTGTACTGAGTAATTTTTGTACTGGTCCTCAACCATCAATCTTCCTCTGCAAAGCGGTCAACTTCTCCATGATGGTTCCATTTTCACGTTTCAGTTCAATACTTAACGCAGTCTGAGTTTGCACCGCTTTGCCCAACTCACTAATCATGACGGGCAGATGTGAAGATCCAATCCTTGCGGCAGCCGTCTTGCCAATTTGGCGGTATATGAGGGCACCTCCTAATCCGAGTAGAAGGAGCCCCCCAACCTGAAACCCAAATAAGTAGAGATCCTCGATGTAGTAGAGATCCTTGATGTAGTAGAGATCCTCGATGTAATAGAGATCCTCGATGTCGATGGAAGTGCAATAAGCCTAAGGTAACACAATGTCCACTTCAGAAATGTTAATACAGCAGTATGTACAGTCTGTTTCATATAGGCTATCTATTAGGATTGAGCTCATAAATGAGTTTTGACGTAATAAAAAAGTTTGACAGAATGGCTTAAATAAAGTTCCAGTATATACAAGTGAAAACAGCCAAGAATCTGATTTAGGGATGCAGCAAACTAACAGAATTAATCAGCAACTATTTTAAAGAACATTGATTTCACCTTCTTAAATGTGAATAATGTTTCACTTTCTTTGCTTCTCTGTGACTCTAAGTTGAATATAACTCATAACGATCCATGCCAAAATATATTGTGATCTGAATAATGTATTAAGTTTGACAATGTTAATTAGTCACCTTAAGTACCAGACCAACTAAGGCTCTTCAGACAAATCTCCTTTTTACTTCTTTTAGTGTAATGGCTTTGGCAGTCTGGTTGTTATCTCCAAGTGTGCATACAATTGCCTGCAACTGCCCTGAAAGTAACAAAACCTTAAAAATGGTGCGTTTAGCAATAAGAAAGTTAACCTTTTTGTTCCTAATATCTGTGACATTGATCACAGTGAAATTGAAGGGTACACTAAAATAGCTGTTTGGAAAAAGAGAACCCAGAATGGCAGCTCATTTGTTCAACAACATTGTAATCATATCTAAAATGACCTTTAACTCTAACTAACCCACTTAACTGTGACTGTGTGGCTCAGTGAATACCGCACTGACTGGAGGAAAAATGGCCGTTCAACCACAGTGCTTTACTGCCTCTTCTTTTCCAAAGTCAACTAAATTATCTCTGGAAATGAGTCTCTTAAGAGCTTTAAATTTGCTCCCTATACTTACAAGACATTAAAATTTCACTTTCTGACACATTGGAATTCATGGAGCCCCAGACATGACATGTATAGAAAAAAAAAAATTGGCTGAAATATGAATCAAACGCCTCAGCATACTAATATGTGGCTGCCAAATAGGTATAACCTGTGCATGAAATGCTAATTCATGTCAACAAAATATGTATAGCATGGACACGTTTGAGCTATTTTGACCTATTTGAATGCTGCACAGGAGTCAGCACCCATACAGAGTAAACAAACCTGCAGTTATGGACAGGAATGTTGGATTGATTTTTATTTCAGACTCAAAATCCTTTCATTGCATTGAACCTTTTACCGAGATAAATTTAAACTGAATTGTGAAAGCCAGGGTTAGGGGTGGTAATTACAGGGTACATCATAATATAGCAAATCTTTGATAATCAATATATTGCAAGACAATCATATACCGATACACTCGGGATATCTGTCTAAATGAAGAAAACTCTTCCTTCATTTATTAATTATAATTTAGATTTTTGCCTTGACTTATCAGAAAGAGGAAGGAAGGATGACAATATGTCACCAAATGGATATTTGGACCCACCCTATACCAGGATGCTCTACCTGCAAAGGTAAGACTTGACGCAGGTATATATTTCATTGTTGATTAACTGCAAGTCTTATGGAAAGGATAATACTTTCAATTCAATTTATATACAATGATCAATCCAAGAATTTGTATTTGTGCTCATATTTTATGGCCACAAATTAGTATATTGTGGATAAAATCAAAAACCTTATATTACTAGTGTGAACACTTAAAGGGAGTGGATTTGGTGGGAAATGAAATGCAGCAGATTGTGTCTTTGTGTTTTAAGGTGTTTTGATCACAAAACAGCAGTGTTACAGTGCTGCAGCTTAGGCTCCTGTAAACCTCTTTCCATTAAATGTAAATTAAGACAAAGACAGTTCAGTTATTGATATGCTGCCCTCTGCTCACTCCCTGTTTTCCATTGTCTGTTTTAGTCATTATAAGTGAGCATGACCTTGGTTTGTGTGAGCACATTCTCCTGGGCCAATGGGGGGCAAGGTGACAGTCAGGCATGCACATGCAAACAAGCACACACACACACACACACACACACCTGACACTAATCCATACACAGAACAAAACCAGGTAATTTGGCTCTGGCAGTCGGGCCTTTCTCCTGACACTGTTCTGCCTCTCCCAGTTTACCAGAATCTTTACACAGCTGTATTTAAATTCACACTTGAGGGTCAGTATTTTCCTTTCCATGTTTGTCACTGAAAACCCCCATGAATGTTAAAAAGGTTTGATTAGATTTTTTCACATATTTAATTTTCCTGGCAGCAGAACTTTCCCCCATTACAGACGAGACTTATTTGCCCTCAAATATTGATTCCTTTAATCCAAATTCACTTTCTTTATCTATGGTGTTGGTTGTTTCTTTTGCAGAATGTTAGTGTGTGTTTGCACATTTACTCTATATTTACAATGTGTGCTGCCCATTTAACTTCCCACTTCCCATGAATTGATTAATTTTTATAAACAATCATGACAATCCCAAATGCCACACAGTCATTCATATTTATTCACACATGGACTCGATGTTTTAAAATCTGACTTGACACATTATGTTACACCATGAATTATTCATATTAGATTAAAGAATGTATCGGCACTACTCTGTGTTGTCAGACTGCAGATGTCACATTCTTTGGTTAGTGTTAAACCACAGATTTGTCATGTCAAATAAGATTGCTTAAAGCTTAAATAAAACTACCAATGCTTCATCCACACTTATAACTCTCTATACAACCATGTCACACAAATGTTACATTACCTGCCAATCTTGTCATATTATTTTTCGTAATGGATTTAATTTCTCCCGGATTTTGCTTATTATTCTCAAGTCACAACAATATATGAGACAAAAGTCTCACAGGGCAAAGAAGGGGAATGATAGCGATGTGTAATAAAGTGAGCCATAAACAGACATCCACAGTGCAAGACCAGTTTGAAATTTCAGTTGATGTGTTGTGGATTGTTATGGTGACAAGAGGAGACCCCGTGTTTTTTTTTTTTTTTGCAACATGCAGTGTTTTTTAATCTAGATGATTATGGCATTATGAAGAGAAACCATCATCTTTTCTTGGTGTTAACGAAGTGTGTGTCCTACCTAAACCTACCTATAGGTCAACCACGGAGCATTAAGCACATTCATAATCTGCAAATAATGTCAACACCCTCAATTCTGCTAAAAGCACAACAAATATTGCTGGGTATTGATTAAAATGTTTTTATACTAAATCAGTCAGTAATAGTTATTCCTGAGTTGTACTTTTTTCAATGCTAAGTATATTAAAACCATTTTACTAAAATTACTTAACACACTATAATAAAAATTCTTATGCTTTACATGGCCCGGTCATCTAATCGCAGTAGAACATGAAGCAAAGTTGTGCTTATATTTTTGGCATGTTCCATGGTTTTTTAATTTGTTGTGCCAATTTAGATCTTTTTGACCAGTGGTTCTCAAGCCATTTACACCAAGTACCACATGAGAAAATATTGAGCTCTCTAAGTAACACCATTATCACCAACATTAAAACACAGCAAAGTCAGCTATGAACTTTTCACAGGAGTCAGATTTATTCCTAATAAGATTTTGCTCTGTAAGTGAGAGATACGGTGACTCTAATTAATATTTATTTGTTATTTGGTTCATTTTCTATGCACAGCTCCATTCTGATCACATACAGTCGAACTGTATTTCTGATTTTCCTGAAGGTACCACAAGAGGAAGCTTGCGTACCACTAGTGGTACATGTACCACATTTTGAAAACATGGTTCTTAACATACCTTCCTTTATAAACAAGAGCCAGCCTTTCAAAACACAACACACACAGGGGTATGTGCAGCTACTCTTCTTATGACACTGCATTGACATACTCTATTTGAACAGCCTTAACAAAGCATTATCCTTAATCTTATCCATAGCCAGTTAATACATAACCTTAACCAAACTAAAATTCAAATCTTAAACTTATTAAGTTAAGGCTTTGGTCTCCATTAGAACTACAGGTCCTGACAAGGTCAGTGTTTATATAAATGTCCTAGGTAACAAAATAAATTACACAAATACATCTTAGTCAATGTGCTGTATGCTCATTGACTCACTGACACTGATGAAATGAACTACTTAGGTACTGAAATTTGACACACACTATTGAAGTCTAATACCAGGTCCTAGCCACTGGTGATTAAAAACACTCCCCCATTGTGAGTTTTTTTACAGAAAATATGTTGTGTACAAAATGTAATATAGAATGGGGAAAAAAAAAAAAAAGAAAAAAAAAAAACTTACTTTGAATCAGATTAACGCTAAAAAAAATGAAAAAAAAAAAACTTACTTTGAATCAGATTAACGCTTGGTTAACTATTGAAAACCTACTTGTTTACAAGAAAAGCATTGGATAGCTTGGGTCTACTCAAGCAGAATAAATAATAGATTGTCAAAGAAAACAATGGCAACAAACTAACAAACAAACATAAAAAAGTAATAAAGGAAAAAGGGAGACGGTGGAAATGCATCATCTAGAGTCTCAGTGTGGTGATGTCAAGGCTGATTGAGATCTATAACGGAGACTACAAGCACACACACACACACACACTGCTCCAGTTAATATTTCACCATATGTGAGCTCTATCTGCCATATAAACTCTAGGAGAGTCAAACTAATGCATGCATATGTCATCTTTTTAAAATGCATGTCATTTTTCAAAGTACCTGTGTAAATGCAGTTTTGGGTGCATTACCTTTCCTTAACTTTGCTATGAGGCAGTGGTGAGGTATAAAAATGAAGTCTGAGATTTTTCTTTATGATACTAAACTGCTTTATCTTCCATCTTCAACTTAACTAGTCTGCTGAGTGTAGCAGTTTGAGTAAGAACACGATGTGGCAGAAAAAAACATTTAATATAGTTTTAAATTTCACATCAGGCCACAGACATAGTTTTTAGTTGGTACCTTCCTTACAGATTATCCAAGTGAGCTCCTCTTTATAAATTACTTTACGAATGTATAAATTGTGGCGAAAAGAGGAGCAGCTATATTAGATATAGAATAAGTATTAATAACTGGAGAGAGAGAGTCTCATTTATTACATTATTCAAACTACAGTATTTTTGCTGCAGGCCTCTTGCAGAATTAACACCCAGAGTCAGTCGCATAAATCCACTCATGCATGTGCATACCAGTGTGCACACACGGACAAAAAAACTCATTCCTGTAAGTCTGTACACTGGAGGAAGAAACCGAGATATCACATAAATATTTCATCTGTTCTGATTTGTTTTCAGCTTTCTATTTATATAAGGGGGAAATAAGGGTTATCTTCGGTTTGAGCTTGCGATGGTATTGATCCAGTGACCTCATTTAGGGGGTTGGCTGTGACTCGGGAGGATGAGTGGGCCATCTACTAATCGGAAGGATGCTTATTCAATTGCAAGCTCCTGCCAGTCAGCATGTCTAAGTGTCCTTGGTCTTTTTAACCAAACAGGGTGTGAGAGAGTGAATGGGTGGATGGCACCTCAGTGAATTACGGTACTGTGAGTGGTCAATGGACTATAAAACATGATAGGAATTTGTTGGCTAATGTTTATTTCTTATGTGGGCACACAGAGGTTGAGCTGAGGCGACAGCTTTTTCATATGCTGAACCTCTGTCTTTTCACCCTGCCTTTTAAATAAAAAAAAAAAATGGTTTGCCGTTTAACTAAATCTACTCTATAACAGCACTGTCACATCTGTGCTGTTATTTTAACCACTAGTTTGGTATCTCCAGCCAGCCTTTAAAATCAAATGTGGAAGAAATAGAAGAGGGCTTGTTATTGTAAAGGAGGGCAGCGGTTCCACCTTTCAGACAGTTCCTTTAATCATCATGCATCAGCCCAGCATCTGTGCCCACCCACTGCTTCATTGACTCCCATAGACGTGAAACTTCCCTGGAAGTGACAACTTTGCCGCATTTATCCAATCACTGTCTTGCTCACCACAGTGGAGAGATGAAAAAAAACTGTTCTGTGCTGTTTCATAGAAATCAGTTAAAGCTTAGCTTCCTCTGGTTTTAATGCACCTTGGTGCTATGGGAATGCATAAGAAGGAAATCTGATTCTGAACACACTATTCCTGTAATTGGCTGGGTTCTAGTGAACTTTCAGTAATGAAATGTAATCACAACAGTACACATTGACCATTGATTTTATGACATTTTAGAGGAAGCAGAGCTTCCCTTGCTGTCTTAGAGAAATTGCCTCTGCAGTGGAAAACATCCAGCATTTTGTGTTCATCGCATTGTTTGTGAGGAAGCTGGGGATGCCATGTGTCCAGATGTACCCTGTAGGGGCTGAACCACTATGCTTTGTAGCCTACAGAAGGATGCCAAAATGGATACTCAAATAATAGCATGAACCTTCCAAATTGAACTGTACCACTTGATGGAAATGGGGCTTTACTGACTTTGTGTCTACAAAGTCCACTTGTGGTGTTTAAACTGAGCTTGCACAGAGGCCTGCAACACCAATTAGCCCAAAGGGAACAGCCAGACTATAATTACCATTTAAAGGCTTTGTCTGTTAAAGGTTGTAGCTCCTCCACTGTGATGCAGATTGACACTAAACCTTTCCGTCAAACCCAGTCCTCTTTACAGACTGTGTTAATTAGCCACATTAGGTCAGGCTAATTATAAATCAGTCTTTAACCATGCTTTAAATACAGCTCCTCATGGTTTAACGCTCTCTAAAAAATGAAAAGGCAATGTTTATGTCAATAGTGATTTCAGCCAGGTGTGTAAGGGACTGTTCACTTGAAAACGAGTCTAGGTGAAACCACTGAAGTGTTTGTCGTATTGCCCTTATCTATAAGGAAATGGTGTATTAGGAGCCCTGAATTGCAATTTTTTGTAAGAGGCTTCCAAACACCACCCTTACGTTTTTGTGTAGACAACCAATACACTACTTTCAGAAAATGATGATATCATAATCCTATCTCTCTCTTGTTCTTGCATTTGCTGTCACAATCTTCATCTTTGTTGTCTTCCTCTTTTTGCATTTGAAAAAAGAGTTTGTTGTAATGATGCAGAAGTAGCAGGATTGCTATGCAGCTTTGTGTTCACACAGAAATCTGTTATGCCACCAAAATAGATATAAAATCCTTGCAAAGATGTATCACTTGTGTTTGGTTGCTGATGTGATGAACATGATACATTGTCGTATCAAATTAGCATCTTGGGGTTGGTCAACTCATGAGTCCAAATCTCATGACACATTGTCGCTATAACAATCAGCATCCAGATTTTTCATGTCATGGTGTTGTTTCAGAAATGGCGGACAAGATTGAATTTGTGGTATGAGGTCACATGGACCTCTAAACAGAAATGTTCCTACAACACAACATATTGCTCCAGAGTAAGAGCTGGTGTTGTTTCATTACAAGCACTTGTGCCATAAATGCACCTTTTTCTGTGAGAGTTTTTTTTTCACATGTCATCACATGCCACTGTTTTAGAAGACCTGGAATGATATCAACATGATACAACTATAGCTCTCAGCTAAACCAGGGGGTGTATTGCCACTTAGTGAAGTGGAGGCGAACATAATTCGTTCAGTAAATCAGTTCCCCACTAGTGCTTGTATAGTGGGACAAGGACACTTGTCCAATAGAACCAAGTAGCTCGACAGTGCATGGAAACACACTGATTGAAAGCCTCCTGCTGCATCTGTATTGCCCTGCTGTCTTTACCTCTTTTTATCTCCCTATTCAGGCAACAACCTCGGTCTCTTTTCTTTCCTGTGTGTTTTTTTTTACACACTTATCCTCTGCTACTTTTTATCCCCTTTGAGTTTACATGTCTCTTTTTTTTCCATACAATCACAATGATTTTATTCAAGGCACCAGTTGCATGGGGATTGTTGTGACACTCATCGAAACATTCTTTAAATATCACAAATGAACTGCATTTATTGGCATTTTGTTTTAGTCTTAATCACAATTTAAACAAATTTTCACTCATTTACATACATTTATTCTATACCTATGTACAGTATAAGTTTATATGATGCTTTTCCATCATTCACACACTTATGCCACAGCAATTATTATACATCCATCCATTCATCACACCTGGAGTAAACGTTGTCTATTTCTATTAAATAATTTTATATTAAAAAAAAGATAAAACAAAGCTTGACCTACCTTTTCTACTAATAACAGCTGTGACTTTAAACATTAAAAGCCACAGAAAATGCCACTGTAGTCTTTTGTTTTTGCCTCTTTGGTGCCATGTGTGGCCTCATGACTAGGTAATATGATGTGACAGGACCTTTACAGGTATCAGAGTGTCACCTGGTTTGTTGAGGGAGCTGCTGGTGGAGAAAGGTGACCTCTACACATTTTCCCCCAAAGGCTTTTTTCTTAAGTGTTGGTTCAAAGTTGCTGAATAATGACAGGGAGGAAGACATTTTGATTCTGAGGGCACTGATGTACAATCATTCACTATGGTAGAGTTTTATTTATGGATTTGGCCTCCAAGTATGATATTATCTAGATTGCCCAAAATTAAAATTGATTAATATTTACCTCACCACACAAAATGGGTAAATCTTTTTTATTTGACAGGAGAAATGTGCCTCATCATTCCCTGCTTGAAAGCTCAATTTATAATGACTCATCTTTACTTTTTTTTATACC
The DNA here is from genome assembly GCA_016785285.1 of Brachirus orientalis. Taxonomy (NCBI): domain Eukaryota; kingdom Metazoa; phylum Chordata; class Actinopteri; order Pleuronectiformes; family Soleidae; genus Brachirus; species Brachirus orientalis. Next base: position 1,361,619 of record JAFBJR010000023.1, read on the forward strand.
TAATACATATGTGCTGTTCACCCATTGATCATTGTGCCAAACATTGCATTTTACTCTGAGCTGCCAAAAGAGTTTGAAAATAATAATAAAAAATCTTTAAATGTAAACTGCCCATAGCACTTTACATTAGGCAAAAACACACATTCATTCCTGTCATCACAGACCCACTGATAGGTTGCAGATGGTTGAGAATTGAAAGTTTAAACAGGCCTTTAAACACCAGGCGAAGGTTTGTGCTCTGATTGATTTTGCCGTTAACCATTTTTGACTACTGTTCTTTCAAGCCTGTCACTCTTATTCCAGTCTGATCCTTGTGACACATCCTCACCTGGATGCTTGGCAGCTGCTCCTTGTTGGAGCCAGCTGATAGAGATGTATTCTACTTGTCTTTCCTGTGCTCCTTTGGGAATTTGTCAGCTGCAGCAGTCTGCTAGACTCACTTTTCCTCTGTCTCTTGGAAGAGCTTCACTTGTCTGGCAGCACAATATGTTTCGTTTTAGCACTGCCTACAGTTTCAGAATAATATACACTTACCTGCAGGCAACAGTTTGACAGAACACAAGACTTTTCTCCTGCTTCTGATTTTAAAAAAAGAAAAAAAAAAAAAACAGAAACCAACTGAGACACAGATTTTTATCACAGTGCCTAGAGGTTGATGAGTGGAGGGCAGATAGTTGAAACTGGGGGCATCAGTGAGTAAAGAGTGGGTAGGTTTATTCCAATAGATGTCACGACATTAACAAAGTTGTGTCAGACTCTGTGTTTGTTGATAGGACACCGAAATGTTTCTGCTTCCTTTGCTTTGCTGTTGCCACTGACTCTACAATGCCTCTGTAATCCCTGCAGCATAACGTCGCCTTGTGCCTGAGCATTTTCCAACAGCTGTTCCTTCAAATTGTACTGTCATGTAAGGATGTGTAATTAAATTTTAAGTAACAGTTTGTCAGACAAACTATATGCAGTGTGAGCATCCCCAGCAAATTGTACCACATGTGACGCTTGCCTAATAATTCTTAGAAATAACCACTTGTACCTTTTTAGTTTTGCAGGATAAAACTTGCAGAATGTGTGTGTGTGTGTGATAGTATGAGTCCCTACAGATAACTGTCTGGTATTTTGACAGTCTGCTAAACAGGATTGAGACACCATCCAAACCACAGAAGCACAGTTAGTCTGGCTCCCAGAGAAATGGCCAAAGCAAATACCACACAAATGTCACTGTAAAGATGAGTCTCATGGTTCCTATTACACAAAATACAAGACGTGCACGGCTTATGGAAACACAAACCTGTCTGCCCTGATTTGAATTGGCCATTACCATTTCATCTAACCTCTTGCTTTACCCTTGTTTTCCCTTGTCTCACTGTGATAAATGACTCAAGATTTCCAGCAGACCACATGAATATGACACTAATTGCCCAATTAAGGATCTGTTCTGCCTGAGGTTTCTGTAACTTCCTTTCTGTAACTTCCTTCCTTTTCCTTTCACTTGATGTTTCCAGTTCATTAACCTAGTAAGAACCCTCTAAAAAGCTTTCTAAAACCTAAGCATTGCTTGAAACCCAACTCTGAAAACACAAAGACTTTCCAGAAAACTTGATGTCCTCTAAAACCTATTTCCCAGCCTCTTAGATTGAAACGTACAATTAATGCCAGGATCACACAAAAAAAAATTTAGGCCAATTTTCATATGCTTTGGTTGTGACCAGCAGATTTCCAGTGTTGGATCAGATATGAACTTCAGGAGTGATGAATGTGTAACAGTGTAACAGATTTGAAGATTTGAACAGAGATTTGGTGCATGGAACGCTTTGTGACACCATGATGAGAAGTCTATTGTTAGCAGCATGTTGGCTCAGTGGTTGGTGTTGGTAGTACACTGTTGCCTCAAAGCAAGAACATTCAGTTCCTGGTCCAGGACCTTTCTGTGTGGAGTTTGCATGTTCTCCCCATGTCTGTTTAGGTTTCCTTTGGGTTCGGTTTCCTCCCACCACCAAAACATGTATGAATGTTTGTACATTTGGTCAGGTTAGGTCCATTGTGTGGCAGCGTGTTCAATTACAGCCGCTTTGATCAACCCCCATCTGAAATCAAAATTTTGTTGTACAGTTTTCATTGTATATAGACAATAAAGATTCTTAACTTTTTTTTTTTCCCATTTTCCTGCCTGACATCTACAACATGCTCCTGGACAGACATGCTCCTGTGTTACATACAGACATAAACATGGCAAAGAGGAAGAGGAAGCTGCTGGTGCTGTAAAGTGGAATAGTGACACTGAAGAATGGGTTTACAATCTTTTTTTTCCATTCCTTTTCATATTTGTGTCTGAGCACAAGACTAAGAGCATCACCCACAATGCTTTGGCAGCCATGATTAACCAGTCCATGCCCCACCTCCCAAATGACCTATGAACCTACACAGTGTGGTGTCAGATGATTGGTCCGTTTCAAACTTGTAGTGTTGCCTGTCCCCTGAACAAGACACGGCAAGAATCTGTGCCACTGTGATTGATAATCTGACATGTTGACCCTCGTGAAAGACAAGAATATCGTGTTGTCTGATCCTGGCATAAGGCAATTGAGAACAGCCCTGCTCTGAGCATCTGTGTTGTCTTTGGACAGAAGAATAAATGTCTTTCAGTTGACATGTTGTCATCTGCAAAGTTTTAATACCTCCACCAGACTTTGTTTACCATCACAAATTAGGTTCAGTGTAGAACGTGATCTCCTCACCTCCTCTGATGTTCTTTCTTCCTTCCTCTTTTTTCCTCCTAAAACTTATTTCTTCCTATTTACCCACTGTGAAGGGTATTGTGTATCTTTTCACTCTTGGTTGCATTCGATCTCTGCCCAGTAGGAAAACTATTTTTGTCTCAAACTTAGATCCCATGACATCCTCTTTCAGACAGGAACATTTTTTGATGTAATAGTATTGCATCCTTTTTCTTCTTCCCACTGTGGACTATGCCACTATTTTCATTTCAAGTATTTCTTTTTTAAGTTGGCATTGTTTACCTGCCTGTCAGTGAGTATCACTGAGCACACTCTCCCGTAATCCCTTATAAACAAAAGAGAAATGCCTGATAAGGAAGTTGGTTCATGACAGTTTATTTGCATTGTTGATTTCAGAACTTTCAATTGTTAGAAAACTATCAAGCTCTCTGACCTGTTCCATTCTCTATTGCAGGATATTCTATGTTTCTCATGACTCCCAGGATCTGAAGATCTTCAGCTACATTGCTAGAGATGGACAGAGCAATGTCTTTCGCTGTAATGTGTTCAAGTCCAAGAAGAAGGTAAGACAGACTGTAGGCCCATTGTTAAGAGTTTGCCTTCTGACTAGTGAAGTGGAGAGTCTGACCCTCCAGTTAGAAATCTGGCCTGACTCTAACTCTTAACTTTCATTGAACCTTTGTGGATTCAAGCACAAATGTCTTAAAGTAACTCCATCAAAAAAAGGGAACGCTTAATGGATTTGCCTTTAGGCATTTATTGATCATCATAAATTAACCACAGAAACACTCCGATGGTCAGCTTTAAAGATTTACCTCAAGTCTGTGTTTGAAACATTAATGGAATGTCATTTAAGACAAATGTGACCCAGCAAAATCTAGCCCCTTTGTTTAAGCAGAGCAAGACTCTTAATACCAACCTTATTTGAGTGGAAGTGCTGAGTGAAAATGTTCATGTAGATATACACTCACCAGCCATTCCTTTACTTCTTTATGTGAACCTGAAGTATTTGGTGTAGTGCTCTGCTGCTGTAGCCCATCTGCTTCAAGGTTTAACATGTTTAGAGATGGTCCTCTGGTTATTTGAGTTGCTGTCTTCATTCTGTCATTTTGCACCAGTTTGGCTGCCCATCTTTGGCATCAGCATGACCTTTTCACCCAGAAAACTGCCTCTCACTTGATGTTTTCTCTTTCTTATACCATTTTCTGTAAACTCTGGAGATCAGCAGTCTGAAATACTTGGACACACTCAGACTCAAGCCACATTCAGAATCACATAAGTCACCCTTCTGCTTGTCCAATGAGCGTATATTTGACCTTAACTTTACATACAAAGTTTAAGGGATCATAATAAGGACACCAGGGAAAACAATGAACATTAGAACATGCAAATATCATCCGAAGGTCACAGCATGATCAAAGTTGAGATTAGTCTGGTGTTCATAATTCAACAGCTAACTGGCCACACCCACAAGTCCTGCAAGGCACGTCAAAACACACAGTACACAGTAACACTGAACAAAACCTGCTAAAGAGACTGGCAGACAAAAATGAATAAATCGATTTGAAATTCTTTTTTTTTTTATTTATGTAAATGTCTTAAAATTATCTCAAGCATAATTGACCACACATAAGTCAGCTGGGAGGCTGCAGTTATGATTGCCATTATCAAGCATGTAAAAAAAATAAAAATATGCTACTACTAGTAAGCCTAACTGACCAAGCTAACTTCAATAAGATATGGAGAAATTCAAAAACTGATGCACGAGTTTCACCAGGAGGGAAAAGGAAGGTGTAGGGTTTTTTCTCCAGGGTGGGTAAGATCAACATGAAAAAAAAAAAAAAAACTTTTGCTGTGAAACCATCTGGCTGTGCCTTTGCAGAAATGAGGAGTCCCATGGCTCTATTTTTTTATTTTGATTTATCCATCTCATCACATTGAACGCAAACTGGGACTGAGTTGCCTCCAGTTATGAGAAAGTGTAAGATGCATTTTTATTAAAATACAGTATGTGTGCACAAGGCACCACATGTGACCAGCCCCTAGGAAGAAAAAAACTGTGTGTTTTATTTGTTTTGGTATTTTTGCACAAGCTGAAACAGCCAAATCACTCTAGTTTGTATATGTAGTGACTGTCACAGTGAGAGAAAAAGACACTAAGTCCATCATCAGCAGCTCCCTCTCTGCACTTTTATCACAATACTGACATATATTGCAACCTCCAATAAAAAAGAGACTCAAACAGCAAAGACTCAAGGTCTTGTCATTGTCGAGGTGTGAGGAATGGTCTAAAAACCAATTTGAAGAGGACATTTTCCTGAGCAGAGACAAAGTATAACAGTCCAGCTGTGTGACAGAGCTAGTTAGAAAATATGCCCCCAGTTCTCTTTAGCTGCCAATTTGTTGGACTTGACGGTGAAGTCCAGAGTTTAATAGGGTGAAGCTCACACTGCCTCATTATTTCTCAAACAGACTGACACAAACACTGGGAGGACAAAATGGAAAATGGTGTATTCCAATACTCTATAGGGGCAAGTGTGGACTTAAAGCATTTAAGTCCACACATTGCAACAGGACACCAATTTATAATTGTTTTTTTTTTTGTAATTTATACATAATTTAAGTGCACTCCACTGCCACAGGCATTATGAACTGCTAAATGTTTATTATAAATGCCAAATAGTTTACTTTAAGTATCTCCTAACAAGAATTTTGGATTTATATGACACCTTTTGATATAAATCATGGCAAACAATCATAAGTATATAATTTATTCCTCTCTAACATCTTGAGAACAGGATTTCCCTTTAATGTGTAATAATGTGAAGTTTTTATTTGTGAAAGCCATAAGTCAAATCATATGTTAGCACCAGAAGTATTAGAGGTCAATTAACTTTCTGATCTGTACTCATTAATTGTTAACAAATACAGTCATTGTTGGGATTCTTGTAAATGTCAGTCTTATCCTATTGTATGAAGTCTGCAGTTTGTTTACACTAGTGCAATAATTAATTGTCAGATTAGTTCACTTTCATCTGTGCTTTCACCTATATTCAATTACACAGTGGAGGGAAGGGTTAGTGGAGTGGAGGGAAAAAATGAAGAGATGAAAGTTAAGGCAAAAACGAAGATTAAAATAAAGCAACACAACTGAGTAAGACAAAAAGGGGAATGAAATGCTGGCATACTAAAATAAGAATGAGGATATACACGTTAAACATGCAATAAAAACATCACATGGGTTTAGTGTGTGGTTTGGTGCGAGTGTGTTTTGACTTGTGAGAAGTTGGGAGGGTAAGATTTAGAACAAGATTAGGCATATTTTATTTCCCCTCTTAACTACCAGCAGTGAAAGAATGACCGCACTTTAAATCACTGTGGCATAAAGAGACTAGAGGCATATCACCACTAGCACTTATACAGCCTGTGTGAGTCAGTCTCTCGCTTTCTCTCTCTCATATCCTCATATCGGCAGTTGAATGGAGGCTAATGAATGACTTGGCCTCTGCTATGTAGAGCTGAAGTGAGCATAATAAGAGCAGAGGCCAGAGGGGTTTCATTCACATATTGTGAGGTCACTATATATGTGTATTGTGTTTGATTGTGTTCATGTGTCAGTAAAAAAATTACTGTATTTTAGTGCTTTTTCACTGATTGCAGAAAATAATTTCAGACAAAAAATTACAGGCCGTGTGAAGGGTCAGTTCAGAGTTTCTTATGTCAGAACTTTGAGTCAGTCTATAGAACCCAAGTTTTCAGGTTTATCTATTTTTTTTTTATCACTCATTTTTCAAGGATATATTTTGTTTTGTTTTTTGACAGTAAAAAGAGACAGGAAATGTCTGAGAGAGAATTAGAAGAATGACATGTATTAAAATGTCTGGTCTAAACCAGATCGCCAGAATTGTGCTACTATTGAATTGTGGCTGTATTGAGGATCTAGTAATTCACCTCCCACTTACATTATCTGGCTGTAGTCTGTCTTTGAGAAACTTTGAGTTTCAGTTGGAATAACATGTTCCCAAAGTGTAGTTTTAGTTGGTCTACAGAGTAATTTGATTGTCATCATAGGCATATCACAACTAAAACTCACCATGTGGAACAGCCTCTCCTCAATGTCAGAGTGGCAGAATTGGTATATACCTTTAAAAAAGTAATGCAATTGACTGTAATTGTATTTGTATTTTAAATGTTTGTTATTTTCATGAGCTTACTTTGTAAGCATGGTTTTAAAAATTACTATGGCCCTGATAGTAGGTTCTTCTTTCTGAAACTTTTTAAAAAAAAGTTGGAAAGGTGGGTATTATGTGTGCCATGTGCATTTAAGATGTTTTATTACAGGCTGTAGTCTTGTGAGTGTTTTGGACTATTCCTGTAGTGATTCTTTTAGAGTTACTCAGCCTGAGACATTGTTCAGTTCAGAATTAACCTGCAGGTGTTTTTGAATGTGCCACATGGTTGGTGTAGTGGTTAGCACTCTTGCCTTTGCAGCAAGATGACCCAGGTTTGCAATCGGAATAAGGGTTTTTCTGCATGGAGTTTGCATGTTCTCCCAATGTGTGTGTGTGTGTGTGGGTTTTCTCCGGGTTCTTCGGCTTCCTCCCACAGTCCAGATTTGAGGATTAGGCCAATTGACACTCTGAATTGCTCACAGGTGTGAATGTGAGAGTATGGTTTTGTGTCTTTAAGCCCTGGTCCTGTGACGTGGCCTGTGGCCCTGTAATGGACTGGCAACCTGTCCAGGGTGTACCCCACCTTTTGCCCTATGTCAGCTGGGATTAGGCACCAGCACCCCCCACGACCCTCATGTGGAGGATAAAGTGGTAGAAGATGAGTGAGTGAGTTTTTGAATGCTACTGCCACAGAGGAAACATTTCTAGTCCAATTCAAAGAAAGATGTTGAACTCTAAAAGACTGAAGTGTGAAAAATACAAAGGCCAGGGAAAATGATTAACCTAAGGGAGTGAAAATGTGAATCGAGTTGCTATAACTGAACACCATGAAAACAACAATTAATACAAGCTATGCAGAAGTGGGAAAAACTGTCTTTTATTAATTTACACCGACATAATGAAGACTCACCTCTTGTCTACAACTGGATGTCTTATGTGAGGAGGAGGAGAGAGTGATACCGTTATTGTGCCAAGTGTTTATGGAATTGTCTCTCTGTGGATCGATGCCCTCTAACCATATGCTGTCATTTAGTGTTCAAGCTGACAAGCTTAATCTCTTGTCCTCCACAATGATTTCAATGCCCAATTACTCCGGAAATGCCTTGTGTATTATTTTTGTTCTCATGATTGTTTTCAAAGGTAATTATAGTCAAAGGTACTGATGGAGCTGCGTTATAAATAAAGGCAGTTTCAGGTCACATATATTAATCTAGAGTGATGAAGTGTGGTGGGTTTATATCTTAATGGCTGCAGAGTGTAATACTGTCGATGTGGGTGAAGCTCCACAATTTGTCCTGAGCTGAGGATCGATGGTTTCTACACAAGCATTAAATGCTACAGCTTGGTTAAGATAGTTGGATTTAATAGCCTTTCAGCACTTATTATTGAATATCCATATCCCAGAGTAATGATGCCTCCATCGTGTTTGTCTCTTACTGTCTTTTTGCTCTTTTTTGTACCTATTAGCCCAAGCCGCAATGCTTTTGCTGCAAATATAGTATTAAATCATAATTCTCATAAAGCAAGTCATTACCCACGTATTATGTTGTCTGGAACACAGGGTTAGCACCCATCTGTCCTTGGAGCAATCCGATTCTTTTATTTTTACCCCATTGCCCCTTGGAAATCAGTCACCAGTGGTTCAGGTTAAGATTTGCCTCCCCCCCCCAACACACAGCTTCAAAACAGCACTTTCAAACCAGTGTGTGATATAATTATTGAGTTACCACTTGGTCACATTCAGTTTACCATCTTATTTGAAACTGCAAGGACACACTTTTTGTAAACCAGGTCCTCAAACATCCTCTGAGCTAGAAATAATCATTTAGAATTGTCGAGCTCCTTTGAAGGTACCCAAAGCTGCACTGCAGAGGCGGGTGGGGGAATGTACAGTAATGGTAAAAATACTTGGGATAATAAATCTTGTATTTTGAAAAGCCTTTTGAACAAGTGGGTTTTGGGGACGTCCTTGACCATGTCCAAGGATGTGGCATTGCACTGATCTCCTTGCAAGGAGATGGTTCAGATTATTACTCCGTCTACAATACCTTCTGCAAAGCGCACACCCACTATGCCTCTATTTGGATGACGGACTATTCAAAGTTTAGAGTACATATACAATTCAAATGTTTATGTGCTGTTTGTATTATTCTGAAGTGTGCCATTATTACATTCAACCAGTAACCATTGTGGACTATTTGATGTTTGCATGTGGTTCTTGGGTGTCTAAGTCAAATTCCTCGTGTGTGTTTTTTCACATACCTGGCGAATAAATTCTGATTCTGATTCTGATAGTGCTTCACACACTTTTGAGAGGTCGCCAGTCTGTCACAAGGTAGAAGGAGGGAACAGAAGCATCAGAGCAAATGCATGCAGTTGTGGCATAAAGAACGTCCAGATGCAGTTAACTTGGCAACCACTAAATGTTAAACAGTCACCTTTACATTACTTTGCTTTATTCTGCCTCCCCCAAATAAACCTCTTACCAGTGAAGCACAGATGAGCATAAAATACTGTTAGTTTGTTGGCTGAGGAAAACTGTAAGATTTTAAACACTGAGATATGATTTTGATTCAAACCAAAAAAAAAAAAAAAGGAAAATATAGGTTATTTTAAAAAAGCTATTGCCAACCATGCCAATATTGAGTAATTGTTTGTCCGTGTGTGGGAGTCACTCTTGCCTTGTGCTGAGTGGAAATCGAGCTAATGCTTCAGAAGAGTCACTGAGGCATCCTGAACTGATTTTCTCTCACTCCACTAATTTCATGCTCTCACAAAAAACAAACGAAGGCCTCTCCAACGATCATTGTTTATTTTGGTCTCATCATTTTCACCTACACTTCTGTCAGACACTTGATCTCTGCCCATTACTGTTATTCCATATTTCCATCATGCTCCTCTACTTAAAGGTCCAGTCTGTAACATTTAGGTGGCTTTACTGGCATAAGTTGAATATTGTTTGTATAAGTCTGTGAAGATTCTTAGTCATCCAGGTCATAATCATCTTCAGGAGTTAAATGGAGGCAACTGGAGTTCCTTGAGTAAAGCCTCTTGGATGAGAGTATCTGGAACTATCTTGTCTAGATTATGAGAGCAAAAACAGAATATGAACCAGCAAAACTGAGAGCGTTAAAAACAGAAACCAAGTGGCAAAACAGTCATTACGAGCATTTAAGTTGTGAGTGAGCACAGATATCAAGGTCGCTTTAATGTCTGAGTTTGCTCGCTTTCGTTTTAGTTTGACCATTTGCTATCTTGGCTCATATTTTGTTAAATGAAAAGTGCTACCTGATCCTGCATAAACCCTGTTGTGGATTTGCAAAGGCCAATATAGTTATACCTGACACACATCAGAAAAGTGTATGTTGCTTTAAGTTGATGCAGCTCAGACAGTTAATAAGAACATAAAAAAATACCCAAAGTGCAATGTGTGTGAGCGATGAATGTGTGAGTTGTCGATGGATGTATAGTGAATGTGTCAACACAGGAAATGAAAGAGAGAGAACAAATGAATGAGCTCATCAGCAGGGGAGAGAGTCAGTGTAAAGGCCTTAATCACAAGTAAATCCCTTGTCATATTCTCTCATTGTTTACCCATATTGTTTCTGAAATTGCATTATATTCCCTTTTGTCTCATCTCATTGCCTGGACCACTTCCAAGCAGACAGTGAAGGCACTGCTGAACCTTTGTGGGGTAATCAGCATCACACTTTTTTGACCGGCCATTATCCCATAGCTGCTGAGAGAAAGCACTCAGTCGTGTCAGCTGCCATAACCGAAGATCTTTTGGAGAATTGGTTCAGGGGGAAAAAATGGAGATACAGAACAAAATAACAGTCCTGACAAAAGTGAGTTTTTAAAAAGTGACGGTTAACTTATTAAAGGTGCAAATAACACAGAATACTTTGACGGCAAGTGAACACTGTATGGACAAGATTATTCAGACACCTGACCATTACACCAACAGGGACTTAAATACATACTGTATCAGGATTAAATTTCAATCCTCTTCACTTTTTCAGCGATAACACTCTTCTTGGAAGACTTTCCTGAAGATTTTGAAGTTTTTCTATTGATACTTGTGCCCCTTCACTCTGTAGAGCATTTATGAGGTTCAGGCACTGATGTTTGGGCGAGAAGGCCTGGCTCAGAATCTCTGTTCCAGTTTATCCCAAAGGTGCTTGTGGGGGGGGGTTGAGGTCAGGGGTCTGTGTGGGCCAGTGAGGTTCTTCCACACCAAACTCAAAGTCAAACCATGTCTTTACAGTCCTTGCTTTCTGCACTGGAGACACAGCCATGTTGGAATAGAAAAGAGCATTCTTTATATTGTTGCCACAAAGTTGGAAGCATAGTCTAAAATGTCTTGGTATGCTGAAGCGTTAAGATTGTCCTTCATTGGACATAAGGGGCCGAGCGCAAAGCCTTGAAAACAGCCCCAATTCAACAATTAAAAGTCCATGTAGTGTAACTGAAGATAGCTGTCATGAGGAAAGACTTTTATCAACCACCTCTTCAGTTAATATGTGGTTATGTTGCGGTTGTATAAAAATGAAGACCATGGTGATAGTAAAAAAAATAATAGGGAAATATAAAGGACAATATTGAGTCAGATTTTTTTTGAATAGCCCAATAACACATACCACAAATTTGCATCAAGGGTCTAAGTCTCTCCCGTTATTGGCCCAGCTTCCTTCATTACTAGGATACAGAGAATCCTGTGCATGGTTTTATTACAATGAGGCTTAATTACTACACTGATACATTGTTCTACATTTTTCCTGTAAGAATCTCTAAAACAATAGCAGCTTATAAAATGCTGCTGGCTGAGTTTAACAGGAGCAAAGAGAAAAGCTCTCACATGGCTTACTGTATTTTTAGGACAGATTTTTAACATCCAACTAGAATAAACACAGCATACTACAACACTGGCTTTGATTTCATCGGTGATATGCTCCCCTGAAGTCCCAAACTTTGTGCCTGAAATTCACAGTTGTTTATATACCGAGAAGCTATTATTATGACCACTGCCTACCAACCCTGCAGACATATGTTCAGATTTAAAATATTTAACAATTAACACTCTGCGGAGTGCATTAAATATTTGTTTTCCCTCCAATATATACTGTCACTTTAAAGTGGATGTGTATACCTCTAAATTATATATATATATATATATATATATATATAATAAAAAAAACTATTCTCACTAGAAAGTTCTCTGAAAACACATCTAAAACCTGGATCATTATATAATTTTCAAATCATATTTAACTTAGTCATAGATATTATTGCATACTTCTGTGTATGTACTGGGGAGAACAATTTTGAATAAATATCTAATTGTGATTATTTTTGACAAATTGCAATTGTGATATGGTTCATATCAGAGGGAATTGTAATTTTTATATAAATATTCTCATTTTCATTTGAATGATATATTTTAAAAAATGATTAACGAGTGATATTTGTACAGTTCTGTGAGAAACAAAGATGTTTTCCCTCTGTCTGTAGATTATGATGTGTATAGGTCAGGACAATATTACTCTTTTGACACACATTTTTGGCTTTAAGAAATATTGTGCCTCCTACGATTTTATAATTGCAGTAAGCCATGTTACAAAAAAATTTCAATTAATTGTTCAGCCCTAGTTTGTACCCTAACCCAATAATACAAGGGAGGGGAAAAATCCTGTGCTTTCCTTTCAAGTTCTTTTAATCCTATTGCAGACAGACAAATGGCACTGAAAATATAACCTCCCTAGCAGCAGTAATGGGAACAATCTTTATTATAGCACATTTTTCAAAATCCAGATTACAAAGTTCTTCTCGAGGCAGCCATGAGAAATAAGTTATGAAATCATGAAGACATTTTAAGAAGTTCTAAACGATGGTTAAAAGAGATAAAACCAAGTTCTTTAATAAGAGGTTTTAAGAATTCATTTACTGAGTCAGCCAACCTAATTTCCTCAGGCACATCATTCCAGAGCCTTGGGGCTTTGCCTGAAAATGTTCTGGGCTCTTTAGTTTTGCACAGGCCTTCTAAGACAGAGAGTAGACCACTGCCTGAGGGTGTCAAGATAAGAAAAAAGACTATCATAAGGCACCAAAAGGTCAGAGAAAAACTTTAGAAAGCCTTGAGTCATTAAGAATTCAAAATGAATTGTAAAAGATACAGGAAGCCATGTTACAGAGGGTGAAACAGGAGTCATGTGTTCACCCAATCCCAGGTGGAACTGAGATGATTATCACCATTATTTTGTGACAGAACCCCCAAAAATGCAAGTGTTGGTATGTGGATGAGGGTGGATTAACTTTTTTTGTTTTGACTGATAAATTATACTGTGGCCTGTGATTTTAGGACGGGGACTTTGAGTGTGTGTTTCCCAGTCAGTCCAGAATGTGAGTTAGGAGAGCTTTTCTGTGCGTTCACTGCTTTAATCCTGTGTATGACTAATCTCTGGAAACGTGTTCAAAGGAAAACATGTGTTTATTGTCGGGCTGAAGCCCAGCTTGAAGTGAAAAAAAACGTGACTAGAAGGGTCCACAGAGGAAGACCAGACAGTGGAATGATTCATGGATGAAGGAGGGGGGGTGAAGAAGAGGAAGATAACAGTGTGGTAGAAAAACTGAACAGTGAGTTTGAAGAGGAAAAGAAACAGAAAGGAGTTGATGCCTTTTCAAGTATTAACTGTATATTTCCATCTTTGAACAATGTCATAACAAGTTTTAAAGCAGTTTGAACCTTAAACTATCCTGACCACACAGGCCAACACTCCTGACACTCCTGAGTGTTTTTGTATTAACTCTGTAAGGTTGATGTATTGTGTTGACATTCTTTTTATATACAGCTGAAGCTTTGATTCTTTTCCCCTGGAAATAGTTTCTTATCTCGGTTAGATTTGTCTTAGCTGTTTCAGGATATTATATCTATTTCCAGAAAATTTAAAAGTTGACAAAAGAACAAATGAAAAGCTGAACGTGGTTCAGGTTGAAATCTGTTTTCTGAATTTACTGTCATGGTGCATGCTTCCTGGTCGACTGGTGCTATTTTTTTACAACCTATAGTGTGAAACAATTAGCTTTGTACAATTTCAAATAATTGATATAGTGCCAAAGAATGGAACGTTTGGGGCTTGTTATGTTGGTTCTATTCCTCGTGGAAACGCTTAAAATAAATATATATATGTACTGTACTGTAGCAAACTGTTCCACTTAGTGGAAACAGCCACTATTATGGCTTTGGATGCAATTACTACTTAATAATTTGTCTCATTTACACATAATATGAAAGAAATACTGACATTTAGATTTCAGATTTGCATTAAGCATGATTTGGTTTAGAAAACATCTACAATTTAATTTGGAACAACCACCATCAAACCGAAGAAGCCTCTTGGATGAGAGGTGAAACGTCTTCAAGAAATTCAACTAAGTCCAGTTGCCTTTTTGTTGCTACACTTTTGGATACCATGACCTGGATAACTGAGAATCTTCACAGACACCATCAAACAAGTTTTCCAGGACACTAGATGGTGAAAAAAAACACAAACACCCTGAGTGTTTTTAACACATCAGGGAATCATAACCAGATTTTTTTTGTCCCTCTTACATGATCATTACAGAGCCTACTGACTGCTCACTGTCATTAAAGGTCACATAGAATGGTCTTCTTGAACCAAAAATTGAGATTACTGATGTCTACTTAAATAAACAAATAATATTTATAGTTAAAAACCTCATAGTCTCTTTAGATTAAGCCAGTTTATTGCTGCTCTCTGCCAGGCACTCTGTTTCTGAGCTAATGCCCGCCCCCCAGAACACTGGGTCTCGTGATTGGCCAGCCACCAGTTGACTGACTGCTCCACGGTGCTTCTTCTTTTTCTTCGTCAGGTTGAATGTTCACGCCCATGACTGGGGGAGGAAATTGTGATTACTGATGTCTACTTAAATAAATAAATAATATTTATAGTTAAAAACCTCATAGTCTCTTTAGATTAAGCCAGTTTATTGCTGCTCTCTGCCAGGCACTCTGTTTCTGAGCTAATGCCCGCCCCCCAGAACACTGGGTCTCGTGATTGGCCAGCCACCAGTTGACTGACTGCTCCACGGTGCTTCTTCTTTTTCTTCGTCAGGTTGAATGTTCACGCCCATGACTGGGGGAGGGTTCGTTGCACGTCAAATGTGCTAGTTGCGTATCTAAACTTGACTTTTCAAAACCACCTGCTCGAGTTCAGGTAAACAGAGAAGTTCTTCTTTCTCAGAAGTGGCTGAAGTGTTATTTGTGACACTTTATGATGTTTAGATACGGGAAGGACACGGGGACACGCCTTTTACACATGGCAGTAGTAAGACACAGGACAGGCTGTCCTGAGCTGACAATGTGTCTGTGGACTTTTATTTGAAAACTCTGTCCTGATGCCAAAGAGAAGAAAGGTAAAAGTGAGACTCCTCTCAGATCCGTATCATAAATATGTAGGTAGCTATTAAGTGACTTAAAGCTATTAATCTATTCAAATCAGGCTGATGGCGAACTTTCTCTCTCTCTCTCCTGTCTGAATGTTTGTATGGGTGTGTGTGGCTGTAATACGATTTTTTTTTTCTCCCTCGTCTTCATTTTTCTTCTTCACATCACGCTTGATGTGCATAGGAGGGGATGCGTCGTAATTCACGTCTGAATTTAATCACACTTTTGTCCCGTACATTAGCAATGTATCCAGTGTGCAAAAGCCTTTAATGTTAAAGCTAGCTGTTTACGTTTGCTTTAATGTTGGTCACAGACAGGAAAAATAATCCTGTCTAAAACAGACATTTTTTTTAAGATTGGTAGACTACAATGTTTACCTGTTATGGTTTATCAAGATTAGGAGACCACCACATAGACCTTCTGGTTGCCTGTGGATGAAGCTTCTCTCCGCTCTCTCACGCATTGAGTGAATGACAGGATGTGAACTTCAACAGGTAATGGTAAACAGAAAAAAAAATCAAGAACAAAAAAAAATACTATTTTTCTAAATAAACGATTAATAAACGATTCTTGCAGAACATCAAAAAATATAACGTTTCTGTTTCCGTGAGCTGGTTCGAAGCCTTGAGATATATTATAGGGAGTGTGTGTGTGTGTGTGTGTGTGTGTGTGTGTGTGTGTGTATATATATATATATAGTGGTGGTTGTTTTCACAAAAGCAGTTTAGTCAGTGTTGTCAGCACTTGTTACTGTTGGTTTTGTAAATGCTGAATGCTGAAGCTGAAGCGGCAATTTTTATAGCATAAAATAATTATAATATTAAATCACTTTGTGGGAACACACATTGAAGCCAGGCCTCACTACTTTGCAGAAAGTCAGTGTGTATTGAGTTATTCTGACTCCAAACCAGAAGGTTCTTTGTACTGAAGCCAAATCCTGAGACCTCAGATGTTGCCAAAACTGGGCTCAGGTTTGGATGTAATAAAACACCCTTTTCAACAAGTTATTTATTTGTTTTTTTCATTCAATACTGAGCCTGAGGTCACTTTGGGACAAAATTTCATTTTGCTCTGCCGTTGATAAAAGGGACAAGAAAGGATTTGTTGTTGTTGCTTGTTTTAGTCTTGATTCTGCTCTGGCTTTCAGGACACGCTGCATCTGTTCTGCTCATTCGGCTGAGGATGAGTGTTGGTTTGAGGCTAGGCCCCGATGCGTTTTAAAAAAGGAATCTGTTCTGCCTGCACGCCTCTTTGCTATGACAATCCAGACAAGAGGAGAGGGCAGACAGGCAGACCTAAGCTTTTTTCACATGACCAGCCGTGTCAGAATGGGGGGCAGAAAGAGGGAGAGGGGAGACCCAGTCGAGGGCTGACACATCCGAGTCAGTGACCTTCTAGTTAGTCTAAAAAGCTACATTTGGACTTTAAAGCAAGTACTTTAGGAAAGGATCTTTATTGTCATTATACAACTGAAATTTCACAATGAAATTACAAGGTCAGATGGAGGTTAGATCATGTAACACAAACCTACATGTACTATGTATTTCATCATTGTGAAATAACTTGAGGGCACATCTGAGCCAGACACTAGTGGGGGGGGGGGGGAAAGGCTAAATTAAATATTTTCTGGAAAGTCTCTTTGTATATGGAAATTAGTTGTTTTTATGGCCTCTTTGTTTGGAAAAAAAAACTGCAGGTTTAAAAGAATAAATAAAAAAGAACATGCAGAGAACATGCAGAAGCTGAAACTCTGCCACCATTTAAACCAGTTGGAGATGCAACTTTATTTATGTGTCTCTTTCTCTCCTCAGAGTCAGGCCATGCGCATTGTCCGGACGGTTGGCCAGGCATTCGAGGTTTGTCATAAACTGAGTCTGCAGCACACACACCAGAATGCAGATGGACAAGAGGATTGCCACAGCGAAAAGAATGGCAACGACTCCTCAATCACAGGTACATGGCACAGACACCTTTGTGTTATTTTTGGACTGCATTTGTGTATAAATATCTTGTCCTGTGTTTGAAGGAGCTTATAAGTTTGACGTTTTGTTTGAAGTGAAAGCAAACTCGCTTGGTCTTGCTTTTGGTGCCACTGCAAGTGTGATATTCAGTCAGCTGACCAATAGTGGTAGCTTAACCTGATAAACTGAGCTTGATTTCAAGTTAATTAAATCCACCAGGTTATTTGTGGATTAAGCCAATTGGACACTAGAATTGCCCGTAGGTGTGAATGTGAGAGCAAATGATTGTCTGTCTCTATGTGGCCCTGTGATGGACTGGCGACCTGTCCAGGGTGTACCCTGCCTCTCTGCCTCTGGAGTTAGGCACCAGCACCCCCCGCAACCCTCAGTGGAGGATAAAGCGGTGAGTGAGTGAGGTTATTTGTGGTTTATACTGTATGGGCAAATGTATCTTTGATGCCAGACCACTACACCAACAGTGACTGTAATGACATATTCACATGCATATTTAGCATTTTAATATGAAGTAGGTCCCTTTTTCAGCTATAACAGCTTCTGCTCTTCTTGGAAGACTTTCCTCAAGGAGTGTTTCTATGGGAATCTGTGCTTAATTCTAGAGCATTTATAAGGTCAGAGACTGACGTTGGGCGAGAAGTCCTGGCTCACAATCTCTGCTCCTGTTCATCCTAAAGGTGCTCAATGGGGTTTAGGTCAGGGTTCTGTGCGAGCCAGTCAAGTTCTTCCACACCAAACTCAAAGTCAAACCATGGCTTTATAGTCCTTGCTTTGTGCACTGGGGCATTTTTCAACTTGTTCCTTTTTCACCTTTTTCAAACTGTTCCCACAAAGTTGGAAGCATAGCATTGTCTAAAACGTCTTGGTGTGCTAAAGATTTAAGATTGTCCTTCATTGGAAATAAGGGGCCGAGCCCAATGCCTGATTGAAACACCCAAATTCAATAATTTGCATTATTAATGCTGCTGATACATGCCTGAGGTTGAGCAAATATGAAATATCATCGGTTTATTTTGTGTTTTTAACGGGCAGCCACTTTTGTCACTGCATTGCAAATAGTAGCTGTTGTTCTTGGTTCTGTGATGCCTAACACTGTGGAGCTCATTGGCAGTTTGTTCATAATTTGTTTCTGCTGATAATTACAGCTGTCACAGAAACAACATCATCGCTATATGAAGGCAACATACAAGTAATATTACATATTAGTTTACATCAGAATATGTTGGCGTTGTAAATAATCATACTTAAAGCTCCAGTGAGGTATTTCTAGCTCCACATGAGGAAGTCTGAGTAATTATTAAGACCCTGCTACCATCTTTATAAATGATGTGTGTTTACATGATGTTGCCTTGCTTCCATCAGTCGTGACTTAAATCTTCACTAAGCAGAGAGTTGTGTAGAGTTAAGTCCACATTGTGTGAACAAATTTGGCAGTTGCTTGAATGAAACAAAAACACAAATGCCTGCACTCTACACATCAAAATGTAATCCCAGGAACAGTCACAATTTTGTATTAACACAGCCAAAATAAAAAATGTAAATAAATAATTTATATAATCATAAATAAAAGATAAGGTTGCACAAAGGTAAATATGTCCTTTAGTGTGACATTTTTCACATTAAATATGTTTTGGCACCTTTAACTGTGAAACAAACTAATTATGGGACAAATCAGCTATTATGACCTGCTGAGCTATGCTGGCAGGCCAAGAGTAGCAGCTGTCTTATTAAATGTGTGGCCTCTCTCCCTGAAGATTTGTGTTATAAACACCTTATGAATTTATGTGAATAGTTTACACAATAATCTTTATTTACTTTTATCCTTTTATTTTTCTGTACAGCACTTTGGTCCACTGTGACTTTTTTTAAGTGCTTTGTAAATGGAAATGTTGGATTAGATTGGAAAAAAATAAACCACTGATTAGAAATTGCTTCTGTGAACGTGCAACTTTAGTTTCAGCTGAATCATTTCTTTCAATTTAAATTACTTCAAATTATTATCAAAATAATTCACACAATGCTGATTAAGTCTATCAGAACTAGATGACTAGATGTGTTTCTCCATGTCGTGGTGTTTGGATCTCATGTCGCCGGTGACATTCTTGCACTCCCCACAGGAAGTGATGTGTATTATCTTAAGAGAGATGGAGGCCACAGCAATGTTGATGTAGTAAAGCTTGATAACTGTAAATGGGCTGGAGTCTGACTGAAAACACAAAGAAGCTCACATGAAAAGTTTCATAAGTGAATCTGTTGTTCAAAAAACATGGTCACTCAGCTGTTTAACAGGATAAACTCTTTTTGCCCCCAACTGTCCCTGCACAGTTACTGCTGCTGTATACATACATATGCTCCCCCAGGCAGATCTGTTTGACAGAGCCCATTTTCAGGTTAAGGATATTGCATACAAATAATGTTGCATTATTGCAGAAGTTACAGTTGCAGCTTTAAATAATGTGAGCTTTGTACAGAAGTGGGTCAGGAAAGACGCTGCAATTCCAGGGTTTCTGCTCTGTAGATGTGCAGAGTTTATCCAATGAGTGAAACAAATTAGAGCCAAACTTTTATTTTTCGGTCATTTAATTTTTTTTTTTTTTTCAAGGAATGGGTCATGGTTGAATTGATTCATTTAAACATTTTAGGGTGTTGGAGCCAAACCCAGTCATCGACAGCTCACTTTGCCGCTGACACATTTCACAGACAAAACACATACAGACTTCCTCTAGCCATATGTTTTGAGGAAGCGCCAACAGATTGTATTGTATATGCACTCACCCCACACATACACACACTCATTCCTGTCTGCATTGTGCCCAAGTTGGCAAGCATGAGAGGGTGATGCTGGACTGAATGTCACGGATGAGTCAGCCCAAAGAAAGACAACAACGCCAGAGCATTGGTGGGCTGAGCTACTTTTATCCACCACTGCATGTCTGAATGAGATGAGCTTCACTGCAGCCCAGGGACATGTGGCTCTGAATGGGTTCTGAGAGGACAGATGTGGGGATTCAGCAGTTAGAAGAGTCTCCACATTTTATCTCTTGTCACTCAATAGTTCCAGCCATTACATCAGCCAGCAGCAGCGGTCACCCTCCTGACCTTGATGTGGAAGTGTCAGACTGGGCAATATTATCTCTGCAACTCCATGCACCTCTACAGAGATGAGCTGGCTTTCACATGCTGATGAGCCCTAAGATCATCCACCCACAAGACCTTTACATACACTCACACATGGACCACACACGCATGCAAATGGAGGCCTATACATACACATTTTTACACTTAATGTCATGGCGTGTTAAGCAACAGAAGAGCTGCCATGCACATCCAATGAGCTTATCTGAAGAACTAATTATCATGGCAATGAAAGGAGAATGGGGCACAAGAGTGGGAGATAGTGGATTAGAGAATCGGAAATCTCCAGGAAAGCTTGTACAGTGGAAGGGAGAAGGGAGAGGGGATGGTCATTAGAGGCAAAAGGAAGCTAAGATCATGGAGAAGAGTAAGAATAGATGAACAGTGTAAGAAAATTACAGTGATGGAGAAGACATGAGAACAGGCAGTCAGAAGCAAAAAATAAAAAGTAGATTTTCACTCTCAGTTTCATTGTTTGAAAATGTCAATCATAAAAAATGCTACAGCAGATAATTTTCAACAAATGGATATTATAATCTTATTAGCAAACAAATCACAATGGATGACAGCGCTGCAGCTAATGATTTCTGCTGAATGGCAAACATTAGAGTTTTCAGTGTAAACATCAGAAATTTAATTCAAGCCTAAAAGACATGCAGTGACACATGTTCATGTTGACTTCTCAGTCATGTTCAGTGATGTCTGTAATTCCATAATGCATTTAACAAAAGTTTGGAATCACAGGGTACCTCACAATATGCCAATGATACCAATATTTTCACGATATAACGATTCCTTTGATTATCAGTTTATTGCAAGACAGTCATATAGCGGTACATCACAATATCTGATTGAAGAAAACAAATGTCTGTGAAAAGTTAAAAGTGCAAGATTTCTTTATTTATTTATAACATGGAGATCAACGTGCATGAAGTCTATGTACTAAATGTGGATGGGGCATCTCTTAATGTAGCTTTCTCCACCATTATCCCACTGTAAACTCTCTCTTCTTCAGCCAGGTAACTTCTGCCCAAATTTCTCTCATTCATTTGAGCAGTGCTACCATGATGAGATACTGAAGTAGCAACTCCTGGCAAGTGAAACTGGCAGAGACTGTTTACTTAGAGTGCCTTAATCTATTAAGTGAATTGTCGATATTTGCTGTGGTGTATCTTCTCGTATTGCACGAAGAAGGACAAGGATATATCACCAAATCGATATTTTGACCCACCCCTACATAGCCATCATTACATTACACACCTTGCTTGGTCTTTGTGACTTTTTTATATGCAGCTCACATGTGCAAAAGTCCTTAATGTGCAAGTTGTTATGTAATAATATATAAGTCTCTCTCCAGAAAGATTATCTCCCATCTGCAAAACTGTCACTGTAGAACTCAAATCTGTGACTGGACGTATGGTGTTAAAAAGAGTTGAAATTGTAGAGGAGAAGGAAGAGGAGAGGAAGACATGTTAGCAGTGTAGAGCAAGAGATGACACTGTGTGGATGTCATATTGTTGGTGATAACATTACAGCGGATGGGCAGAATGACACTCACAACAGTGTAATATCATGGGTAAATGTAAAGAAAAGCAGGTGGGATGGTGGGAAAGATAAAGAAAAACAGAAATTACAGAGGAAAATGGCTAGAAATCTGAACCAAATTTCTCTGAAATACATATTTAATACCTGATCACATCTAAAGTGTTTGAGGAAAGTAGTGTTTAATAAAAAGAAAGATCTGTTTAGGCAATTAAAACATGCTTAAAGAAGTTTAAACACTTTAGCTCATTTTCCATTTCCCTTATGGTCATGTTACTTTGAGTGTGAATGAAAAAGAAGAAAAAAAGGTTCTCAGTTGTGACCTGATAGATTAATGGAGATAGAGTAGAAGTAAAGAAGAGGAGAAGTAAAATATTGTAGATAAAAAAGAAATGGATAGAAATGGATAGAAAATGAAAACACACAAAGTGCCGACTTCTGTTAATGAGCACCTTCATCTTTCCTTTAGAAAATATTAAATTCAAGGCTAAATGTCACCTTTTACTCTCTTCCCTTTTATCTCTCGTGTTTACTGAACGACTGATTCTGCTCTGAATTTTTGCTACTTACAGTTTGCAATTTTCATCCAAAAACTCAATGGAAAAAAACTCAAAACAAATTGTTTTTCCATTCTTACAGTGTGGGGATCATATGCTCAAGATACAAAATCTATTTTGTATTTTCGATCTTAGCCCAAAGTTGTGCTGCTTTCACATAAGATGTTCCACTCTGCCTCCAGTCTTTGGTCTAACTTTGTATTGATTCCAGCTCTTTAATATGCAGACAATGGAAGTTGGGTTTTCATCTTTCCAAAGAATGGTCTGCAAGAAAGTAAATAACTGCAGTTAAAGTTTTCCCCAATGTCTCCACATAAAATTGAATTCCCCAAACTTTTCGGATATTACAAATTCTGAAAGACTGATATTACACTCACTCACAGTCTTGGAGCACAATACTCCATCCCCAAATCCACAAAAAATGAATAGTCTACCAACCAAGCTGTACATTGCATTAACTGCATTTGTCATTTGACTATTTTGGTCCAATTAAGATAGAGCAACCTAACTTGACTCAAGATGGACAATAATCCTGAGTTTGTAAATAGTAAGAGTAGGATGTGAACATTTTGTTTATAAGGTATGAACTTAACCATAGATTCAGAGAACCATACATGTCTACTTTTGTTAAATGGTGACTCATTTGCTATGAACTAGATTTGTTTTGACATATGAGTGCTGCAAACCACAAAAACCTAAATTGCCAATTTCAAAACAAATCTGAGAAACATAAAGAATTTACTGCTGCCCACTACCAGTTTAAAAACAGCAGTTATAAAACTCACAACTGAAAAGCAATCCAAAAACACAGAAGAAAAAAGAGGCAGCAAGGCTAAGACACTAATAAATTTATATGATAAGAAAATTGAAATAATGTAAGAAAATAACAAAACAAAAATTGAGTGGAAAGGAATTACACAAAGACGTGATGGCTGCTTTGAAGCTGTTGAGATCAATAAATTCAAAGAAAGCATCCACTGATTCACCAGGTCAGGGCAACAGTAGCTCAATGATAGAGCGAGTCGTTGTGGATTCGAGTCCCGAATCAGCTAGTCTACATGTTGATGTGCCCTTGGGCGAGACACTTAACCCCACATTACTCCTGACAGCTGTGACAGCAGTGTGTGAATGGGTATGAAAGATGAGTAATAGAAAAACGTGCTGCAGTGTGAAAGTGTGAGTGAATGGGTGAAGGGCAAAAACTGTAGTGTAAAGCAGCTTTGAATGGTCATCAAGACTAGAAAAGCACTATATAAGTACAAACCATTTACCATTTAAAATACAAAATAAGACAGACAGTACAGACTGACATGGACAGGGAAAAAAAGCAGCATTACTACAGGAGCAAGAGAATGTGTACTAAACCACTTGACACCGTTGGTGAGTTCTTGAGAGAAAATGTCATTTTGAAAGCCTTGCCTTTACAGCAAGGAATAACAAGGGCCTTTTTGCATGGGGTTTGCATGTGGCAGATAAAGTGGCAGAAGATGAATGTTGACATACTTGAAAGCAATAAAATGTCCAACAGAGTCCAGAATGTTAAACGTTAAAACTTCATTTGCAAAAATCAACATGGGACCTTTTGTGAGAAATTACACTTTTAAGTGTTGACCTTACAGTAGGTCAATAAAATACAACGTCTGGCACTTTTATAGAACTGAAGTGGAACTTTCTCTTTGACATAGGGGTTAAAAAAACACATTTTTTAAAGTCAGTTACAACTAAATAGATACAGATAAAATGTCTCAAATCATGTTTGACTGAACCTATACAAAACCACCATCCAGAGTTGCTCTAAATTCTTTGTCAATCTGCTTTAATTGAGTCTTCATCCATGGGCAAAACAGTTGATAGTTCAGTGGAAGCACACTCTAAATCCCATTTAGATCTATGTCTCATGTATAAATGTAATAAACACAATTAAAAAGCTAAAAACTAAAAGCCCAAAATTTAAACTCGCAAGAAACAGGAGAGTGCTGTCAACATTGTATATATGTATTTTCTGTATGTTATACTGTATGTCTTTGTGTATTTACTGAGAATTTCTTACAGCTTTTAAACACTATTTAAGCTGTTGTTGTCTTCTGTTTCTTAATTGAGTGCATTTATGTGTCCACCCATGTGTGCTTGTGTACATGCTCATGCCCACATGTGTGTATGCAGGCGTGCATGCTTATCCACCTGTATGTGTATGTACTTTCCTCGGCTCAGCTCGGGAGATAGCGGGCGCAGAGAAGACTGCGATTGTCTCGGAAGAGACGGACATTGATGCGGAGGAGGCGAACCAGGCATCGACGGCGGAGGAGTTAAACCTCAACAGAGGAGTGACTGATCTGGACGCCACAGCCAAGACTACTGAGATAAACAACTCAGACAACAAGGTAAAGCACTCTCTGCCTGTGGGTCTACTGTGTGTGAACGAAATATGTCGAGAAATTACACTGACTGTGGGTCTGGAGCCTCTTTTCAACCAAGAGGTGCAGTGTAGTTCAGCTCCAATGATACACCTTGACCTGTGTTTTCATAGCGGGGTGTGTAGGACTGATGGTGATACGGCATTAGCTACATAAGCTACTTGAATATCCTTAGGTCATACCACTGCAACGCTCTGTTGCTCACCAACGAACGCCTCTCCCATTCTAGAGGATTTTCAAATCTGACTTGATTTTAAAAAAAGTGAGAGGCCACAGACACAACAAACTTTGTAACGAATTTTCAGTGTTGTAATCCTGAGAAAGCACAGACTAGATGATCTAGTCAAGACACAGGCTCACACCCTTGGTGTTTAATCAGAAATTTCAGAGAGGAAATTTCCAGGGATTTGAGCTCTCTTAGAAACTTGCGTTATTTAACATGACTTCAGAATATAAACAAACATGCAGTTGGACTGTCAGCATCATCAGTTAGTAGCTGTTTTGTGTGCGATGTTTTGTGCTGAGAAATGAAAAACCTGGATTAAGTAATTAAGTTGGCTTGTACACGTTACGTTTCTGAACAAAAGTAGGTGACATCCATTTGCTTGTCAACTCTCATTGGTTATTGAGGGGTTCTGCTCGTGCCCCAATAGCTGTTCAAGTCATGTAGATCAAACATTTAAAACTTTTAAAACTCTGATTAATCCGATAGCATTAGAATCGTGTCATTAACCCATCAAGCCACTGGATAATTTGGCCAGATAATCTGTTCAAAACTATGTAAAATAAAAGGCCCCCACACTTGTCAGAAGGGCTAGATTGGGACTGGGATTGGGAAATCTGGCCAGTGTGGGGTGGGCTTAACTCTACGTAGAAGACAGTAACGTGGTTACCACAGAGCAACAGTGGAGGACATCCAACATTTTTGTTCTTTGGCATTCTCTCGGCATTTTGCTGTTTATCATATGAAGAAGACAACCTTTGTTTGAGTGAAGGCTGCAGGCTGTACGGGATAATGCTGTTTTTCCCTAACACTGCACAAAAGTGATGATTCTCTGTCAACAAATCAATGGACTACAGTGTTTGTTGCTCCTCCTTGTAGGAGTCGGACCACTTTGCTTGGTGCCTTAGTAAAAGGCTGCCAAAAAACTGACTTTCTTTGACCCTTCTCAAGATTTAACAGTAGAACCACACAATAGTTCATGAAGTACCAAACTATACAGCTTGGTGGAAACAGATTCTTCTTTGGGAAAAAAATAATAGGGTTACTTTATTTTGCAAAGGCTTTGCTAGAATTTTGGACTTTAAGGTTAAAGATAGAGAAAAGGAGAAAATGTTGCTTTTGTCCTATTTAGGTTCCAGGTTAATATGCAGTTTCTTTGATCCATGGATTTGGATGGCTTTCATTCAGAAAAAAAATCAGTCTATCTCTCTATAGAAGTGACTGTATCTGAAAACCTGAAAAGCTTCAAGCTGTCAAAGAAAATACTGAATGTGTGACTCTCTAATCTGGTTGAATTTGAACTGAACATGTAGCTCTTTTTATATCACAGACCTTTTTTTCAGGTGTTTGGTTTAAAGGCTGGAGGCTGTAATGGAAAGATTTAATAGGTAAATTCAGAAGCACTGTTTTCTGTTTTTTTATCTTTCTGTAGCAAGGAAACACTGTCATATTTTGATGTTGGTTCCTTTAAGTAACACCTAATGGGTACTTTCTTTGAAAAGTAACTCACTTCACATATAAAGTTAAAGTTCAGGATATACTAAAATGTTTTTAGAGGCACTTAACATAATTTGTTACATGGTTTATTGGTATTTAGTGAGTAGCTTAATTGCTGCAAATCTTTATTGTCACATAAAATAGTTTTTAAAATGAAGGAGGTGAAAAGTTGAGATGCTCACCATGAACTTTAACGTACCAGGGACATATCCAGCTGAGGGACTTAATTGCAAGTCATTCCCCTTTAATTTTCTATATCCTGTTTGCTGAGCTGAAGATGAATAAACAAACCATGAAGTAAACACAAGTATAGTCAGTCATTTTTAGAGTTTGCAGTAAAGAGAAGAGAAGTTAAGGATAAAAGTCAGAAGTGCATTGAAATTCAGTCAGCTCAATTCACGCTTGAAAAACTGGCAAGAAAGTAACTATCTAAAGTAAAGGTAATATAGTAAAGGTGGATTTCCAATGTTTACACAAGCACACATTTTCTTTTTTCATGAGTTTGAGGCTTAAGACTCCCCCCCCCCCCCCCATTTTTAAGTTAAAATTACACACACTTATCCACCAGGAAAGTCCAGTTACACACAGCCTGTGTGGAAAGATATGAGCTCTCTGTCAGTCAGTGTCCTGCTTCTATTCAGATGCTGTCGGCAGTATGTCGGCAGCTGAGCTCCCAGACAACTGTGCTATAATCATCTACTTCACCATGTTTGTGTTTGTTTTTGTGCAGCCTCTCAGTGTTACAGATTCAATACAGCTCTGACAGACCGTCTGCTCTCTGGGCTGTGGAAACTCACCACCAGTGGTCTGTCTCTCTCTCTCTCTCTCTGTGTGCATTTTTTTTTACCTCTTTTCTGTCATAAACACTGACCTTGTCAGGAACACTAGTCCTCATGGAGATCAAAACCTAGTCCTAATGAGGGATGATTTCTGAAGAACTGGATATGTTTAAGGCTAAGATTTGAATTGTTAGATTAAGGTTAGGGCTTTGTTTCATCTGTCCAAATGAATGGGAGTCAGTGCTGTCTCCTGTGATGAACAGCCGCACAAACCCGTGTGTGTATGAGTGTTGCTGTGTGGCTCAGGTGGCAGAGCAACACACTGGTTTAGATTTACAGTCATTTGCAGGGGAGTGATTGTGTATTTGATTGAGGCAGCAAAAGGAGGGCACTGCATGATGGAGGGCAGAAGGGAGAAGGGGGGATACAGGGTGATGTTTACTCATTAACATTTGTTTTGAGATAGTGGATTGTGCATAAGGAAAGGCAACAATGTAGTACCTGTCTGCTTCAACATGCATGTTTTCATTCTCAGGGTGTTGTTAAGGTGAAATGTTGTTTTTATTGTGAAATAATTGCTTTTCATAGTTCCAAGATTCTACCTTGCCTCATAAATTTCAGTATTTCTTGCTCCTGGCAACAATGTTTGATTAACATGTTTGTTTAAATGCAGGGAAATATTGTGTTTTTTTGGTGAAGTATTGGAAATGTCAACACTTCCTTAAAATGTGGGGACAAAGCTGTCTTGAACGTTGCCAAAAGGTTTTGATTGTGCCAGTCTTCATTGGAAGCAGGGCTGTTTACGGTCCAGTGTATAAGTATTAGTGATATCTACTGGTGAGATTGCAGATTGTAACAGAGGACATTCCTCCACTCACCACTCTAATCTTCAGTTTCTTGTCACATACCAGTAAAGATGTAAATCTTGGATTGAGTCATAAGCTTCCCTTTTTTTCCCTTCCTATTTGTGCAAAATGGCAGCCTCTATGAAACAATGAACATTGAACAACAACATAAATAAAACACTTTTCCCCTTCAAAAATTGAATTAAATGTTGCAATCCTACATGCAAAAGGTATATTCTTCTCAAATTTTGTTAAAAAAAATCCAAATCTGCATTTAAATCTAGGAGCACTACACCTTCTGATCTTCTGAATCTGATTTTCTCTTCATTAATGTGTTCAGAATTCATAAGATGTTTGATGACCTATTTCACATTTGTAGCCTACTGAAGCGGTAAAACTAACAACACTCAAAGCAGGTATACAAATCAACTGGAATAATGAAATAAATCAGCCATATCATGCAACAAAGCTGCTGCTTACCTGAAAAACAAATCATTGCATCAGCATCCCCCTCCGAAGATTTTGAAACAGAGAAGCTGTTGCCTGAAACAATGCCAGCTTAGGAAAAAAAATGCTTCTCAACTAAAAGTAATTACAGTTTTGTCAGAAAGCATCTTGCACTGTTGCCACTGCTGTTACGTTTTTCTAGTCACATGAAAGCCATATTTAGTCTTTCACTTCCATGTGTTTTTTTTTCACCTTGCTATTAAAAAGGTCAGAATGCCCCCTTTTGCTGGAATAGCCCTGATCTGAGGTTAACTTGAGATGATAATGTGGTTCCTTAGGCAGCCTCAAAACACTGTAAATAATTAAACCGACAAGTTGTTAGGTGACAGTTCAGGCCTGAGTTTACAAAGCTTTTCAGTATGCCAATGATAACACTTGTCATGTCATTGTACAGGTTGAAACCAAACAAACCTGTTAAATCACACCAGAGCAGGAGTCTCGAAGACACGTTCTGGCTATGACTTAAAACACCCAGCAGCTGTTTCGCTCCTTTGGTCCCATTAACACGAGAGTTATGAACATTTTTATTCCTCATCCTGATTGAAGAGCGACATGGCATGAAATCACTGAAACAACTAGCTCCCAGCGATGACCTCTATTCTCATGTCATTGAAAATTGTGTAACAGTTTGTGTGGCCACTTTTGTACACATGTATGTTATCATATGTATCCTGTTTTTTTCCCCCCTCTACTTGACAGATGAAAGGGGAATGTGCAAAGACAAGTGAGGGAAGATAGCACTGAGCAAGATACATGTGTGATGCATCTGTAGGCCTTTATATATTGATGCCCATGTGTTCGCATTTTCATCACACAACTTGTGCTTTTATGTTCCTGAGCAGAGGATTTGATCCACTACAGGCTTCCTCTGGAAGCTCATGAAAGGAGAGGCAGTCTGCAAGTGTTAAAGTTCATTCCCCTGCTGTCAGCACTCTTTTCATACTGACAAATCCCTCGGTTTCCTGTGTTCCAAAAATCCCAGAGGAGCTGTGGAAGCGCACATTGTTGCTTTCAAGACCTTTACTTTGAAGAGGCTTGCCTCCAGGATCACAGAGAGAGAGAGAGAGAGAGATTGGAAAACAAAAGTCACATTTTGAAAATAACTGAATTAACATATTCCAAAAGTTCTATGCTGTTTATTTATTTATTTATTTTTGTTTTTTGGGAAGAGACAGGTGGTAATTGATAGTTTTAACAAAAACTCAAAGAAGAACGATGATTTTCAAGCATCAAAACAAGAGACAATTTATTTATTTATTTTTGTTTTTTGGGAAGAGACAGGTGGTAATTGATGGTTTTAACAAAAACTCAAAGAAGACCTCAGTGCAGTCGTTTAAGCTGTTGTTTCCGCATTTGTGTGTCTCTGTGTGTGTATGTGATTTAACGGGGAGGTTGTACAACAAAGCTTTGATGGAGGTTTTTGCCTCTGGCCCACTCTGATTGTGTCAGGCAGGTGTAAACACTCTGATCTCTGAAGGTATTGCTAGGGGCAGCTCTCCACTGTCAGCAACTCCTGCTCTCAACATCACATCATTAGTTAACCTCATTTGGCCCAGGCCTGAAATTACAAACACATAGTTACGTTACTACAATGTTGAATAGGAATAAATGGCTCAGGCTCCGAAGGACAGGGGAATCCCCACTCTAGAGTCTGTTCAGTGTGACTGCCACTGATTAGTATGCTTGAACTACTGGGTATCTGTTCACCACAATCAGTCTGATAATATCTGTATATTTTAAGTCTGGTCGTCTTCTTTGCCTTTTTCTCCACAGAACTCTTCTTACAGTTTCAGAGTACATATTTAAGACCCAACTTCTGTGCTGCTTGTGACAATAAGACCCATATTGTTTAGGCTATTGTTTAAATAACATAAAGTGTGCCACTAATGCACAACCTTCACAATTTTAACTATATTTTATATACTGATTATCATCATCCACCACCCTGATTAAGAGTTTGTGTAGTGCATGTTCTTAATTTTCAAGAGTAGATGTTTAATGTCAAAAGAGTGACATTATAGTTACCTATTTTTTACGTTTTTTGTCATCGTTATTTATAGTTATTGTTTTTTTTTTGTTTTTTTTCCTCAGTGTTTTAATTCACAGTTTAATTACTTGGCTGTTTTTCTCTGGTTTAATAATTGGCAGCCTTACAGGACAGAAATGGCTCTTTTCAATAATTGTCACACACATACACAATGGCAAAAACAAATACAACATGTTGACTTTCCACTCACTGAAATCTATGTGGGTTTAAGTGACATTTATTCCTGATTATTTTTTTTTCCTGAGGGGTATTGCGCTTGATAACCTTGCAGATATTACAAATAAAACTCAATGGGAAGTTTAAAACTATGACCATAGATAAAGCTGAGTCACTCCAGGATTCATCAGGATGATCAGATTAAGTTTGTCTGAACATTAATTGCAGAGAATGCCAGTGACTGACTGACTGAGTGGCGAACAGTTAGTCCTACAGGTGTTTCCCATTGGTCAAAATATGTTACTGTTACATCATCAGGAAGTGAGAGTTGTTTTTATTTGCAGGACATGAACTAGTAAAGCAAAAACTACTTTTTTGTAACGGAAATAAGACAAGAGGCAAAATATACAATTTTTTCCATGTATGAAATAAGCAGTGTAAGATGATGGTGTTCTTCATTGGTTTTGGTGATAACACCCATTTCCCCTTCCACACATTGCCTTTGTCTTCCTCTCTCTCTCTCTCTCTCTCTGTCTCTATCACTTGTAATTCCACTTAATTTCCTTCCAGTCTGTGCTGACGTTCAGAATCTGTTTTACAAACATAACAATATTTTCAGCAGGAATGAAATATTCAGTGCCAAGGTCCATAGTATCTCAACAGAAAGACTTTTGAAAATCATCCAAAGTTTGACTCAGCAAAACAACTTGAAGAGTTTAACCCATAAGAAAAGGGGAGTGACAAATCAAAATGTAGAGTGCAAATATATTATTTCTTTGCATATTTAAATGTAAAAATAAGCTTTAGGTTTAGATGGTTTTAATTAAGTGCCAAGATTTTCACTTGATAACTTGCTGTACATTGCTTTAAAGATGCAGTGTGTAACTTTTGGTGATTTTTGCTGTTGACATCATTATCTTGCCACTGTTTGGTCTATGCCAGTGGTTCTCAAACCTTTAATACCAAGTACTACCTGAGAGAAATATTGAACTCTTATAGTAACACCATTATCACTAACATTAAAATACAGTTGTGTAATTAGGCGAGCATTTGTTCGCAATAAGATATTTGAAATTAGATTAAGATGTAGCGAGAGATAAGATGATTCTAATTATTATTTCATTTACGGTATTCTTGTTATTATTATTATTATTTTAATATTTATTTCATTTTTTACACACTGGTCAAAATTCCTCAGCTCCACTCACATACCCTGGTATATAGAGTAGAACAGTATTTCTGATTTTGGTCCAAGTACTACCAGAGGACACTTGCGTACCACTGGTGGTACACATACCACAGTTTGAGAAGATAGATAATCAAGCCGAGCTGAAAATAACCTCATACAGCACAGAATAAAGCACAAAAGGTGCCATTCAGAAAAAATAAAAATAAAAAAATTGAATGGCTTGTTCAGTAATGTGTTTTAGGGTTCCACCTTCTGCATGACTCAGCTCACTAAGAAACAAAGCTCATCATTTATTTCCCCTGCTATGACTTGGGGTTGTATAGATAAAATTTACTTGACCTATATTAAAAGAATGTGTTATTTCACATAGAATCTTAGCCAAAGGGTTTCAGAGCAGACAATATTTTTACTCACTCTCAGTCTCAATAAAGACTCTACTATTATGTAATGACTGTAATTTGAGTTGATGGTTTGATCTGATATTATAGGTGAAGCCACAGCTGAATAATCTCAAAGGTTTTTTCCCTCAGATGACTTGATAAGGTTGTAAATCTGTAGCTAAGGCTTTTAGCAGTCAGGGAAGACAGACCACATCTAACCGTCTAACCTTTTTAGTGTTTTATTGTGGGTGTGGGAGGAGCAGTCTGTTTGACAGACAGAGGGCAACTAGTGTAATCACAGCTGCAGGAAGAGAAATAAAGACTTCCTGTGTCCTTTCTCATCTGTCTTTGGTTTCCTTTCTGTCTTTTTTTTTTTTTTTGTCTTTTTTTCCTTCTCTCTTTTTCTTCATCAGTGAATGTATGGAGAGGCTCAAAGATGAAGGCACAGCCCTTCTGCCTTCTAGCAACCTGCAGCAGCATGTGTATGTGTGGGAATTAGATGGTAATAGTTATCTTTCCCTCAGGGAGACCAGAGTCGAGCAGTTATTGTGAGGAATTTCAGCAGCAGTTTTTCTCCATTTTCTTAAACTCCCCATCTCAGTCTGAGTCCTCCACTGTCTCCACTTTCTCCACTGTCTTCTCAATTGGCTTGAATGAAGGTAACTCATCTAGGATTCAGTGAACAGAAATGAATTGTTGTTTCTCAGCCTTTGTATTAAACACAATGACAGGGAGACAATAGCAATGATTGAATATTCAGGCTGTCATTCACTAACTAGTACTACATTCACACACACTTCTTCCACACCAAACCGATCAAACCTTGTACGATTCTGTTGATTCATTTTTTTGGTTAATTGTTTGTTCCATAAAATGATAGTTGATTCTTTCCAAACCTTGAAATGATGATGTTCCTAAATGTCTTGTTTTGTCCTCAAACCAAAAATGTACATTATAACAATTAACTTGTTCTCTAATGATGAAAATGTGATGACAAATGATTGTGGAACCACAATGAATGTGGTTTGGTTTAGACACAAGAAACAACTGATGTGAGACTGGAAAAGATCATGGTTATACCAGCGCATAACATTTCAACACTTTGTTACTGTACAGAATGTACAATTAACATTTTCCATGGTTTGCAGTTAAGCAAAATACAAAATAAATAAAAAATTCTGGGAGACCAAGCTGCTCTTGATTAAATCTAATGAGTCTGGGCGTTTCCCTCTCTTATTAGTCATAATTGTGCTGGAAGAACAGAAGCAGCATCAGTAACTGACTAACAGTGCTGAATGCAACATCAAGAACAATCTGTTACAATTCCCCTATGCAGGCACATACAGCACATATTATATGGGCGGTGGAAAGGCTGGTGGTTTGATTGCTCTCCTAGTCTACATGCTGATGTGTTCCGGCACGTATGAAAGATGGTATGAAAGATGTGTGATTAAAAAATAGCAGCACATGGATGCACACACTCTTAAGAGTTTTATGATCACAGACTTGTTTTTTTTTTTCATTTCTGCATGTATCTCTTAGTGTTTTCTTCACCTTAACTGAGGCCTGACAGTGTGGCTCAATGGAACACTGTAGTGTAAAGCAGTTTTGAGTGGTCATCAAGTCTAGGAAAAACATTCTATGAATACAAACCATTTACAATGTTTCTGTTGCCTAATTGACAGAAATTATGTATTCGGTGAAGAAGTGATTTTTAATTTGCATCACATCTTAAAATGAACACTGTTTGTGTTGTTATCTAATAAAGAGAAGCCTTTTTTAAAACAGTTTTAGTTTACCAAGACCCTTATACATAACATATTTATTTGTAATTGTCTTCATCAATTTAGACCCTCAGAACTCCTATCCCTCTGCATAATTTGACTTTACAACAACAACTTTAATTTGTTTTTTTGTCATATGCCATATCCTCTCTCAGCTCCATCACCCATTTTGAAGGATACACTCAAAATATCAGCTCCAGAGAATCATTTCCCATCCAATCTTAAAAGCTGTTTGGGCCCACTTTGCTGCGGCACTTTTAAAATTATGGTAATGGGCTCAAGGGGACACTGTAATTACAGGTCAAAACAAGGTGGCAGAGAGACAAAATGTTCACAGTTGGCTTGTTTCATTGCAGCTTTAATATGTTTTGGCTACTTCTTGAATGTGCCGTGAAAGCTGCACAGTCTGGGTTTTATGGTCACCTGACCTGACAGATTCACAGCTGGAAGGAACCAACCTCAAACCCATTTTATCTTATGTTTTTTGTTATATTTTTTTTCATCTTTTTTTCATATTTAAATTTTCCCCACAGATTGGATTCAACTGTCTCGATGTATACCTTCACAGGGAGATTGAGCAGCCATGTAGTACAGTCCTCAGTCTTACCATTTATTATATAATGGCACCTTCCAACCTGTTAACTTGGATCATTTCCTCTCATTAACCTAAAAGATCCAGCTCAGACAAGCTATCAGTCACATCTCCTCTCTTACTTAAACAGTGTCTCTCACAGTGTGTGTCACCAGAAGGTGTTTAATGAGAGACAGATGGTGAAGTGGTCTCTCATTAAAGAGAGACCACTTCAAGGCATGGATTCCTTTAAGCAGGTTCATGTTCAGTTTGATCTGGACAACTTACTTTTCTTTGTTGAAACTGAAGTCACTTTGAAGCACCTTGAACCCGTATAAGTGATGTGTCATAGTTTGGATTCAGTCAGAAACAAAATTGTTATGATTTGGTGGCCACACAACAAAAAATGTCTAATAACAGCAAGCAGATGCTGTGGATCTACTGTAACTGTAGAAGAGGCAACAATGAGATATAGTGAAGGTTGGCGTGTGTGGATACAATTTTGTGTACAAAAGCAATAAGCAATTTTTTACTGATTGTGGAATAAAATAACAAAATTAAAGGTCCATTTTGTAAGAACTAGGCCTTGTCCACACAAAAGGAAGCTTTATCTATAAGGCTTTTTTCTGTTTCGTGCTTTAAAAGTTTTCCATAAACACTGCATCATTTTACGAAATGTCTTCCTACACAAGAAACCCCCAGTAATGAATGATTATAAACACTGTAGTTTATATACCAGGCCTGTCTGAGGCTCTGTAACACTGCCACAGAAATACGGGTTAGGTTAGAGAGGTGGAGCTGTGACATCATCGTTGTTGGTTATTGGTTTTATACATGAAAATGCAAAAGTGATGTTATGACACTTTTTTCCACTCTGGGACCCCTTTTCCAAAAGTAGTATTATAGGACTAGATAAAAGGCTGATACAATACAAAACTCACTTTTTTGGATTCTCTTAAACTCATTTTTGTGTGTTGTCTCATAATGGTCTAACTACAGACTGTAACAAACATCTCCTCTACTCACCCCTCCTTTCCCCAAAGGTGTCAAGGAACTATGGTGGCCTTCGCATATTTTCATTTGTGCAGTTAGCATCCGTTACAAAATATAAAACACACTCTGGCCTGGTTCCTTATTTTAGCCTCTTTTAGCTTCCTTTGTATGTGCAGAAGAAAGGAAAATATCTGATTTGTAAATGACACAATGAGTCTCTACTGCTTGATGATGGTGGATGAAGGGAAGCCATGTCTCCAAGCTCATTATTGTTGGAGTGGAGCATTTTTGTATTGCTGGTTTGTTTTTCTTAGCCCTGTTCTTTTCACTCTGTTGCAAGTAATCAACATTTTTACATTTCAAATTCAGGTTCTTGATGATGACTTGACTTGTTCTCCAGGGCATTTTTGTCCTTAGTAAATTGAATCATTCATCAGTGATATCTTTTTTTTTCTCTGTGTGTATTTGTGTACTCAGCCTTGGAAGTTTTTTTGATGATATCGAATTTGGACGCCTCTTGAGCCGCATAAAGAACTTCATATGTCACTCGCTCTCTGTCTCTGATGCTAGGCTTCGGAGGAGGCCTCTCTGCTGATGTCCAGCCCAAGGATGCTGCTCCCTGCATCGGGCACACTGCCACCAGGTGCCCCCCTTTCTGTTCACCACCAGATCCAACTGCTCCAGCAGCAGCTTCAGCAACAACAACAGCAGACACAAGTGGCTGTAGCACAGGTACATCTCACTCTCTCACACACACACACACACACACACATAAACCCGTGTAATAAGTTTATTATTGGTAAAGATAATCCAGATCCATTTTCAAATACAGTATACCCATAGAAAACCTCTGTCTAAAAATTATGGAAATTTACACCGTGTGCCTAAGTTATGGACACCCTTAACCTTTTCTACAAATATGTAATTTAAAACTGTAGTATGTAAGATGTATAAACATGTCTGTTGTCAGTTGGAAGGTAACAGACATAAATTTTAATATTAATCTAATGTAAAGACTGATGACAGCAACAGAAACACTGCGTTAGTAAAGTGAGGTACAACAAAAAAGTCAGGTTGCAGTCATTTCTGATAGTTTTGCTTGACAGAGCCCATTTTCAGATGGAGGTGGGTTTGCTCAATAACAAAAACACCAGCATTTTAAACACTCATTTAAATCACCTTGCTCAGTTAACGGCCCGTTGAGAGAACTGGCTCATTTTTTCATGCTGAAATTAAAAACAGTAAAAAGAACTGTCAAAATCAACAAACCTATATTAAAGCGGATACAATACATGTAAGCCTCAATTGATAATAGTCCATCCTAAATCTTTCAATAAATGGATTTTTTTTTCCTATTGTTGACCACTAGGAGAAAGAAGCAGGTGATGAAGTGAAAGCACTCCTGCAATCCAATCTGGAATTGAAAAAAGGGTCAATCATCCTGAGTGGCTGCAGTGACCACAACACACATACAAACTTGTTTTTATATCTTTGTGAGGACGCCTCCATAGACATAATGCATTCCTTACCCCCTTAACCTAACCTTAACCATCACAACTAAGAGCCTAACCCTGACCCTAACCCAATTCTAACCCTAAACCAGGTCTTAACCTTGAAAAAAGACCTTTGTGAGTTGTGAGAAAGTTGTGAGGTCGAGACAAAATGTCCCCACAAGGTCACAATGTCCTCACAAGGATAGGTTTGTACATTTGGACCTCACAAAGATAGAAATACAAGTGCATTGCACAGTATTGCCAGCGTACTTGAAAACCCAGTTTCTCGTGCACACACTCTCTTGACCCAGAAGTGTCACACACAGTCACACAGCAAGGCTCTGGGGCTTCCAGAGACAGATGCCGGAATCCTGATTAAACTGTAGTTTCACGCTGAATGGTTCCCTCGTCTCGACAGACTGCTGCTACAGCTGACAACTTGCACAGTCAAAGAAAACATGCACAGACATAAAAGCCATAAATTAGACCTTGGTGAAGCCAGAGGTCACTTTCCACTGGTAATGAGAGAAGAGCAGTTTTTTTAATGAGTCAAAACCCACTGTAACAGACACATTTAACATTTAACGCTCCTACACTGCATCTAAATTCTACCCACTCCTTACTTTGTCTAACTTAGTGTGTGACTGTTACTTTTTTTAATTACATCTTCTCGAAATTACTTTCCAATCATTTTCTGCTTCCTCATAAATATGCACTGCGAATGGCCAGACATTGCATTGCCTAGGATTATAGTATCTTTCACACAGATTTACTGGGTGTTATGTTTGTGCAGAGTCTGTCGGACAATGCCATTATATCATATTTATTTTATTTATGTAATAGTTTATTTGTCAGGTACAATGCAAAAACAATATCATTTTATCCTATAGGATTTTAATGCAGGAATTAGGACATACGTTAGCTTCATTTGAGGACACGCTGACAGTCCCATTATGATAAGATGTCTTTTTCAGAATTGCTGAAACCCTGGTTGTGCACTAATGTTGCGGAGTGGCAGTTCTTCTCTCACAAACCATCTTTGACGAACACTGGCAGCAGTGCACAGAGACACACCAACAGACCCTTATGGTTAATTTAGCTTCTTTCAACAGGTTAATTAGTTACAGATCATTCATCGTTTTAATTTGTAACAGCAACACCACTGTGCTTCACATGACATCAAAAAAACATGACAGATTCGCCTTAGCCGACTTAAAAAAAAGTTCATTTGCTTTACTTTTCACATTATTATACACTCTTCTACATTTACTTACTGCATTTATAGTATAATCTCCTTATTTTTTTACATTAAAATTAGTCAGTTGTTGAAACTGTGTGTTTAAGTCATGTGTACTGAGTTGTACAATGATTAAAAGCAGTCACAGTCACTGTAGGGTATTACGTGAAGCACTGCAGGCCACAGCCGTATACCTTCGTCCCCATAGCAACACCTTTCTGTGTTGCTGCTGCTGTGTGGGAAACTTCTCAGGTTGGCCATAGAAAGATGGGAGAAGGCCAACAAGTTGCTCCTCCAAACATCGATGCTTATAATTGTTAGCAGCACAGTAAGGGTGCGTGGAAAACTCCTGTTTCTTGTGCCCATTGTAACTATGCAACCCAAACCTTGGAGCTGCTAAAGGGCTGTATTTGCAGCTAAATTATTAATCCATTCAACTAAGAATAAAATGTAAACAAAGATAAAAGATTAACAGCTCTGAATTCCCCTCACAACAACTTCTTTTGGTCTTTTTAATTTGTTTACTGATCTTCCAGTCCCATTTAACTTTTCCACATTTTGTCACATTACAAAAACAAATTTAAATTTATTTTTTAGGGTCTTACATAATTGACCAATACAAATATAGTGCTTTTCGTAGTTGTAACATGACAAAATGTGGGTGAACATTTATGTAAGGCACTGTACTCTATTCTTCCTAATTTCTCTCTCTCTTGTTCCTCTTTTAGTACCTTCCTCCTTGTTTATCACCTCACCTCTTCCTCATAAAGTCCTTACTATA
This sequence comes from Brachirus orientalis, assembly GCA_016785285.1. NCBI lineage: Eukaryota > Metazoa > Chordata > Actinopteri > Pleuronectiformes > Soleidae > Brachirus > Brachirus orientalis. The sequence continues at coordinate 1,401,096 of JAFBJR010000023.1, forward strand.
ACCTGTCTCCCTGTTCTGCCCTTAGGTTTTTTCACATTTCTTGAATCTCTTTTCCATGTTCATCATTTTATTAACCTCATTCTGTTACTACATGTTATTTGTGCTCTTTATGCAGACATTTCACATACTTTTCTCTCACAATCACCAGCCACTGTGTGAGCATTCCCTTTATCCCTGTATGAGCAAAAAGCTTTCCCCTTCGGTCTTTTCCAAAACTGAGATTAAAACCAGTGTTGGAGGTTGTTCAAACACTTCCACATCTAAGGGACCTTGCGTGGGAAGGCAATGCGATAAGTATAATCCAGTGTGAAAAGTACATCCTCAGCAACCAACTCTGTAGAGTCACAGAACATAACCAGCCACCCTAATCCCCTCATAATAGTCTGATCCTCTTTCTTTCATCATAATTATAATATCATTACATCTGCCACACATTTCCCTAAAATATAGAATGAATTTTATTTGAATTTAGTCATCACAGGTCACTGTAATGTATTAAAACATAGTTTTAACCCTCTGAATGTCTTAAATTGTGAAGAAATTTCCTTCAGAGTTGGCAGACACATGTACTAGGACTCATAATTGAAATAAGAGTTTATTCGCCAAACTCCAAGGTCATGTTGGTGTCTAATACACATTTTGGCCATAACTAAGGAAATTCTGTTTATGTGTGTGATATAAAAAGCTTTTTTAGGAAACAATTTAATAGGAAAAAGTGTCGCCATTGGCATTTAAACCCAGAAGGTCTGCCTGAGGTAAAAGCCATGATTTAAAAATTCTGATTTATATATCTTCTCATTTTCTCGGACAGTTGCTTTAGCTGTTTTACAGAACACTAACAAATCATCAGTGTGTCGTCTTTGTACTGGATTTCCTTTTAAAGATTTGACTTTATGGAAGTGATCCTTGGTTTAAAAATTAAAATCAAAAAGTAGATTTCGTTTTAATAGCTAAATAAACATGAACCATTTATACATTGTAATGGTAAATGGTTTGTACTTATATAGTGCTTTTCTAGTCTTGATGAGCACTTCAGTCCCTTCTGTGTGAGCATGTCTTTTGGAGTGTAACATTAAATGAACCAATCAGAGTTTCATCTCCTTTAAAAGTTCAATTGCCTTTCACCTTGGTAAATTGAAGAACGGTGAATGTTTCTCTTCAGAAGAAAACAGCCATGAATTCTCTAACAAACATCCAACTGCATATATTTTTTAAGATATTTTCATGTACCAAATAAATACAAAGAGTAAATCATATCTAAATAAATGTATGTATAGAAAATCAAAGTATCAAACACAAAGCACAGATGGAGAGTAATGGAATGAAGCAATACATGGAGAGAAATACCTTTAAGTCTCATTTTATTTTTCCCAGTAAACGCATCAGTTCGGACATGTGAAAACTTCTTTTGTGTTAATCTTTGGAATTTTTATACATTGTAATTTCATTTTTATACATCAGCTTTCGAAAAGATCTATTTTAATTTTCTCTTAAAGTCATGCTGCATCAGTTTGATAGAAAAATGTCAATTACGTCAGTTGGAGACCCGCAATATAACTGTCTAAGAGAGGTGTCCCATAGGTTTAACAGTCAGGGAGGTTTTTGTTTGGTTTGATTTGTTTTGTTTTGTAGAAAATTAAAAGTGGGGAAAAAAACTACATAGTGATGTTTCAAATTACTATGAGCAAAGGAGTTGGAAAGATGGAAATTGTCTGTGGGCAGTGTTTTGTCATGGTGAACGGTTTCGAACAAAGACGACAATAAAAAAAGGTAGTGAGATGCTAATTACAGTTTGAAGGAGTCTTCGCTTCAAGCTCCTTCAATTTCACGACACTCTGATAAGAGGGAAGAAAATGTTGGACAGCAGCGGGTTTACTGTCAGGAGACAAGCACAGTAAAACACAAGTGGAGCACCTCTTAATTGACTCTGTCTGGCTTCTGCTTTTAGGAAGAGGTTTTTTTTTAATATTCTCTCTTTAAGATTTAGAAAGAAAATAAATGCCTTTGTTGCTCTAAAGTAATGAGTTATTCAGTGGCTTGGTTGGTTGGTGTCTGTGCAATTGTGGTCTAATCTGTTTATTTCAGCTTAGACCTGTTAAATTGGCCTGGCCCTCCCTCTTTTTTATGTATAAATGGTGTTTTCACTGTCAATGATCCAATTTTTCTTCCTGTTTTTCTCCCATTGCTTCACTACACTATAATTATATAAATGAGTGAATTAGGTCTAAATATAAATGTGTGATGTGTGTGAGAGGGATGAAATGAGTCTTGTTACCAGTTTGTTGCATTATTCATTTTGTTTCCTAGTTGAAGTATTTGTCCTTTTTATTACAGTATTGTGAGGTTTCTCGACAATTAAAAAAAAAATCCCCCTCAAAATTTTTTTTACCTATTGCTAACTAGAATTTCAACAAATGAACAAATTGCAGACTTATGCTTTTTAAAATTATATTTCTGTGGATTAAGTCAGATTACAGTGGAGGTTGCATGATAAAAAGAACCCGATGCAGATGTAGATGTAAACAAATAAAAACAGCCACAGAGATTTTGCTGTAATATTTTAGCACTTCTCATCTTGTCAGTGTTTCCTTTTTCTCTTTTATTTTTCTTTTTTTTTCGTTATCAGCAGGACCAGACCAGACTTTACTGTTACTACAGATATGCTCTTTATAACAACACAAGCTTTAATGCACTTTAATGTGCCACTTCTTCATAATGAGACTTATTGATCAGATCTCCAAACATTTTTTTTATGGCCTTGAAGCTCAACATTGCTTATCTTTGCTTTGGTCACTGTTGTTTCTGCATAAAATAACTTAACACAGTGTGACATTTAGTTTGGACAACATCAGGACAAATGTGACTCGAGCCCCCAAGGCTTCAGTATGAACTGTGGTGGAGCTGCCAATGCCCTATTACAGCTGTCAGCAGAGCACCATGCGTCAACGCTGAGCACCAATCCTCCATAGATCAAGAACGGCTCCTGTCAGCTGTAAATTACATCACCAAAGTCATCATCAGTGTGTCAGTCTCCACAAATGAGGTCCTCAGAGGCTGCGTGAGCTGGACACATTCTGGAATCCCCCTTTGACTGTGGCTTAGTGCAGTGATAATGAAAGCAGATGACAGTCTTCCTCAGCACTTGTTTTTTTTTGCTCTGTGATGAGTGGAATGCAGGAGGAGGAGACCTTGGGACAACGGCTGTGATTTTTGACTCCCATCTCGTGCCTCACTGCCTCACTGGCTCCTTATTAATGCTGTGATGAGAAAGTCATCATGAGCAGAGGCATTTAAAGGTGAAGAGTGATGAGCAATACAAGTTAACACTGCGTAATATAGTTTATTTCTTGAGGCTGACCTTCAACAGTATGTCCTTAGCACACAGGACACATTTGTGCTGCTAAAGTTCCATTACCTCTATATCGCACTGAGAGAGAGAGACACACACAGACTGACCATGAGACTCAGAGATATTAGCTTATCAGTACTGCCACGGCTATCTTTGAGACAGACTGTAAACCATTATCATAAATGAATATGTTGTAGTGTGACTTGTGTACAGAAGCATGTCCTAAAACTGCGGGCTCAAACTCAAATGACCTGGCAGCCGCTGAGTGTCTGGTCTGGTCAGGACAGTAGCTCAGTGGTAGAGCGAGTCATCTTTCAACTTGAAGGTTGTGGGTTTGATTCCTGGTCGATTCGTCTACATGCCAGTGTGGCCTTGGGCAAGACACTTAACTGCACTTTGTGTGGTACTAAAATGCACTGCACATAAATGTGTGAGTGAATGGGTGAATGGCAAAACTATAGTATAAAGCAGCTTTTAGTGGTCATCAATACTAGAAAAGTGCTTTATAAATACAGACCATTTACCATTTCATTAGGAGTGGGCGATATGATCTTTAAATAATAGCACCATATTCCAGAATTTCAAAATAAAAGTGTTTATTAACAGAAAGGAGGCAATGAAAGAGAGTGGATAAAAAAATAAGCATGCATGATTAAAATTAAAAGAAAATTAACCTGAACTAATGTTTTGTTTTTTGTTTTTCCCCAATATTGTATTTGATTTTACTGAGAAAATGATGTATAGAGTAAATCTTCCAGTTCATAAATAATCTAGAGGTTAATTAGTAAAATGTAACACTGATCCATTTTTAATTATGAAATTATTGATACATTTTAGTTTTAAGCATCCTTGCCTTTTCAGCAAGAAGGCCGGGTTCACATCCCAGTTGGAACAAGGGCCTTTCTGCCTGGAGTTTGTACATTCTCCCTTTGTGTGCGTGGGTTTTCTCCGGGTTCTCCGGCTTCCTCCCACAGTCCAAAAACATGCAGATTTGGGAATTAGGCAAAATGGACACTCTAAATTGCCCGTAGGTGTGAGAGTGGATGGTTGTTTGTCTCTATGTGTGGCCCTGTGATGGGCTGGTGACCTTTCCTGGGTGTACCCCGCCTTTTGCCCTATGTCAGGTATGATTAGGCACCAGCGCCTCCTGCAACTCTCTTGTTGGGTAAAGCGGTAGAAGATGAGTGAGATGTTAGGTAAAGTATAAGTCAAATTGAAAAGGTACAAGACACAACAGCTTAACAAATAATTATTTTTATTTATTTATTTTTTATTCATCAGTTAATGGTTCACATTAATACTGCTGTAATTGTGGGCTAAAAGGCCTTTCTCAGTATAGTCTGCATGTTTCAGAAACCTGAATAACCCCGTAATAATACTTCAGTACCAATTACAGTTCATTTTGTTTTTCCTTTGATTTGTGTCTCATTGATGTCAGAAGCCTAAAGTCTCCACAGTAATGAGTTCTGTGTTACCACACTGGGCTGAAATGAGAAACTAGAGAGTCATTCTGAGTTTCTGTGACTGGATCATCAACATAACGCCCACTGATTCACTGCACTCCCAAAATACACTGCAATGCTAATCAGTCCCATCCCACAGGATTTACAGGCACCTGTTCAGAAGGATTGAGTTAACAATTTATATCAGCAAATAAAAGGTGGTAGAAAGGTGTCCTGACATTAATGTTTGCAGTGTATCTTTTAACATCTGTCACATCTGTCACTGGATGTAAAAGCTCGTTTCACACTCCAGAGTCGTTATAATTCATTCATTTAAAATAACCAAAAAAATTTAGTGAGCTCAGGATAAGAGAAGGCTAAATATGAAGGTAGTTGGGGTCACTAATATTTGAGTTGGAGAGGACTTTTAATGAAATGTTGGGGGAGCCATTGCTGATACAAACCCTGCACACAAGTGTGTGTGTATTTGAATGTATATGGTGAGAGAATGGTGCTTCTTTTAATTTCCTCTGCTTTTATATGAATAATTAAAAGTATAATAGGAGTTTAATAAGGTTTGCCTTAAATTGAAATGGAGTGTGGGCTTTAATCTTATGCATCACAGAAGTCTGCAGCACTCAGAGCTGCCACTACAGCTGTTTTTAGTCCCGCAATAAAAGTGTAACAGAGGATCCTAAAGCTAAATTAATCGCACAGTCATGACATCTATGGCTGATTGATGTTTGAAACTGTTTGAGTGTGGTAATTACATTTTTCAAATGAAATGGCGTGAGATTAAATATGAGAGACACATACTAGACAGAATGACTATGCTAATTATTTCTTGTATTTGATAAAACAAATAATCCAATAGTCCTGTCACAGTTTCCTAGAGAGCAAAGTGACATGATGATAGTTTTGGCTTTAGTTAAAATGTGTTTGAGGTATGCTGTAATGGGGTAGACATTTTGATTTAGTCAGCCGGTCACTTTTTAACTTTAAACCTCCCGTCAAACTGTTTATCATCAAACCTTCATGTACAAGAAGCAGCACTGCTCTGTTTCTGGACACTCTCCCACCAAACTGTCACTGAGTGATGAACTTGCCTCCAAATGCAAAACTTTCAGAGCTGTTTTTTCCTTGACATTACTGTGATTAATTACCGTGCTGTGAAAATACAGAATGAATGATCAATCCCTGCCACTTGCTGAGCTGACTCAGCCAGATCCTGATGAATTGGTTACAAGGTAAAAGTCTGAATTACATCTTTGCTTGTTAAATATGTTGCTTTTGATGTATGCCGTTGTCTGTTTACCCCAAAAGAGGAACATACAGTACGTCAACTTGACTCTTGACTCGCATTTATTTTGGCATTTGAAAGGTGCATTACCACCAACCAAAGATTAGCATTTGTAGCTGTTTGGCCAGTGTATAAGAAGCTTTGCAAGTTTGGCATGAAACTCCATGAGCAGTTTCAAATGGTGGACTACAAATGAAATGTAAAGTGTTTTAATACTTCAAGGTTATCACTCTTTCATTTCAAATTACAGTCTTGACTTATCAGTGGCTTTTCTGAATCATTAATTGGATCATCCCTTTCCATCATTACTGTGATTTTTCATTCAAAGTCTTAGAATGAAAGACTTCACCAATGATTTTACAATTTCAGACAAAAACAAAAATGAATTCATTAATTTTCACCAAGTGAAATTAATTTTCTTCATTTAGGGAAAACACAAGACACAGGTAAAAGGCTTGGTGGACTATTTGAAGTCTAGAGTAAACCATCATTTACTTCTACTACATTCATCTAAATCATCAGTTCATTTCTGATTTCTATGATGAGCAAATAATGTTTGAAAGGTTAACATGGTTTGACCTGGGCCTTCAGGTAGTGTGGTATGTTGTATCTGTCACATATGGGAGTTTCAGCACTTGTTTTATGTGCAGTGATATGTAGAATGTGGAAAACGTTTCCTTCCTCTATTTTGTGCAGGTTCACCTGTTGAAGGATCAGTTGAGTGCAGAGGCCACAGCTCGTCTGGAGGCTCAGGCTCGAGTTCATCAGCTGCTGCTACAGAACAAAGACCTGCTACAGCACATCTCCCTGCTGGTTAAACAGATCCAGGAGCTGGAGACCAAGGTGTCTGGACCAAACATAAGTGAGTGAATTATACAGTATTTAAGGCTCTTTCACACACAATAGGCCGAGCAAAGTCAGCTGCAGACTTTTCACAGGAGGCAGATTTATTCCCAATAAAATAATTTGCTCTCTCATCGTCCTCCTCTTCCTCACAACTGCTTCAGATACTGATATAGTGAAATTAGATTAAGATGGATCAAGCAATAAGGTGACTCTAATTATTATTATTTAATAAATTGTATTGTATAATTTTTTTTCTATTATTAGCTTCATTTTCTATGCACTCCAGTTAAAATTCCACAGCTCCACCCTGATCACATACTCTGGTACAGTAGAGCAGTATTTCAGATTTTCCTCCAGTTACCACCAGAACAAGCTTGCGTACCACTAATGGTACACTTACCACAGTTTGAGAGCCATGGCATTAAAGTATTCACAAACAATAAGATTTTTTTTTGTTGTCCAAGTTAAATTTATGTTGTAATGAAAAGAAAAATAAATTCTTTAAATAAATGTTGGTGAAAATGTAGTTAATCAAAGGGACAGGAGAACAAAAGAGTATACAAACCTTTTTCATCAAATTATCAGATTTACATCAAGTGTCGTGAAATGAATCCCATTTTTAATCAGTAAGTCACTTTCTACTGTGTGGAGCACAGTGGCTAAAAGCAGCTTCACTCGCTTTGGTTCAGACTTATCTCCTTTCTCTAAGTAGATCAGAAATTACTCAGTGTTGACTTTGTAACTGTCAAAATCATTTAGAAAACTCTGAAAAACAAAACACAAACAGAATGATCACAGTCAAATAAATCTACAGTTTATGTATCAAACAGCAAAAGTGAAATATACAGCTTTTGTAATACAATATCTGTTTACAATTCAAAACAGTAGAATAGACGGGGATGAGATGAGAAGTAAAAAAGACAAAAGTCACACAGCAACATGGTAATTCACTACTTAAAGCCCCTGAGATCAGAACAACACGCCTCCACTGTCAGGTGAAATCTCTGCATGCGACACATCAAACATTCAGGCACACTCACACTGACAGAGCAGACATATTCAGATCACTATACACTCACTTAGACATCAGACAGGTTGAGTGCACTAAACGCATAGACAGGCTTTTAAAAATGGAAATACCTCCATCAAAGTCTGAGTCTGAGTTCCAGTGAGACAACAGACCTCACATGTACTGTCCATTAGTCTTTGTGAAAGCTCTGTCACATTTATTGTGTTGAGATGTTCACTGCCTTCCACACCGATAGGACACTGCTACATGGAAAGGATTAATTAGTTTTTATTGGTGGCTGCATCTGCATATGCTTTTACTCCTACTACAAGTCAACATGTCAGTCGTGACATCACCCATAAGAAACTGAACTCTTTGAATCCTTGAAATTCGGAGACGTCACCTACAATCAGGTTCCTATTGGTCAGTCACGCTATTGTGCACTCATACTGTATATGCCATGCTTTATTGCCAATTTTCATTTCCTGTTAAGACCTGAAACTAGAATTTTAGACAATTAACTCATCAGGAAAATGTTTACTGATGTAAATAAAGTCAGAAGAGTTATTTTTCAGCTGACTTCCATCCAAACTTGTTTATTTTGCAGTCAGTGGAAGTGGTGTCTTGGGCTTATCATGTTCCTTTTTGATGTTACTGTCACTTGAGATTGCTACATCTATCACCACTGTTGTCTTCTGGGTTCTGTTGAACAGCACAACGTCTGGTTGGTTTTGCCATCACCAGTTAGTCAGTCAAGTTCCACAGGATCTTAGTCATTCCTCGGTCATTCCCGACCATCCCATTTATGCTTTTCCTATCTGTTTCTTACACTTTCTAACAACCCGTCTTTCTTAATGCATCTTTTGTCACAATCCCTACACATGATTATTTCCCATTTTATGCCCCACAAAAGTCTGTAATCTGCTCCTACAGCGAGGGCTCATGTGGTCAGTAGTTACAGTGACTAAATATCCTAGGTTTCTCAAAATTGGACTGAAACCTAAACAGAAAGCACATTAGAAGTGATTTGCACTTGTATTATTGGCCTTGTGATGCTGGCAGTTGTTGTTGTTGTTGTTCGAGTAGTGAGAGTAACTGTGTTAGGAGCAGCAGGCACAGATTACTATACAAATAGGAGGACCAGAGAGAAGTAGTAATGGTGTTTGTTTGTGGTTGGTTATAAACATTGTAGTAGTAAAAAAAGAAAAAAATTGAATCTGAGTCCAACCAAGGTTTATCTCGTGTCCCACTAAATAAAACCTGATGTCAAATTGTTTTGATGAAAATTATTGGAGAACAAAAGCAAAAAAAAAAATAAATTCTGTTACATTTATGCTCCAACTCAGCAACTGGATGACTCACAATATTTATAGTCAAACTTTTTAACTGCTTCGACTTGATTACTTCTTTGGCCAGAGTAACAAAAGTATTATAACGAGCTGTGTAAGACGCATTACTGGCTCCCTGAATCTTACTGCTCTGGATAGGAGCTGTTCTTCCCTCGGAGAGAGTGTTTTATTATTCCATTGTTTACGACTGTCATAACAAATGATAATTTAGCTGGTGGCTATGTGCTTTCCAAAGCTGTAAAATGCTGTCAAAGTATCACAAACTGTTGTTCTCTGATTTAGACTTTTAATGTATTTATCTGTTACTTCAGCTGGGTTACTTTTTATGTCTTACTTAACCTAAACAACATACCCCTCCCTCCCTGACCAGCACAGTTCCATTCAAAGTTATGGGACTGAATCACTGTTTCTTCATCAGTTTGACTGATTTCTTGCCATATTATTGTGTTTGTCCGGCTAAAATCAGACTTTTAAAAAAATATAAACGTGAGTCTGACTGAATTCGTGTCAAATTGAATTTCTCTAAGCTCACACTGTGGTGCAGTGGGTAGCATTGTTATCTCACAGCAAAAAGGACTTTCAGGATTTCAGGATTTTCAGCTTCAGGTCTAAATTCCATGCTCGTAAAAGGAGGATACAGAGCATGTTTTTCTAGTAATTTTTAATGTTTTATTTTCCTTATACCCACTACAAAAATTATTTATTAGTAAGAAAGTGATTGATTTAGTCAGGCTTTCTGAATAGCAGATATCTGTATCACATATTTTACTGCTCTGATCCAGCAGCAGGAGTGATGGTAGACACATTTAAAGATTTATACATATTAAATGCAAATATTTAATATGTCTCATCTGCTCATTCATCACTTGTCCCACTTTTTTTTTTTTGCCTTCTCTTCTACTGTGTCTCCTCTCTGCAGTGGGCTCCCAGGACAGTTTGCTGGAGATCACCTTCAGGTCTACAGTTCCACCAGTGATCTGCGACCCCACAACCCCTAAACCTGAGGTGACGGCTCTCAACCTGCCTGCACTCAGCAACAGTGATGGGACCAGCAATGTCTTCTCATCTTCCAACGGGACTCTCGGAAGCCCGCTAGGTAGGGACCAGTGTCTTCTCAAACTGGAGCGCTTCCGTTTCCTCCCAGGGCCCCCTGGGCCTCCGCCTCTGCCTCCTCCACTCCCCTCGCCTCCCCTGCAGTTCAAGCCTACCAGGCTGGAGATCAAAAGTCCTGAGGTCTCCGAGGGCACAACAGAGTTGTATTCCAATGACGTCAAATCTCTGGGCTGCCTAGAGTTTGCCGGGTTTCGCGAGTCAGGTATCGCCTCAGAGTATGAGTCGAACACAGACGACAGCGATGACAAGGAGGATGAGGGGGAGGATGAGGATGAGGATGAGGATGAGGATGAGGATGAGGAGGGCTTTGGCTGGGGGACAGATGAGGAAACAGTGAAGCTGCTCAATGTGCTCAACAGACAGACAACACCCGACTGTCTGGGAGATGAAATAGCAGTGTAACATATAAACCTGCTCTTCCCTGAAGAATCTGTCTGTCAAGATTAAACAATAGTCTTCTACTATTTTTGTTCACTTACTTCAAACAACTCTATAGAAATAACCTGCAACAGAAATGCTCAACAGAATATAAAAGGATTAGCCAGTATCCCAGATAAACAATTGCTCACTATTTTTATATAAGAGACAGTCAAACTTTATTTTTTATGCTCAGTCATTTTTATTTAATTATTAATTTGTATCATTTTAATTGATAGTTGGCACACATTTTTAAATATTAAGGTTCCTACAACCTGAACATGAAGCAAATGTTTCTTAATTTAAGCTTACGCTTTCCTGAGATCAGTCTTACAAATCTGTTTTATGAATCTTTATTAGTTTTGCACTTTTCAAAAGGTTACAAAGTGCTTTTCCAGAATAAAATCAAAACATAGCACACAGTAATATAAAAAATAAATGTGATACATTCACCATACAGCAAATAAGTGGAAGACCTAAATAAAAGAAAGTGACAGATAAACTGAGATAATAATGAGAACAACATAGACACTGAATCATTGATGGAAACAAAAACCTTTCTTAAACATGGCAAAGATTGGTGTTAATATAATATAATATAATATAATATAATATAATATAATATAATATAATATAATATAATATAATATAATATAATATAATGCAGGTGCACATTACTGGTCAATACTGATGTTACACCAAAACCAATTTCCCTACATTCATAATTATGCATAATTATAGTGATGATCCTGTCAGTGAGTATTTGTGTTTTGGTATGTGACTGAGCCTTTAATGTAGTACTCTGTTTCTAAACCTGGATTCAGGGCTAGATTTCATGCCTCACTAACACACATCAACCAATGCAGCCTCCTGCACAGTTTTAATGCAGGGCCATTTTGAGTCTGAGTCCTAGATTTGCTGTATGTAAACCCACCATGACTCACCTCTGCAGAGATTTGACGTTACCAGGCAGTTTAAGGAACCAATCCCACACCAACCAGAAGACATATCTACGTGAAACTGCCCTTACAGTATATACTCTTTCTACAAACATTAAACATAAAGAGAACTGGCAGGGTGTTACTTAAAATTTTAATTGTGAATATAAAGTCTTGTGCCATTGTTATGAGAGAAACTAGTGTTTGATTTTAACATATTTTCATAATCACTGAGGACATATCATGTTAATTGCATGACTCAGTACATTTAATTTCTCACATCCAGTTCCTTTAATAAGACCATACAGAAAAAAAGAAACAAATAAGCAGAAAGGAAGACATAAAAGGAAGCCAGAATATCTCTCTCATTCTAACCTTTAGGAATGTGTTAGTGTATGGAAAGTATATGGTTGCATGATTGCACCTTGTTAAGGTCAAAACCTAAGGCCAGTTGCCTATTGCTAACTTTTGAAGGTGTTTAATCACTCGGTCTGAATTGTCAGAGACACACACACACGAGTAAGCACATGTGAAGCTTGGACATTTGTCTCTACCTGGTGTAGTTTTCTGTTGTCTGTCGCAACCACAGTGTGATTGTTTTTGTGTAACCACAACAAGACAACGATTTGCTTCATGTTCAGTCTAAACTCGCCTTTATAACAATATTAGTGTCACCCATAACTATGTTAGTTGCATCTGTAATACAAGTCTTAAGATACAACTGTATGATCTACATGCATCCCCATACATACACTCTGACTGATTTAAAGCTACTGCTTTCCTTTGCCTCCCTTTTTTCTCCTTTACCCTTTCTTTTACTTTACATGCACTGACTTTTTTATCCATACATCACATACTCACTCACTCACTCACTCACTCACTCACTCAAAGACTCAATAATCTCCACTATCACTGGATTTCAAAGTGGGATTCAGAAGATCTTTTAAAGAATCAAAAAAGTGATTACATGAGTTTGTCTCCTTTGCGAACAGATGGTAACGTTTTTAAAAAGTCTGCATAGGTGTGCGTGAGCAGTCCATCATGTAGATATCAGGATGTAATGTGAAGTCAAACCAAAAGCTAAACTTGCTCCTCTGGTTCTCACAGTAAATGTTCATTCACAAAAATCTCCTGTAAGCTAGTTCAGGGACATTGCTTTCGATTTGTCAGGATTTGGAGCGTAGCGGTCTGTCACACTGGCAGGAACAAGACCCCAGGATTTTATGCCGTCTCTGCAGAGACTGACGAGCTCTTGTCCTTGATGTTGTGAGACATGACCCTTCTGACGAGAAAGAATGACCACCTGAGCCAAATTTGGAGAGGGACTTTGTTCCAGTCACTTTATATGTGAAGAAAGAAAGTCCTTTATGGTTCTGTTCATAATGAATCACAGACTATTTTTAGACAGAATCTGCACTCTACTGGACAAACTTTGTTTTCTACGTCATCTCAATAAATGTTGAACTGCTCCGTCCTTGACTTCTGCTGGCAACCCTTGTTTTGTCTCCTCAGTATTTGTTGGTAGTCAGAGTATATTCACACTCTTTTCTCTTGTCCACACATTTCCCTTCTTTTTAATTTATGTAAAGCCAGGATTAGTTGGACCATGAGGAACACTATTTGTTTCCTTTTTTTCATCCCGCAAACAAAAACTCTCCCCTCGTGTCGGAACAGCAGCTCACAGATGACAGCCAAAATTGGTCTTGTTTGTTTAAACCCAGCTTTGTGTATGGCCTCCAGGCTTCATGCCATATTAAAGTGTTCATTTTGTTTCACAAGGAAAGCCACAGAGTTTTCTTTCATGAGGTTTTCAGGTCAAATTGATGCAGACAGTCCAGTATTTGGTTAAAGTAGATGCTGCAGAGATTCAAAGGGGGGAATCAGGCCAACTCACAATGTGTTTGCTATCTTTTGCTAAGAGCTTTAGCCTGATAGGATCTTACCAATCTAGTGAGAGTCGATAAAATGAACTCCCAGTTAGCTACTACTTCCTGAAACTGTTTGTATCAAATTATAACATAGATTCAATCTTGGATTTTATTAAGCTTGTTAGGAAAACTGTGCCAAGTCATTCTCAAATGTGGATAAACATTCATTCAAAGGTACCAACTCTTGTCCTGATCCAAAATCAATATGTGGAAAAGACCACATGGGAAAATTGATTTTCTTAATCTTTAAAGTTGCTCTGAAAGTGAGCTTTGCAGGGTCAGACTTGATTTGAAAATGTACCTGATGCTCCGTGACTCAATCTAAAATGCAGCTGGTGCAGACAGGAAGAGGCGACACATCTAACAATACCAGAAAATATGAAGATGATCATCTCAAAAGAGCTGTCCACTTGGACATAGAATTCAGACCAGACATTTGTAAGGGTCCTAGACTGTGATGTGGTGCCTCTGTGGTGTCTGTAATCAGATTGTGTTCAGAGTGACTTCTCAACTTGCTGTTGACCTTACATGTTCAGTAATCCAGTGCCTAGAGGTTATTTTATGACTAAATTCAAGAATTGGGATCAGATGTGCAGCCATGCTGTGTATTTACAGAGAAGGGCCCTGGCTTATTTCTACTCATGGATGTCCTCATTTATGGTCATTAATTAATTAATAACTTCTCAAATCTCACAATGGCAATGTTTCTGTGGCTATAATTAAGTTTTTTTTCTGTTTTCTGAACTTCTCTTAACAGACTTTTATTTACTTTCAGCTTGTTCTTTGACTACTTCCTACTTCCTCTACTGTGTAATGTGTCTCTTCCACATATTTGACAGATGTCTGCACCCTCCCTTTACAGTTTTAGGTACAAATGTGTCAGAAAACTCACTATCAGGCCACAAGATAAAGTTCACAAGATAAAAGTTCACAATTGAATTGAACAAATATGGTTTAAATAAAAAAAAAGCCATTTTAAATCATACTGAGCTGGTTCAATCAGCCTCACATAATTTGACCATTTAGAATACACTGAAACTGCCCTTGACATTGAGAAATAAAAGCATCTTGTATTAATAAATCATCTGTTAAACGCCTCTCCACACTGATATTGCAATAATTTAAAAAATAGGACCCCATCTCACGATTCAGTGATTGCACTTAATCAGAATTTGTGTAATGTTATCAGGCAAGAAATTACTTCAATATCAAGCTCAATCAGATGTTTGACCTCTGCATGCCTGGAGAAAAGGTTCTATAAGACAGAAAACATTGGACAATTATTGAATTTTTATTTGTGTCCTCCTCCTTGTCACTAAAACTCTTATATATTATTCTGTAAAAGTCTGTGCAAGTCCAATAACTTACAGTCATTCATCTTGAGTTGTCATCTGGCTCGAGAAGGATGTGGAGGTTGGCGCATAAAGAGGCTTTCCAGATACTGCACAGTGAAACACTGCAGGGAAAATGTCAATAAGGATTAATAGCTTTTTTGTAGCACTACCTTTATAAAATGTATGCTTATTTAATATTAATTCTCAAACTGTGTCCCTGACTCTTTGAGAACATGTACTGTGACATTGTTGAACGAATGATCACTATCTTACAAATATTTCTACGACCGACTCAATTTCTAACCTTTAAGTGCAAGCCTGCCTGTCAGCTAAAATCAAGTGTACTAGCACATTTTTTTTCAACTTCCTACTAAAACCTGGCTTACAGGTGAGTCACATTGTCCAGTTACAAGAGACAGCTGGATGTTTCCAAAGTCACAATAGAATGATTTACACTCGCTGGCCTTTTTCTGTTGTTGTAGCCCATTTGCTTCAAAGTTCGACATGTGTGTTCAGAGATTGTGTTCTTCATATTGCAGTTGCCATGAAAGTTTATTTAATTACTGTTGCCTTTCTATCATTTCAAACCAGTCTTCCTATTCTCCTCAAACCTCTGGCATCAACAACACACTTTCACCCAGAGAATTGGATATTTTATTCTGTTCTGGAAACCCATAAATCCTTGAGAAAGTTATTTATGATTTTCCCAGTAGATCAGCAGTTTCTGAACTACTCAGACCAGCCTGTTTATAGTCCCAACAAATTTCTTTGCATTTCATTGCAGTATTTTCATCATCTTTCTGTCCCTCCAAATTCATTGATTTAAGTGTGCAAACTGTTTCTACACTGTCATGTGTGTACTTTTAGTCTTTCTAAATTTGTGTCACTGACACATTTTCTTTACTACAGCCTCTTGATTTGATATTCTCTGTTAGGCACATTTCCCTTTTTTTCCTTTTATATTACTTATAATTCTCTCACAGATTCTCGTCACGTTGTAACCTTATTTTCTTGTCATATCTTGAATGCAGCCAGTGCTCTGCCCTCTTCCAAATGTCATCTGTGCTGTATATCCTCATTGGTCCTTGGATTGAATTTATATGTTTGTGTTGTGTGGTTTGCAAAAATAAGTCCTGCCCTTGGCCCTTTTACCTTGACATGAGATGCTGGAGATCAGTAATCATTAAACATTAAGAGCAGATTATTGTTAGTTTTTTTCTGTATACTGTTCTGTTGCAGTTACTGAGTGGTTGAAAGTTTGAACTAAGCAATCTGTACAGCAATCTTTGTGGTGCAGCTGAATTCTATCAAGAAGACAATGCATGGATTTTTTTTTTTTTTTTTTTTTTTTTTTTTTTTTTGCAAAGTACACAGTATGGATTTAACAGAAGCTGAGGTTTTTGTTTAGGTATTTGTATTACTGCTGCAGTCACATATCTTTAGATTTTGCTTGTTTGGATGTTAGAGCCAACCTCACTGGGTTTTGGGTTTGTACTTAAAACAGACAGGCTTTCTCTCAGAATGTTGATATCAGGCCCAAAAGTCATTATAATGAATCTTTCCCTTTGAAACTGTCCAACTGTAGATGATCAGGACCTGCTTAGATTAACGTGCCATTGTAATACATTGTCTTAATGGAGCAACACATCCTGGCTACTGCAAACATCCTGGCTTTTTTTCTGAATGAAGTAGCTCATTTTGCTGCAGCCATTAATTAATGCTTATAAATTGACAAAATAAGCCTATGTGTTGCATTTAGATCAATAAACCATTTGTCTCCTTATATTTTAGTTATTTAGTGTTTAAATCTTTTAAACAAATTAAATTTCCTCCTTTGGTATTAAACACTATCTTTTAAATTGCAGACTTGCTGAGTCTAGTTTTAGGTTCAATATTTCTAACTTTGTCTCCCTCCTACCTACCTGTGGTTTCCTCCCTTCTGTCACCATTAGTTAAGAGTCCTGTGGGGCTTGTCATTGCCAGCTAAAGGCCCTGTTTGCACCCAGTCCAACCAAGCAGAGCAGTCCTGCTGACTAGTATCAGTTTCCACATTAAAGGCATATGTGGTGTGAAACTGAGGTTAATGACTGAGCCTGGCAGCAAGGAAGCAGCAGCAGCCGATCAATGCACGTCTTAACAAGCTCATTCTGTCACTTATAGGGACACAGGGTGCATTTGCCTCACACTTAAATCCCATTTCCTCCAAGTGTTCCAGTCTGGTTCAGTTTTGAACATTAGGCAATTTCTTGCATTTCAGTTGTCAAAAGATTTAAAGGTGCCAAAATAACTGGTCTGGCACCTAAAGGGTGAAGATAGAGACACTGTAGTGGTTGACAGAGAAACATCACTTCTGGGCAACAACTGGAGCGGAATGGCAAGAACACAAACAGCTCCTTCTTTGAAGTATTCCTTTATCACAGCAAAAAGAACATTCAAGGCATTTTGTGTTCCCTTTTTAATGTCAGCGTGCAGAAGTCTAACTGGGTCACTTTTTTTTTTTTTTTTGGATTTATGAGCAGACTACACTGTGCCATGCTGGTTTGATTTTGCGCTATTTATGTAGTTGACATAGCTATGGTCATTCTGCCTACACTTCCTGCAGTGAAAATGCAAGCCAGAGTAGGGTTTACTCTCCCAGACAGTACTAACGTGAGCACAACTGCACTGTACTACTTGTCAGAAACTCAGATTTGAAGGCACAGTGTGAAGAATTTTAGCAACATTTATAGGTGAAGTTGAATGTTGCAGCTGAATATCTCTCACCTCACTCATGTAAGAGATTGTACGCATGTAAGAGAACCTACATTACATTTATTATCCGTCAGTCCCAAATGTTATCTATGATCTGAAATAGACTGAAATGCAAGCAGATTTTGCTACTGACCACTGAATGTAAGTCGTCCCATTAATGCAGAATATTATTCATTGGTGTTGCTGATCAGGGAAATTGATGCAAGTGGCATTTTCAATATTTCCGTATGTCCAACATGACTTTTGACAACTTCCTTCTGCAGCCACTTGAATCAATTATGCTGCATACCACAGTCTGCCAGTAAGTGAAGCAATTGCAAGGCGCAAATGACGGACAAAATGAATGCAGAGTACGGACGAAAGGCTCTGTTCATATTTTGTGTGGAGTTTAAATGGACTTAAGAGTCAAACGTTGACCAGCAAATGCTCCCAGAGTTTATGGACAATGTAGAAAACCACTTATTCTAGAACTGTATACGAAGCAGTAAAGTCTCTCTGGCCCAAACTGTAGAGATCGCTTGGCTGGTCAAATCAGTCTCCTTTGACCTCCATCCAGCTGACAAAGTGAGTGATGGCAAAAAGCCTTTGAAACAAGCAGAAAGTGAAGCTGACTGTAGGTCAGGCCCCAGAGGAGACAACAAGGTGGGTATATATGTACCAATACTCCAGCAAATGATCATCCAAAGCAAAAGTCAATATCACTTCCCTGGCCTGTTAAGAAGTAGACAGTTTCACCCTGCAGCAGTGTTGACTTTGTGAATGTTTGGAAGTATTTGTGTGCATTTGTGAACTTTTTAGGATCAATAATTACTTACAGGTATAATGTTTAAGTAACAAATGTAATTTGAATCCAATACGTAAGTGTAACTTGGGGATGAGCTGACCCAAGGTTACTAATAGTGTGAGTCAGTAGAAAACTATAGGAACAAGAAAGTTAAAATAAAATAGCCTTCCCTCATGACTGAGCTCTAAAACCTGAATATGTTCCAGATAATGACAAACCTAAACTAAGGTCTCTTCCTTTATTGTGCTCAGTGTGTTAGTGCTCAAGTCCTAGTGAAGTAGTGCTGACAAAGACGTGTGGAGTTAGTGGGTCACGCACAAACAAACACTCACAACAAACAATCACAGTGCTAAAAATTAATGACCCCGTCTGCACCAGAAGGGCAGAGGGAATAAAGGATTTTAAAAGCTGAGCAATTAATCCCCCTGACCTTAACATTAATGATCTGAGCCAAACAGGACTACACTAGCAACATTTCCCACTTTTCCTTGTCATTGGATTTGGACTGGCGACCTGTTGAATGCCGCTGTACAGTCAGATTAGACTTTCTTATCTAGGCGTTTTCATTTGTTTGCATTTGCCTCATTATTCACACAAATTCACACAAATATCCATCGACACTTGGAGGCAGCAGGGAGGCAGCAAAGGCACGTTCATGTTCTGACCAGATTTCCGTTGTGCGGCGACATCTGGATGTTTGCAGTCTGCTTTGATGTTCCTATGATGCAGAGCTGGAGGCCATGCTGAGCGGCAGCTTGGCGTGGTTCATAATATGGAACATGTGGCTCTCCTGATCTAAAGGGCTAAAAGAGCACAACCGATCTTGAATCACAGCACAGCTGAAAGCCTTTCGGTGCCACATCTGCCCGCCTGTTTCCCTCTGTAGCTCTTTTTGTGTTTCTTCACATACTGACTGACAAATGTAACACACAAGCACACACGTTGAAAGTTGGCATCAGGTTCAAAGAAAACAGCTCCTTTTGTGCAAAGGAAAAACTGCAGGAGAAAGATAAGAAATGCCTCTGATTCATCTGTAGTTTTAAGTCGGTAATTCATAAATCTATTTTGGGTTTGATGTGACATGTTCTCACTAAGAACAAACTCAAAGTGCCAAATAGTGTTGAACATTTGAAAACAGCAGGGTAGTACTGGCTTATGACTATGTGTGGACACCACAGTATTTGGTCTGGGTTTTTCATGTTTGATATAGACCCATGCTGCTGCATGAGATATTATTTGGACAATCATGTGTCTGAATGTAACGTTCTTCACAAGAATCCACTTTGGCAGACATGAGGAAATGGGGTGATGATGTCCATCTCAGGGTTGTAAATGTGGTTAGTTTTAGGTAGTACCTGATTAGGGCTAGCATTTAAAAGCACACGTGTGCTCAAAACAGGCTGTGTCACAGCTTTAAAATGGACCAGTATATTCCCATAAAAGCACAGGCAAAGTCTGGTCTCAACCTGGTCTTTAATTATGCTTTGTCTCTTTGTGGATGTATCATACTCTCCTGTTACATCTTTGGGTGACACATAAGAACAATGTCACTTTACAAAAGCTGACTTGAAAATGAAGAATAATGAAAATTTGGCAAAATACACAATTTATAACCCTACAATCCTTAATTTGGGGGTTAAAGAAAACTGGCACATACATTGTTCTCCTGCTGCCTTGTAAACTCTGTTTCTTCACTCATAGTTACACTTGTATTTTTGTCTTTTTAGAATCTCACACACTCTCCAGGGAGTCTTGGGCTCAGACAGACAGCGATGTGGCAAATGGCTGAATGAATTATTGATCTGCTGACTTTGATAGAGAGGAGAGTGAAGGCACCCAAACATGTCTAGACAGTCTGCACTGTATTTTAACTCCCATTTTTTCTCACATTTTCCATTATGTTATATTTCTATTCATTTTTGTTTTGGAGAACAGTCGCCATAAAATCTTGATATCATAATTGCTGAAAATCTGCCATTTGATACTACTGATTTAGCTCAGCTGTGAAGTATAAATTTTATGTAATTTACTGCCTCTGCTGCATCTAGTTTGGTCAGTGCTTTCCCAGAATGCTTATGAACAAGTGCTAGTAAAAGGAGTGAAATCATTCCATGCATGCATGTGGAGAGGATGAACATGATATTTACTGTAACTGAGATGAAGAGAAAAATCCCTCCCATCTGAGAAAAAATTTACATTTCCTCCCTTTAATTTGAACCTATCATGTGCTGTGGCTGCATCATAGTGTGGTTTTGAGGCAGGAGCGAGAATAGATGTTTTTTTTTTTTTATGATGAATGGTCCTCAGCCTGTTCTTCGTTATTTTTGAAAATAATGTCAAAAGTATTAAAGATTTTAGTATGCTCTGCTGCTTTGGTGTTTTACAAAGTATAGTCCACTCATGAGGTGTCATAAAATAAAGAGCTATTGATCTAGTTTTGCATATATTGAATCATCATCTGTTGTTCTCTTTGCAAAAACAGATAGGAACATGTCCATTCATCGTGCCATGAGGTAAAATTGCTAAATTGACATATTATATTGAAAAAGAACTGAAACTAGCAATTGACTCATTACCTCATTTTTCAACCAGCAGAGTCAACCACTATTTGCATGAGCTTCATTGGTCAAATCTGGAAACTATATCAATTTTTATACATAGTTCATGTGTATAAAAATCTGGAGCTACTTCACATAACCTCTCTTCTTTGAATTGAAAAGTTAACAAATGCAGCCTCTCAGTCTGTCTGTGAAGTGCTGAAGCTGAGGAAGTTGTCCTTCTGTTGAACAGTCTGGGCAGAGAGGCTCAACCCTGTCTTGATTTTTCCTTCCTTGTTTACAAAATTGTAATCACTTTTGGATTCAGTGGAGATTGTGTGGAATTATTCGTACAGTCCATAGCAGAGCCTCATCAGTATTGGACTTAGAGATGGAGGTGTGGGTTCATGATGAAGAGGTCCAACTCCACACAGGCAGAAAGGCATGTTTAAAATATTCATGTAAATAATTAATGTTGGTTTTTACCGTACATGAGAGTTTTTGTGCTGCTTTGGGAAAATGCCGTTTCCTCAAGGAAAAAACAGGGATGCATATTGTGAAGAGGTTACCCCAGGTACAGAGGAAAAGCAGAGGCGGAGGAGGAGATTGGTCAGTTTTGTTAATTCGGTTCCTGTTTTCCCTGTAGATGCTGAGGGTCAGACCAAAAGGTTTGGCCTGTCACTACAAGACAGATGCTGAATGATGATTTTTGCGAATGGAATCTTAACTTTGGTTTCCAGCTTACTTTACATTTAGGCAGAACCTTTTAAAAAGGAGGAGGGCAAGTCATCTGGGACACAGGAGGTCAGGTCATATTCTGCCTTAGTCATCTGGGGAGTTCACAGTTGTCTGAATTCTTTGAATGACATTTTCTTTCACTGTGAGGAGAAGTCTGATAATTAGTCTGATGCATCGGTCTGAATTAGACTCAAATGAATTTAGTGCGATTGTGAATTTTTCCTTGGAATTTATGTTTTAATGAACTGTGCCCTGGAAGGGCAGTATACAAAATGTATGTAAACATATACTCTAAATAGTTATCTGTTTACTATCTTTAACAAATCCCATGTATTATTTTAACGTCGGCTTTTGTACCATATACACTTTAAATGCTTTGACACCTGTCCTGCTATAATCTGAAAGTCCTCATTGTTTTCAATTCAAATCCGGAAAGGAATAAAAGAGGAGACTGAGAGATGATGAGTCAGTCAGAAAAGTCACAATCCTCATTGTACAGCTCCTCATCACTCGAAGAGACTGAGTCTGACTGCCACCAGAACCTGCCACTTTAATAATTCATACTATAATGAACCAAGATTAAAACTTGATGAGCAGCTCTACTGTTCGTCTCCCCCCCCTCTCTCTCTCTCTCTCTCTCTCTCTCTCTCTCTCTATGTGTGTGTTAGAGATAGAGACAGGTATTTTTCTTCCCTGCCTTCAAGCAACGGACATGATTGGCCGCTTTTACAACAAACGTTATAAAACTCACACAGAAAAACATGCACACACACACACTTTAATTTAATACATCAGTGATAATGGCCCTGTCTGGCCAGGAAATGAGTGCGTGTGTGTGGTGTGTGTGTGTGGTCACTCATCTTTCACAGCTCCTCTTCTCAAGCTCCTCTCATCAGATGAGCATGAACAGAAAAACTCTTTTCATTAAGGCCATCTCTCATCTTTGATAGTCACTGAAGAAGTTTTGGTTAGTGCAGCACCACTGAGAATGATCCGTATTTAGGTGTAGAGTGGGAGAGACAATAACTGCACCTGCTCTGTGCCTGAACTGTCCTGTGATTGGTCAGTGTCTCCTTCATGCTTTAGGTTCCGTTTTGAGGTGTTGTTCTATCTCAGATGTTTTGTTTCACACTATGCTGATGATAATTGTGTAATTAACAATCAGTAATGTCCAGAAAAAAACTGCAGTAAATTCCCTCCAAAAAAGTAACTTTGGGTAAAGAATTGAGAAATGGAGGAGGGAGGGAGAAGACAAAGAAAAATATTTGCAGCATATATTTTAATCAGAGTCAGGGATAAAGGCAGTGGAGATGACAGGCAGTAGACAGAAGGGAAAACCACACAAAATTACTCTAAATGTAGTAGTAAATATGCCAGGCCTGTTTAAGGCGCTACCACAGAAATACACTAGAAGATGTGGAGTATGCACATTAAGTGTGCACACTGTCAGTTAGCGGGGTTAAGAGTTAGGTTTGAGAGTTAGTGCTATGACATTATTGTTCTTCCAAAGTTGTGTGTTGGTTTTATACAAAAATGGAAGGTGGCATTTTGAGTTTCCTGCTCCCAAATGAACAATCACTGTGAATTAGAAGCGGATAAAATTCAAAACTTTTGTGGAGTCTCCTAAACTCATTCTCATGTATACAAGCCCACAGTCTTTTATTGTGTGTGTGTTGTTGTGTATATGAATGTTGATCCTTTCTTTGGTACCCTTACCTTGGGGTACCAGAGTAAAATGGCACAGTACAGTTAGACTGGCTACACCCAGGACAGTCAGCTGATTGGGTGACAGAAAAACTTCACTCTATTGCAATTGGTGGGTGAAAATATCCCGTGGACGTCGAGGCAAACGCCTGCAGTCTATTCTCATAAAAAGCTTGACGTCCTGTGGAGACAAACAGCCACAAACTGAGTAGGGAAATAAAGCTGCTGGATGTCTTCTACTGATGTCTTGTCTTTTGTAGTAAAAGTTCGATATTGTGGTTGTGCTGCTAAAACGCCGCACTACGCAGCCATCAGGGACAGCTTAGACCCCACCTACCAAGTAAAGGTAATGTTCTCAGTTGAAACGCGGTTGAAAAGCCTGACCCAGGGCTTTACCATTCCCAACTATACCATACTGTACCAAACCAAACTGTACCACAATGGAAACACAGCATAAGGCCAGCCAACTCCTCTGTTCAGTGATGATTTCTCCAGATTACTCTCCTGCAGATTACTTCTTTCACTCCTACTGTGTCCTGAGTCCTGTCCACATGAGCTGGCTCTTCTCTGATGTGTCATGCGTTGATGGTTGTTTGGTTTCCCCAATGTAAATTTCAGTCCAATCATCAGTGTGTGTATTTGCACATGTACAGGGTGTTTGCGACTCCGTGTCCCTCTTTTCTTCTGTGATGTTAAAGCGAGCAGAGTTAATTACATCACACTTGTTGCTTGGAGTCGTGCTGTTGCTCCCACAGAGGACGGTGGGAGCCAATTTGGCCAACTGCCTCTTCCACATGAAAAATGATAATTGCATTATGATTATCATTCTTATTATATTCATTATGGTGTCATTATCATAATAACAGTATATTATAATCATAATGAATCCCAGTCATTCCTTTGTTAAGATGGATGAGCCTGTAGCACAATACATGATGCAGAGTTAAGATGCTGATCTACAGTGTGTTGGGAGTTATTATATTTTCATTTAACACTAGACTGAGTGTATATGGTATATAACCACGGTAACACGGCACATTTATCATGGTACCATACATAGAGAGCGTGTATGGACATTAACTTTGTTTTATAGTGTAATTTTATAGGGTAAGTGTCTGTAGAGAATATTCAGTTTAACACAAAAATAATAATTGTATTTCTCAGAACTAAGATGTGAATGCTGTGTAGATTTTTTTCAGCAGCAGCAGCTCTGCTCTCTCACCTGTCACAAAGTGTAATCTGTCCCCATTTCCCTTGGAAATTGTGCTATTTGTAGGTTCACCTTTTTGCCAGGGATCATATTTTACAGGACACTCTAAGCTACATCATTTTAAAATTTTAAATTGTATACTGTAAAGATGCGCAGCTTGTACCTGAAGCTGTACAGCTAAATGGTGTAAAAAGAAAAAGTATCAAACAACATCCGCTGGTAATTACCACACTAAGGTAATTACATTCAGTATAAATGATCTTTTCCAAGAACTGAATAATCCTTAAAATGCAGTTAAAAAACTGTTTTGTCCTTTGACTAAACAATATAAGTTGTTGAGCTGGTGGGTGAAACAGAGCAATTTTCACAAACTAAAACCAGAAAATGAGTAATAAATAATCAAACATTTATCTGAACCCATTATTAAACCCATTGGTAAAGTTGTCTTTCACTGGACTGTTTTTGTCTGGACTCTTCTCTGGAGACACAACGCTTTCAGATGCACAGACGAAAATATAATTCCACTGACAGATGAACATGACGTTTTCCTTTCAGGGCAGATATCCCTGTTTCGTTAGTGTTGCAGAGTATTGCATTGCCAGTATAGTTGATTCAGCCCGGCCGCCCACTGCCGGTACTTGAGCGGGAGCGAGCGCACTCAGCTTAGTTTTGTTGACTGTTTTATTTTTTGCCCAATAAATGTCTCATTTTATTGCTCTGTTTCTCATCTTGCATTCATTCCGGCTCATTCTCCACAAGTGACTGATAACATGTGGCGAGATTGTTGAAATTTAATTGGGGGTTACAGAGTGAAAATAGCCTTCCCACCTCAGCTGGTGTTTGATTAAAGCCGTTAATCCACAGCAGCTCCTCAAGAAAGAAACGGAGAGAAAATGCTGGCTTCAGTGTTATGGAATGATAATTGTTTTAGATGGACTCCTTCAAGCTGGTTTTGTAATCAAGACAATGTAACACACAGTGATCCATCAGAGTTTATGTTTACCTTCTCACTAAGTTTTTTGATTACTTTAATGCAGGTTTATGCAACTCATGTGTCTGGATTGTCATTTGTTACAGTTGTCCTACCGCATTTGTGTATTTAAATATATTTAAAAAACAGAAAAAACTAGATGGTCCAAAAGCAAGAATGGGTTAAAAAAAAAAAGGTAAATTAAATACAGTAATGATAACATTCAATACTTTAGAAATAACAAGCATTACATCATTCAAACCTTACTTTACTATTCTGCTCCATCACTTTCTGTATCACATCTACTCATGTTTCTCCAATTCTCAACTCATATATAACTATTTTTCTTTCTTTGATGTTTTTAATTATCAGTTTCCAATTATGGAAAATGGAAAATTTTCTTAATCGCATTCTCTTCCCTTTTCTGAGCGAACAGATGGTTTCTTTAAATGAAAAATATTCTTTTATCATAATTAGTAATTTTTACATTAACTGTTCCCCAGAACTTTATGTGCATGGTTAGTTTCCCTGAACTTTACCATTCCTCAGTTTGGCAGTTTCAACTTCTTGACTGTATTTTAATATGATTTTGCCCCTTTTCATCTTCTTTCTCAGTCCAGCTTCTTGTTTTTAGAAAAATAATGCCACAGCAACTACACCTTCACTTCTATGTTAAAACAATATGTGCAGTTTTCAACCTGCGACCCTGAGGCTTCAGGGGAAGGGAAAGTAACGCTTAGACAGGTTAACAGTGTGAGGTTAAAGAATAGGTGCATGCTTGGGTTGCGAAAACTACAGGAAGGTAGTTGTTATTGTTTGGCCTTGCTCAGCACCACTGTCAGGGGTTTTCCTCTCAGAGACTCTGGACACACAGACAGACTGTGTGCAGTCTTATCATAATCATTATCCAAGACGTTCATTGTGACTAAATGTCACAAACCAAATGTTTAGATAAAGATTTTCCTTGAGGCTATTAAAATTATATCTGCGCATTTTAAATTTAGAAAATCCAAATCACACACTCTATTGGAGAGTCTCAAAACTCTGTATCACCCAAATTAAAACCCATGTTTTGGTCCACCTTAAAATTTATGAAGCTATTGCCAAAACCTCTGTGACCTCTGAACTTCTGTGACCATTACTGGATAAGCAAGTCTCACCAGGTCAGTTAGCAATGACTCGCCAGTAAAAAAAGAAAAACAAGGCAATATCTCAAGTGTTACCTTGGTTTTGAGTTTATGAAAACACAGGAGGGTTTTTATTCATATACACTTTGAGAATAGTTAAAAAAACCTACAACTGCCGTTTATTTTTTTTTTTTGTAATTATTCACTTAATTCTTTTGGTGTGTATGTGGACAGGGGATCGGGTTGGTGGGGGCCTGGTTTGTCTTGAACACAAGCAAGAGGAGCTTTGAAGGAGAAGGGTTGGGAACCACTGCTTTAAACTATGCTAATTTGCATTGGAGCTCAAGTTATAGCCTATAGCTAATTCACCGTCTCCATGGCAGCAGCATACAGTACGACCTGTGTGTGGCTGACACACCTCCATAAATTTAAAAGACATAATGTTTGCCCAAATGAAATTCCAAATGAGTGTCCTGGCTACAGAAAAGGAGGACTCTGTGAAAGAGCTTTACCTTTATATAAAGTGGCAGTCCAGTTATTTATTATTCTGCCCAATGACAGCAAGAAACTTGAGTGTTTTCAGTTTTGTAATAGACTGAAGTTATCAAAGAAATCCTTCCAAAGGTTTGCAAACGGGCTAATTTGTGACTATTTGGCAATTTCATTTCACTTGAATTGTGTACAATATGAGGCACAAAAATGGAGTTGGAGTTGAGAGGTTGACGGACTTCACTTCAGCTCTTTGAATGCACAGAAATCATTTCTCGATTGCTTCATCTAAAAGCACAAGAATAAATCAAAAGCCTGGGATTTGGGTTGATTTGTTTATCATTGCTGTGAAGGATTGTAAGGAAAATTTCATTGTTACACTCTATTTTAGATTTCACAAACAAATTTCTCCTTTTTTAAGGTTATAAGTTTTTTTTGCATCATTGAGTCTTTCACTATAAGTTTCTTGACCTGGGACAAGCTGGTCCTTCACTCCCAGTTGACACTGGGGTTTGCACAACACAGCACTTCAGTCTACAGCCTCTGAAAACAGCACATTTGCATTTGTATACACTTTACAGGAGAGTCTGAGCTTCCTCGGTGGACATTGTAGCTGAGAAGTTCTCATAAATAGTGATGATAAATCACATCTGTGTGGAAATGAGCCAGACTAAGACACCTGGGCTGCAGAGCAGATTTCCCCTTTTTGCAGCTTTTGAGTTAGAGTTGAGAGAAAACCTGTAAAACATTCCAAAAATATTGAAAATATTTATTTTAAAGAAAACTCTGAAAGGTATCTCGCATGAACATCTTCCCTTTCTCTTGCCCTTCACAAAGCTTTTGATGGAGCTACCTACACTGCAGTGTCCTGCCATGACCTCTTCGTCTTATTCATCAAGGGTTAAAGAGGAGCAATCAAACGGCCTTGCTAGGTAGAATGAAGACCCAACAAAAGTTCAAGCATCAGCATGATTTGTGCATTTTCAAGGGTATCTCAACTTACACTGCCTACAATGAGCTGCACAGTGGTTGAAAGGTTCGCCTTAAAAATTTGTTTGTTTAAGTGAACAAATCTATAGTCCAAACTATAGTACATTCTGTAATGTAATCATCTGCTAAGACATAATCTTCTACTCACTCAAACACAGTGCAGAACAGTCCTGGATGTGGTTTCAGTATCTGCTCCTGATGTAGCTCCTGACAGAGAGCTGATGTCACTTTGCTGTTGTATCTCTGTCCACTGTGTCTCTGCTGCAGTAATCTCATCTGCAACTGACTGCTAAGAGTAAGTGCCAGCTTGCTGTCATGTAAATTGTGTCTTTCTCCTCGTTCCTCTCATATCTCATATTTCTTTGAAGTAACTCTGAATGTTCTCTGTCACATTGATTCATAGTTTGAGTAATATGTCATTTGGCTCCTGGCTGAAGCGCTTTTGCAGATCCCTTGATTGAAAACATAAATGAAATGCGTGCAATGTGAAGACAGTGTGCAGGTGCTCCATCTGATTCCAAGTGGTGATATTTTCCCTGTAGTTATCTGGCCAAGACAATATAGCGTCTGCTCGTTACCTCCTCCTACTCTCCTTGTAGATAATGATGTGGGTGACAAAGCAAAAACAGTTTAATAATCTGATTCTTAAGGGTTAAAATCTGATTTCTCTGTCTCATTAAATGCCTTTCCGAGACACATTTCTCTTAAAGAGGTAAGACCTTGTCTTAATGGATTTACAGCTGCCTGATCTCCCTTTTATGTTTTGTTATTGTCTTTGATCTTGCTTTTTTGTTCTAAATTTGTGTTTTTATTTATTTACTTTTTTTGGGTGCATGTCACTGCAGTCGCTTTTTCTTTGTGCATGATATGCAGTGTTGATGTTCAGCCATCCAAACTCTTGTAAGTTGTGTATTATGACATTCCCCTCAGTTAAGAGTGCCACCAAATGTGTCATAGTTTATATTTCATAGATTTGATTGAAGTTACATGATATGTACATGTAAAGGAAAAAAATCTTCCTTATCAAACACTTGACAATAGATGCAGCTTGAATTCACTGCAGTTACTTCATTTCCTGCTGTTGTTCCATATTTTATTATGTAATGTTTCCAGCTTAATTTACAGTTAATGTAAGTAACAGGACAGGAGCAGCATACTGCTATTAGCAGCAAGTGAAAGATTTCATGGGAAATTTCATTTACTCTGACATTCTATGTCTCGTCCTCAGAGAAAACATCCCATTGATGTCAGTGTGTTCTTCTTTTATGAACTTTTCTGTTGTTTGTTTAATATCTTAGTGTGAACATTGTGTAGCTGTAAAACCAAAAACACTGTATTTGTATAACATTTTATATTTATCCATTTTTCTCTCTTTCCCTGTCCTCTGTCTTTTTCCCAGTTGATCAAAGCATGTTTGAGAACTCCACTGCCCAGCAGCAAAGTCCCCAGATTTCCAGACCAGGTCTACCCTCAGCCCGACGCTCCCCAGCATCAGCTAATCCTAACCTGGGGTCCGGAAGTGTCGATTCTTCATCCTCCGGAGGCCAACATAGGCTGAAAAATGCCATTAATCTAGGCAAGGCTGTCGGTGCGAAGGTTAGTACGATACAAACAAATATGGAACATTGAGTTCTGCGGCTCCCAACACACATACAGCCTTTATTCCTTAAACCTGTGATACAAGGTTTTATAAAACGTATAAAACATTTTTTGTCAGATAAAGAATTTGGTTAGAAGTTGGAGCAACATTTTTGTCATTATGGTGTTTGGTGGCTGACAAAAGGATCCAGACGTCACGTTTAACACAATGTCATGGCAGTTTTGCACAGCCATGCTGTGACGAGCCTGCCCACATTGAGTTGCTACTATGAAGTAATTTTAAAGGATGTGCCTGATGTCCAAACTGAGTAGAGCCAAGTAGTGCGAGAGCTATATAATGAAAATGTGCGAATAGATTAAAACTCTCAATTAATAATTTGTACAAATACAGCAGACATTAGTGACTTCATGTTTATTTTTCATATCATCTAAGCTGATTAATGTATGAATGAAATATACCTAAATAACACTGACTTGCCTGCTTTCTCTTCTTTTTTCCCTACCTTTCTTCCAGGTCAATGACTTGTTAAGGCGGAAGGAGCCCAACCATCTTGGGGACATTGGCGTAACTGAGGTCAACAAAAATGTTGGTGCTGTTTGGAACTGCATGGACCAAACAACAGCCAGCAGGTATGTGTGTTTGTGTGTGAGCCTGCAAATATAACCTCACAAATGTAATTATATCCTGACCTGAAGATAGTTCACGCTAAGGCAAAGTTTTTGTGCTGCATGGGCGCATTTAGTTTCTTTTTTGTTTGTTTTTCGAAAATGTTGCCTTTAATGGACCACATAGTGTGAAACAGTGGAAGAAGACACGTAGCAAATGACCACAGGTGGAATAAATCCCGGGTCACTGCAGGGGCCTTGGCCATGGGCGCCAACTGAGCCTTCTCTGCCCTGACTCTTATTTTGTGTTAAGTGTCAAAAGGAAAAAATTGGGTCAAAAAAAGCTGAATAATTGAAGATTTTGTCAAATGCAGTTTTAAATGAGTGATGACACATGAAAGGCTTCTGTGACGAGTCTGAAATTGAAAGACTGAAGAGTGAACCTTTTAGTTTCCCCATAAAAAAATAAGTGAAAATGAACTGACACTTTCTTTTTTCACATTTTCACGTTTCTTTCACGTTTCTTTTCCACAGTAAAAATCAGTCATGTGTCAACTTTTCCTGTGCTTTGAATGTACATATTTACTAATTATGAACTTTAAAGACTTCAGATTGACCAAAACAACTTTTGACTGACTTCTTAATGTTGAAACATGACCTTTTATTCATGATCTATCCAACTGATACTCTTAGTTTAGATTGTTATTTGCATTCCATACACATATTAACATGTTCTAATTATCTTTTTATTTAAAATACAAAAAAGGTCATTTTTCCTGCATTACTGTTTATTGTTTTTGTTGCATCACTGTCAACTCCGATGAAAGATCACACAGCTATAATTGTTAGCACAGTGGGATGATCGTTATAATGGTAATTCTATGTCAGTGCAGTGAACAGCTTGAGAAATTATAGTGTGTTTATGTAAACACTTTAATTGCACACAATTATCATCATCCTGAAGAGTGGTGAAAGTAGATTTAAGATTTTGCTGCTGCTCTGCACATATCACTTCTGTAAGTTAAAATATCTGATACATTAAAATGTTCATAAAATTCTATAGTTTCCCTTCATTTCTTAACAAGGTTGTTTTTCTCAAAAATAATCAAGTCGGAAGTGCAATAATTCTGTCTGTAAATATGCATTGTACATGGTTGATTGATGATGTTGTTTTTGTTATTGACACAACAATAGATCAGACATTTTGTCCAATTATTTTAACATAAACTGTAGCACTCAGTCACTGCCTCCAAGAGCTCTGTGCTACTGCTTCTTTTAGCTTTGATAAATAGGCCAAATCAGTGGACCAGTCGACTTTAATGACATCTTTATGTTTGCAGCACAGAGGTGTTTGCTGCATACATCTTCCCCCTTTATGTCTCTGCCTCCTGTGTCTCCCCTCATGCCCTCACTGTGATGTATAACACCACACCAGTTTTATTTCACCTATGACAATCTTTTATCCTCGCAGTCACATCTCCTCCTTCAACTCCTTCCCTCGGCTGGACCCACCGCCACCATCAGGGAAAAAGCGCCTCCCTCGAGCCTTGAAGACCACTCAGGACATGATGATCTCCTCCGACCCTGTGGTCTCCTCTCCGGACGCTGCTGACTCCTCCTCGTTCCTGTCCTCCCCAGGAAAGATGCCTCTTATTTCTCAGGAGGAGCAGCAGCAGCATGAGGATGAGAAGGAGACAAAGGCATCAACAGATTTCACTTTGCCTTCGGGCGACACGGAGAAGAACATCACTGCTGGTCCTGAGCTGACAGGATGCAACAGCACAGTGCATGGAATGACAGGTGGAGAAGGTGTCATGGAAGACCGGAGCTCTGACGGAGACGTGGAGGAGCTTCAGCTCCAGCTGCAGCTGTCTGTGCCAGACCTCATCAACAAAGACCCCCCTCTGCTGGAGCCCAGAGCCAAACCCTGCGACGTCTGGCAGAAGGCGTCAGGGCCAGACTCCCGACTTGCCTCCACCCCCTGCTCTGGGAAAACAGCCTGTCGTATCAGCCTGGGCGAGGAGGTCCTGCTGGGAAACGGCGCCCCCTACAGTAAAGGCACCACAGTGAGCGCTGAAGACACAGAGCCCCACCCAGACCTGCTGTCATTTGAGTAACAAGCAGAGCTTGCAAGCTTCACATACCACTTCAGTATGATTTGAAAATGTTGGAACTGGGTTCAAATGTCTGTGGCATTAATTCAAACAGAGTGAGGATCCACTATTCACACCGCCACTTTTCATTAAATATACAAAGCATTACTTTAAGAAAAGGGAACAAGTACTTCCAGAAGCTCCAACCTGCTGCTTTTTAACTTTGTAGCAGCTTTCTACGAGTGCAGACGAGTTCACAATTCAAGATGATACTGTAAAATGTGTGAGGTCAGTCAGACAATACAAGCTTAAGGATAAAAACAAAGCTAAGCAGCGATAGAGAGGTATGCTTCAGTTTAGTGCAGTCAGTCATCCTTTTATCATGTTTTATTTCTTATGACATTAACAATGCCACGTATGCTTGAGTAACTGAAACAATAGCAGATGTAACTGCATTATGATGAATGTAATTTTTGCGTCATGAATTATCACTTAAAATGAGCCACCAAATAGTGGTGAGCATGAACAATTTAGTAGTTTTCTTTCTTTCTACAGTGTTGAGCTATTTTATTATCAATCATATAACTGGAAGCTGATCATATTTTAATCCACGTAAAGGGACACTGTGTTACAGGATTGTTATTGTTATTAATTCATATTATATAGAAGCTGCTATCGGAAAACATTTAGAAAATGCAACTAATATATATATATGTATTTATATATATATATGTGTTTATATATATATATATATATATATATATATATATATACACACATATATATATAGTATGTAAATGGCAGCATGACAGGAAACCACTTTAAAACTGAGTGCAGACTCTGAAGAGGAAGGAAACAAGTGTGAAAAGCTGAATGGACGAGGACGTGTTAGAGGAGGCAAAGGTTTTGGGGAAGTTCCCTTTCAGTTCAGTCAGTACAAAAGTCAGATCACGATCACGACCCTCGACTTTATCCATATTTAATCATCCTTTATTCCTTTTAATTCAAATGAGCTGGTCCTCATCTGCACTGACCTTTAGCAATGTGTGTGAAACAGAGAGAGTGGGGGTGGGGGGGGGGTGAGTGTGGCCCTGAAGAGCTAGAAAACGCCAAGTGAAAATGTCAATCAGCAACAGAAATGAGAACAATCAAACAACTCAGTCATTTATTTCTGAATCATGCTCTTCAAGATCTTTCATAAAGTTAAGCTAAATGACTTTTCATCAGCACTTTGAACCACTGTTACTACACATACACCCAAACTTGTTTTTATATCTTAATGAGGACACATTATAAAAATAATGCATTCCCCAGCCCCTTACCCTGACCTTAACTTTCACAACAAAGTGCCTAACCCTAACCTTTACCCTAACTTAACTAAAACAACTACACACAAATTAACACTGTATATATATTTTGCCCCATTATTTAATATCATAACCTATCATAATTTTGTTTTCATTATTTAAACATGGATTAAATAGTGACATCTGTGGACTAGTCAGAGTGGCACTTCCTCTCTCACAGACTATCTTTGATGAGCTCTGACGGCAGTTCCTGTCATCGGCAGGTCAATTAGTTACAGCTGATTTTAAAACCATCAGCAGCACGTTTGGACTTTTCAGTGATGATCACAGTTGGCGGCCCACTTAGTTCTTTTTTTTTCCCCTGCTAATGCCAGTGATGTTTGCTAATGATTATTAGCATCAGACACACTTGTGTGGATTTCCGTCCCACTGTCCTCTGTCAGCTGCACACACACACACACACACACACAGAGGAACAGTCACTTGGCTCCTTTTATTCTGAAAGAAAGTGATATGTGGCCGATTATTTCACTGCAAAGATTTGCTATCAAGCTTAGATATTATGATCCGTTGTTATTAACCACCCTGTATAAACAATATTTAGCAATATGTGTCAGTGAATTTGGGGTTTGTTGAGCTGAAGTGACTGAACTGAAAGTGGATTTTTTGTTTCCCCCCCAAAACCAGACAGAGTGTCAGGATAAATGAGTGGAGAAAAGTTGATGTTTTTAGGAAAAAAAGAAAAGCAGGATAATTAATTGTCAGTGGAAGCAGATGAAAGATGTGTATTTTATTCAAGAGGATCAACAAGTGACAGACCAAAGGCACACATTAGCAGCTCAGACAGACAGGTCTTTTTAAACTGGGCTGTCTTGAATGTAAATAATTCATAATGAAGAAACGTTATTGCTCCTTTATTTTCACTGCATCTGTTACTGACAGAGTGAAAGCCAAAGTCAACGCATTTTTGATGTTTTAACAGAAATTCAGATCATTATTTTGAATCTGACTCAGCCAGAAAGAGACTGGGTGAGATGTAAATGGACATTAATAGAAAACGACCTGCTTTTGGATCAGATTTACACACTTTAAAACACACACACACACACACACACACTTTACACGTTACTTGAGCGTGATGAAGCTGCAGTGGTTGGTGGTTGGTTCAGCACAATCGACGTGGAAATCAGTATTTTTACGACACTGTTAACTGAGCATCTGTTCAGCGGATCAGCGCATCTGGATTAACATTTGCAAAGCACACACACATACAAATGCATAGACCCTACACCCAAAGCTGGAAATGACCGCTGTGTCCTTGTTGGGATTTCCTGACCTCAGAAGAGAGAGAGAAGCAGACACAGAGGCAGCTGTAGTTGTGGTCAGGTCACGTCCAGCAGAAGGAGAGGAATGTGGAGCTGGACTCTGACAGAAAAGACGCCTTTGTCTCACTGACTTTGTCCTACAAGTGTTTTGAAAGGTCACTTCATTTTGAAGCTGTAACTAATATCAGATGTTTTTCACAGGGCAAATCCATGAAGTCAGTCCGTTCACACAAACAGCACAAACATATTTTTCTCAGTTTCTTTTATCATCTTATCTGTCTCAATATATATATATATATATATATATATATATATATATAAGTGGACAGAAGAGCAATTTTACACATAATGATTTCTACTGCCATTTCTGCAACATCTTATATTATTTTGAAAAGGTAAATCAACCACCCTAATGCAGACAAACACCCAAGATCCCTAGAATAAAATCTGCAAATGTATTTTTTTGACCAAAAATGGAAAAGACTAGATAAAGTCTAGATTATCTGATATCTGCATTGTTTGCAGCATTTAAGTTTTTAGTGCTTTTAGAAGGAGTGTTTCAGCAGAAGATACAGTGTCTCTAAATTAGGTTAATTAGTTACAGGTGGTTGAATGGCAAGATAATATGTGACTGGAAATGTTTTTTTTAATTATTATTATTATTGGACACTCTTTAAAGCATCTATTTTACTTTACATGAGGTGGAAGCTCTAAATATGCTTTATCAACTAGATAACTACAGATTTTACTTTTAATGAAATTGCCCTGATTGATGATCGAGCGTGGCACTGGTCACTGCAATTAGAACAATAACATTACACTAATACATTTAAGACAAGAAGTTGGGTTTTATTTTATTTTTTTTAACTTAAAGTCTAGACTTCTGCTCTAAAAGTCACACACAAGCTTCCTGCTGTTTTTAGATGTGATGTCACATGACGCTGTAATTTATGGTCCAAACGAGACCAGAGAGACACAAACACAGAGATTACTCATGTAAAATCCCCACAATTAAGTGAACTAATGTTCCTGTACGACTCCGTCACTTGCATAAGAGGATGTGTTTTGTCACAGTCTTTGTGTTTCTGTCGGAAAGATACTGAGGTTGAGTTTAGGACCTGGGACTGATAATCCAGTCTGTCGTTCATCTCACAGGTAGTTGTTTAAATGCTGCAAATGTTTAAACTACACTGAAGCGAAGAACACACACACACACACACTGACTGACAACAGCAGCTGCACAAAGTTATAATGCCACTTGCATGAAAACCACTAAACTATATTTCTTTTGTAATTTTTTTTATAATGAAGGAACGACAGTTTATATTTTATGTAGATATTCCGCAGTTCCATTTAGCTTTCTGTCTTTTTAATATGCAAATGAATATTACACTAACAAATGAAGGAAAGTGATTTATTTTAATATTCCATTTGTGGCCAACTGTGTTTCTGAATCTGACAAATGTAAACAAATGATCTCACTTTCTATTTTTAGCCGGGTAAATAGGGTTTAGTTTTTGTTATTATGAGGTCACGTGGCGCACAGTAATTGCAGCAATTATGATGAATGAATGAATGAATGAATGAATGAATGAATGAAGTGAAACGTTGGACATGAAGGTTTTTCTTTTTTAAAAATCACAGCACAAATGGACCATGAAATTCAGTATATATTTACACTGATGTTATAGAAATTGCTACGAAAATCAAAATGGACAAACGATTTTAACTTTAATTTTCCTACTGTATCCTTTTTAAAGAAAATCTGGGGATGTAATAACTTTTGTAATCTTTAAAGAAAAGTGAAAATAGATCTAATCATGACTTTGCTGTCTTGTCTTTCTTTTTCTGTAAAGTAATGTGTTTTTTGTCTGTTTCAATGTGAAGACGAAGCCTCCGTTCTGTTATTCTGGGCATTTCCTGTGTTTCATGTCTTTCCGTCGTCTCATTCCCAGCCCTGCCAGCAGATTTCCTGTTTAGACAGCACTGATGTCTGTGTCACTTTTTAAATCCGTGTCAGTCCTCAGCATAGACGAGCTCTTGTGTGTCCTTCCACTGATAGATGTCTGTCTGTTTTCTCCAAACAGAAACAGCAGTGGCGGGAATAAAGCAGCTGAATTCACTCTGATGTTTAATTCATATGTGTTTGTCCTAATTCTGGGAATTCCTGGTCGACTTCTTGGAATCGTGATGTGTCACTGGTTGTGTGTTTGTTTGTTTTTTATCCTCTGCTGTGATGAGTTCAATCCCTCCAGGAATAAAAGAGAAGACGGATCCAAAGATGGTGACGGACGCGGGACGAGACAGTTTGTTTGCCTAACTTCTGCATCGCTGGTTGTAAACAGCCAGTTCTGACACTCAGGTCTTGTTATTGTTCAATAATTCAAACATAATGCATTTATTCATTCCTTACAAAAAAGTCTAGGCCTCCATGCATAATGAATCCTCAATTGTAGGACAGTTATGCCACCCATCACATCCTTTAATTATGTCTGTTAGCTAATATGTGGAGTCAGTATTCTGCAAGTTTTGAGAGTAAAAACTTTCTTAATAAATGCTACGCTTGATGGGCATGAAAGTACACGATGCCCAATAAATTCTTGACAGGAATTCTTGACATGACTAAAGCTGCCAAAACAATGACTGCACCTGATTGGATGAAGGCTTTCACTAAACATCAAATGTAAGAAAAAATCTCAAAAGAAAATGCCAGTAAATGCATGTTTTCATCCACCACTGTTAAAGTGTACAAATATTAACAGATTTTTTTAACTGAGCTTAATAGATGCTGGCATCAATTAACAACTGCCATTAATTCCATTACAGTAAATAACTCACAATTAAAAAGTGTCACATTTTTTTTATACAGCTCTGATGTTTTTCATACGGCATTATTATTTTATACTCACTTGACTTTTCGGTGAAGTGGAAAGTTCGGTGGACATCAAGTCCCCTTCATGTCCATCATTACAATTGCATTTTAACTTTTGAATACATTGTAACTGCCAGAATAATCCCAACTTCTCCACCTCAGCCATGTCTTTGCTCTTGTTGCACATTTTCTCTTCACTCTTCGCACAATTTTATGCAAAGATTAAAAAAAAAAACTATGTACAGACTGGTGTATTAAAAAGCAGCATAACCCGGATGATGAGAATAAAAGATTTTTTTTTGACGTTGGAAAGCTGCTTTTAGGGCCCTAGAAGTCACTATCATCAAACCTGCACAAGTTAACTACAGTTTAGGATTAAATTCAATTTCAATATCAGCCTAATATTGGGAAATCCTATATATTGCCTACTTCACCATGCCCAGACTCTAAAAATGAAAATAAAGTCAGTCACAACATTTTACATTTTACAGACATGTTTGTTTGTTTTCTCTATGGTAGCAGAATTTTTATCAGATAATTGGAGAATTGTGTGTTTGAAAGCTTGAATTGGCTAAATGGCTGAATTGGACTGATATCAGTAAAGGTAAAGAAAGGTAGAGGTTTGGATATTTGTATTGGTATCAGACACAAAAAACAAATATGTAGCCATCCCTAAAAATCATCCCTGAAAATTTGAAAATCTCTTTGATTTTCAGCAAGATAACACAGACATTTTTATCCCCATTTATAAATGAACAGTTTTAGTTGAAACTGATTTGTAGTTCAGTAGATTCTTCCATTTTGTATCCTTAAATGATCCCCTTACATGTTGTGACATTACTGTGTCCCTGTCCAACTAGTGCACGAGTGTGTGTGTGTGTGTGTGTGTGATTATGTGCGTGTGTGGCTGTAGGTGCAAATCCAGGGCTGAATTTGATTTCAGGAGGGGGAGCCGCTTCCACCACCTTGGAATGTAACATATACTGTATATAAATTGCAGTTTTGGTGTTCACACAAAACCAGTGTCACTCTTTTTCTTCGAGGGCCGTAAAATCACAAAAGTGCCCTCATATTAATTCACATATTCAAAGTGAAGCACTAAGTGTGGTGATACTGAACATGAATTAAATGAGTAAACCAGTTTAATGACTTTGTTTTTCAAAACAGGACACAGTTCCCTTATGTCTTGGGCCGGCTCTGCACAAACCAATCACTCACACCCGCCTCCAAAAGATCCAGCCTGGATCTTTGTTCTTAAAAGGTCCAGAAAAGACTCAGACTGGTCCCGTTATATATGTGAGTCAGTTCATTCCTACTCATGTGTTCTCACCATGTTGTTATTTATGTCACAGTTTTCATTTGTATGAGCATCAAACAGTGAGAGAGCGAGATACGGAGATGGAAGCAGTAATCAGACGAGCAGCTGCTGCAGACGAGCTTCCAGGGCAATGGTTAATGTTAGATGTACTTCATGTTAGACCTCATACTGTGTGTGAGGCTGTGCAATTTATGTTTGATTTATTCAGTTTGACGATGCAGCCAGCTTCAAAACACTGCCTGTATCCATCTACATGCATTTTTGTCCCCCCCCCCCCCCCCCCCCCCCCCCCCCCCCCCCCTTGTAGACAAAGTGTAGAAGCACTCTCTGCTGGCTTCTCTCTCATCCTCCACTGTTTTGAC
This sequence comes from Brachirus orientalis, assembly GCA_016785285.1. Taxonomy (NCBI): domain Eukaryota; kingdom Metazoa; phylum Chordata; class Actinopteri; order Pleuronectiformes; family Soleidae; genus Brachirus; species Brachirus orientalis. Next base: position 1,440,903 of record JAFBJR010000023.1, read on the forward strand.
TTCAACCGCTCCATCTCCTAAATTAGCAAAATAGATAGATAGTCATCATAACTGTATTTGTACTGCATTTCACAAGCTGAAGAACAAAGCGCTTTCCAGATGAAAGAGAACACAGAATGAAAAACCCTGAGCTGAGAACATGAGAGCACGTCGAGAATCACTGAGCTCATATGTAACGGATCTAATGTCGGTTTAAGTGATTTGTAAATCATATCAGGATGACTCAAAATATTTAAAGATAGATCAGAGTGAAAAGTAAAGATATTTTTTTTTATAAAACCCACTTTAACTGTTTTTAAATATGTGCAATAGCCACTTAGGATACTTGGGGATACAACATAAACATCAACAGAATCTGCTGACGGTGACTCAAATTTAAAAGCGTGAATAAAATGTTTGCAGCACTCGATTTCAGTTTAAACCTGTTGACTTAATCTCCTTAATAATCACTTTGTAGAATCAGTTTCCTACTTACAGTGCCTTAAATATGTTTATTTTCTTAAACATGTGGTTTTGTTAGTTCAGTTGTGTAAACACATCCTAGCAGTTAAGTGGAAAGTAACTAGTCTCTGTGTAACGACAGGTTTGACTGTCAATAAGTCACACAAATAGGACCTCTTCTCTTCTGACAAAAGCTTTGTAATGAAAAGTTTGATCAAACTTTGATGCCGGTTTGATGGGTCTGCTGCTTTCAGTGACCTCTGACCTCTGAGGTTTCAGTCTTTACAAGGGTCTTCTGTCCAGACCAGTTTCCACACTGTTACTATTGTCTATGTTTGAGGGTTGAGAATCTAAGCAAGACATTTTAGATACATATAAGGCCCCCAACCCCCTCGCTCTCTCTCAGCGGAAGCTGTATGTGACTGTCGGAGCATTAGTCACTGTCAGCTGAAAGGACGCTGTACTTATGTACTTATCAGGTTTATTGATCATCATAGGGGAAAGGCTGCAGCCGTTTGTGTGAGAGAGAAAGAGAGCGAGAACTTGAGAGGAATGGTGTCGACACACTCAGCCTCCACTGAGCCTCAAAACAGCTTCATTCACACAGTAAAACTAATCATCAAAGCTGCTGCTGCTCCAGAAGTGCTCTGCCACTACAGCACACAGGCTCGGCTGATGATGGATGATCAGAGATGGATGGATAGACTGATGGGAGAAGATCTTTCAACATCGTCGCCAAGTCATAGCTGAGGGAGCAGAAGGAAACTGCTCCGTTTATACATTTTTACATACATTTTTACATACATTCCTCCTTTCCTTTTCACCATGGCAGCTTATGGCCAAGAGGAAAGGTTTTTAGACTCGTAACTGAAAAGTCACTGGTTCAGTTCTAGGCACAGATAAGTGCTGCCCACTGCTCCTGCACCCAGTTTGTGTGTGTTTACTAGTGGTGTGTACTAATTGGTGCACGTGAAATTTACTAATTCTTCTTCTGTGTAGATGATGCTCGCACATGCCCTTCAAGGTGAGATAGAAAAAGAAAGTTAGTGTTTTCATGCCTGCATTTTTATTTAGGTCCATCTCTGCTCATATTTAGGGGAAGTTTAGCAGTCGCCGGTGGTTTTCCTGCCTCTCCTTTAATATTACCCTTCCCCTCCCTTGAGGCCCGATGACTTCTCAGGTGGTATTTTCCCCTGTCTCACACAAGCCCAACTCTCTCATTCTGATTTCTGTTTTTCACTCCTGGCCTGTCAAAAGACCGAGCACACACCACTTCTTTACAGCGTCCTCAGTCTTTTGCCGCTTCCGTCTGTCCATCCATCTGTCATCCAGAAAGCTCTTGCAGCCTCTGGAAGCTCAGACAGCACCTCCTTCAATGGGGAGGAGGCTGCTGAAGAGTGAATGGGATAGGAGTAGTGGGACACAGAGTCAGAAGGAAAATCAGACTGTTAACTGTGGCAACATCAGCTGCGTCTCTGCAGGGGTTCTACTTCTAAAATAGTTTTACCAGGCTGTTTAATGCAATTTTAATCTGAAGAGCGCAGTTTCCATTAGGGAAGAAAAAGGAACCTGTCATTGTGATATAATTGCTTCATTTGTTCTCAACACAAATCGACATCTCCCTCTGAGTCCCCACCAGGGTAAACATTCATTTATACCTTGATACCAGCAAGAAAAATATAAAGACTGCATGAATTTCTCTTTCCTCTTCTTTCCATGCACAAAGACACAGAAGTTTGGTCACAGTATCTTACATCAGTTTGTCTCTTTAAGGACTACAGCTTTTAAAAGTTCTCCATACAAAGCTAATTCCTCTCTGGTCTGTCTCACAGGACTTAAATGCACAGAAGACATTTCACAGCAGCTTGAACATCAAACGGCTTACTAAATGTAACTTTCATTAGCGTGGCAGTGGAGTGAAGTGCAGCTCTGAGGCCACATTTTCCGTGAAATGAAGTGAAGAGGAGTCATGAAACACAGCTACTCTGCACTGTGCCTTTTCATCCTGACCACACTTTAGTCAAACCTGTGCCCTCAGAGGACTGTTGGAATGATTTAACTTTTTATTCTACTTACTGTCCTCACCCCCCCCCCCCTCCGCCCCCCCCCCCCCCCCCCCCCCCCCATTTGTTTCTATTTTCACCACTTCCTTTAAGAGGCTGTCGACTGTCTCTATTTTATTCTTTGAATCTTCATCCTGTATTATTTTCACTATGATACTGAGAAAACATTTAATAATAACAAACCTAGTGCTGCATTTCATACTCAGTGAAACAGTTCCATCTAGTGGCCAACAGGACATATTCAAATAAATGTAAATAAGACTCAAAGACCTTGAAAAACATTTAATCAATAGTTATTAATGATAGTAGATCAGTGATTCCCAAAGTTAAAATACTGTCAAATATGTATGATAGATTTTAAGAAATACCTATAAGGAATAAAACAAAGCATTTCAATTATGTGTTATCTGACGTAATATAGCAGGTTATTTACAGTATGTAGCAATATTGTGACATTTTCATGTCTAAGTATCCACTGTCATCCAGTCAGCATACAGGCCTAACATTTCAGTGTTGATCAGAGATTTGGACCCCAGACTCTTGTTTGTTAATGGCTGTAGTAGATGACAGAAAGCAGGAGTGTTGAGTCAGCATCTTTCCCCAAAACAGCCACTGAAAATACCTTGAGAAAATACGCAACTTTGAGCTGCTGCTTACTGAAGAATAAACTGTACTGGAGAGTGTGTGATGTGACTAAAATCTCTAAAATTGCTACTAAATGGACCGGAAAATATATATAGATGCTGTTGTCAAGAGCATCTCATTAGCACAGTGTCAACAAAAGTGGGACATCTTCTCCTCCACACCCAGAGGAGGGTTTATCTCCCAGACTTCATTACAGTGTAGGTGGGGATCACTAAGTGTTTGAGCAGCAGTGGAGGAAGAAAATAGAAATGCAACAGTTTTAAAATGCTCCATTACAAGTAAAGGAATATTATCAAAGTGAACATATGGAGTCATACAGTAACTACTATACCTGCTTTAATCACTCGGCAGCATCAACATGTAAATAACATATTGCTGCCATAGCAAAAAGCGTATTATAAGTTGAAGCAGCTTAAAAGTGATGATTTTGGCTGATTACTTGTTTAGGTCTCAAAAAAGTCATTATTAATGTGATACACTTAATGTGGTTGCTTTAAGCTTTTATATCTGTTTTATCGATATGTTTTGAATACTTTAAATATATGTTGTATATGTATAAACTGTTTTTTTTCCCCTACACTTACTTGATCTATTGTATAACCCCCATGGATAAATATAAACACTTAGAAATGTTATTGAAGATTTTGAGGTTACTGTATGATATTTTGGGTCGATGTAGTTTCTGTGTTTCACCAGCAGGTGGCAGTCAATCTCAAACTAAGCGTCACTGTTTCCGGTTCCGTCGGGCCGCTGCGGACCAGCTGGTTAGTAAATCACGACCGAAAGAAGACAGTCATACACTAAACTGAGCCACCAAATTATCAAGTCTCACTGTTGTAAGTAGTTAAAGAGTGAAGCGTAACTGTAGAGCTTTGCTATGTGAGTGTTTGAATGCCACGTTTAAGGCGTTTTTCTAAAGAATCGGCCACAACTATCGGCACTTTTACGCACTTCCGGTAACCGCTCATCATTTGCGTGTTTGTAAATGTTGATTATCAATACTTCTGCGACTACTACTAACCTAATAACCTATTTGTATTTATTAACATTGAGTTTAGTTAGATTTATTTACCTCTGTATCTCTTAATCTATTCATTATTCATTATTTGTTTCTATAATCCATCCATTCTTGATTTAAATAATGAGATGCTCAACAGAATAAACTGATTATAAAAACCAGAAGTAACATGAACTGACTTCTGCCTTCACGCATGCTTTTATTTATTTGTTGAATTTTACCTTTAGAGAAATCCACTGATCCACTGCCTGAAAAGTGTGTTTACAGAGACATGAAGCTGAGATGACCGATGACTTTTGGTTGATTATTTATTATTGTAATTTTTTTTTTTTTAATTTTTCTCTAGCCATTTCCATACAATTTATAAAACCACATGTGCATATAAGTACAGTTTTAATTATTTTATCAAAGGTATTGTTCATAAATGCAGTGGAAATTGTCAGAACCATATCACGCACAAATTAGCTGTTTGCATGATTTATACAGTGAGTTCACTTGTGATGTGTTGTATCTTTAAAAGGTGGGCATCCGTTAAAAAAAATGTGGGACACACTTTCATAGACTGATGCAAAAAGTAATAAATCTGCATTACATTCACACAGTAATACGAGCAACACAATATGGCAGTAAAACTCGTCCAAAATGTTCATTAAGTTGGATAAAATAATTTATTCTTAACATTAATGGAATATATATTCTTTTACATTACTCCGACAAGAAGTTACTTTACTTTGTTCATACAGAAAATCATATATATTGTGTGAATGTGTGTTTTTGTCTGGTCTTATGATATACTTATAAAATAAATACTTATAAAAATACAATAAAAAATTATAAAAATACTTATAAAATACTTTGATATAGTCACTTGCCTCCAATAAAAGGTCAGCTCTTATGTGGTGTCCCTGTTTGTGTGTCCCTCTTTTCATCTGTCGTCTCTGTGTCGAGCTTCCAGGTGATCATGGCTCAGGCTCCTCTCAGTTTGGACCCAGACCAGTTCAGCTGCTCCATCTGTCTCATGCTCCTCAAGGATCCAGTCACTATCCCATGTGGCCACAGCTTCTGCATGAGCTGCCTGACGCAGTACTGGGACCGTCAGCGTGTGTGCAGCTGTCCACAGTGCAGAGCCACCTTCAGTCCCAGACCCACACTGGGCAGGAACACTCTGCTGGTAGAGATGCTGCAGACACTCAAGCTAAGTCAGGGCCCCTCAGCTCCTCCTCTGTATGAGGACCACGGCTTTGAGCATGCCACATTTGATGTGTCTTCAGTTCACCCTGAGAGGACAGATGGTCAGGTGAGGCACCTGTAGTGTATGTGTGACTGTTCTTGCACTGTTTCAGTAGCGTTTTACTTTCATTAGTACTTTCATAGTACTTTACACACTTAATGACAATTAAGTGTGTAAAGTACTATATTTTGTTTTTTCAATTGACTTTTCTTTAAATTTTGTGTTATAATGGTGTGATGTTGCTATTTCAGAGGCTTTTGGGGGACACGCGCAGACATCTCGCAGAGCAAATCAGACAAAGTGAACTGGAGCTTCAGCAGCTGAAGCAAACTCTGCGCTCCTTCTCTGTGAGTAGATACAACACTGAATGTCACAGTGAATTCACACATTACACTTAAAACTGCCTGTCCAGACTAACGTGCAAGTCCACTGTTTTTAAACTAAAGCTGGCCCTTTAATGTTTTTACAAGTGTCTTAATGTATTTACAAGTGTCTTAATGTCTTAAAGTGTCAAAAATGTATAATAAAACTGATGCATGATAAAAAACAAACACAATAGTATGGTCATAACCATAAACTGCATGATCCGAGCATTAAGAATGACATTGTGTGTCAGTGTTGTGTGTGAAATGTAATGACTGTGCTGGTGCTCATTTCCTCAGCGTCTGGCTAAAGCTGCAGTGAAGGACAGCAGCCGGATCTTCTCAGAGCTGCTGGAGTTTTTGGAGCGCCGTCGTGTTGAGATGAAGGAACTGATCCGAGCTCAGGAGAAGGCTGAAGTGGTTCGAGCTGAGAACCAACTGCAGCGTCTAGAGCAGCACATCTCGGAGCTGAGGAGGAGAGACACTGAGCTGGAGCGACTGTCACACGGTCAGGACCAGCACCTGATCACACAGGTGAAGTGAGGTGCACACAGACGTGTTTCACTGGCTTTCAGTCTGTTGTCAGGGCCAGAGCTCAGACTGGCGAATGACCCAAACTTTGCACATCGGTCCAATCTTGTGCCAAACTTTCTCAATCTCAGTTTGTTTTATAAGTTTGAAGAAAACTGTGAAGAAACCTTTGTACACATTGCTGTGGTTAAAATGATTATGTCCATCACTGTTATTGATCAAATCTGTACAACTAATTCAATCTATTCCTATATTTTGTGCTCACTTGACAGCAAAGTTATTACAGGGCAGTCTTCAAACTGTCCTGTTTCTACGTTGATTTTTGATTGATCAAAATTTTATCCTGTTTGACTGTAATTGGAGCTGTAAACATACTTAAATTCTTGTTAATTACTCTTCATTGATTTTGGAAATAATGACTATATTTCTGTTTGGCATCAGAAACCAAATTTTTGACAGTATTTTGAATTTTGCCATTGAAATTAATCTCTGATGTAGTATGCAAATTCTAAGAATCTTGTCTTGATAACATTTTTTTCTACAGCTGTCTTAAATCTGCCTTTCCATAAATGTACAGTTGATATCCTGCCACCTTATGGTTCACTTTGTCATAGTGTGAAGCCATCTGTGGTTTCTGACCTGGCATGTAGGGTATTTTTTAACCCCTCTGTCAAGTTTAAACCTCAGCCTATGCTTAATTCTTCTGTGTGACACAAGTGCAATAATGTGAGGGGCCCGGTCATTTCTGCTCCTGGCTTTTAAAAGTGCCTTGATGCTGTTTGCTCTGCAGATATGTCAGTCTTACTGTAATCCAGCCTCTGCAGGAGCCCCCGGCTCTCTGACAGTCAGTCCACATGTCTCCTTTGGGCCTGTGAGGAGGGCAGTGTCAGACCTGAAAGAGCAGCTACATACACTGTACCACAGAGAATTCCCAACTATCACCTCTGCAGGTTTGTTCTCCTCATCCTTTTTTCATCCATATAGTGACATGTTCCATCAACACAAAGAGGTGCATTCAGCTGTTCCCAGTCTGACCAATGATTTGCTGTTTACACAGTGAAAAGTGTCAACATCCTGCAGATAAAAAAGACCAACATGGGTAAGTGAAGATGAAAAGGGTAAAAAGGTAAAACTGTCTGTTCTAGTTTTAGTAATGATTTGGCTTTTAATTTTGATGATGACCCATTCTGATGTTTTTATGACTATTGTTGATGTTATATACTCGGTAATCTGGATTTGTGATCTATGTATTTTATACCAATCTCATTTGCAGCTAATACTTTAAAACTGAAACACTGTTTCACAGTTGGTTCTTTTTGAAATTGTTACAAAGTGTGTAAAGCAAATGCAGAGATTCTCTGCTTCACACATTATTTTCTTATTCTTTAACTTAAAAAGCTTTGCAGATGTGGTCTTTGACAGGTTTAGGGAAAAATGATCAACATATTTTCACCGTTTAACATTTGTCAAACAAATATACAGCAGATGAATCTATAGTTAAAATATTTGTTGCCATACTGTGGACTGGTGATAGTCCATCTCCCACACACTGTTGCAGTCACGTTAGCATTTCGTTTCTAGATCATCTGTTTTACTACTGACAGCATTACTGTATTGACTTTGTCATGTCTTGCAGTGTCACCTTCTTTATTCTTTTAGTTTCCTTCATCTTCACCAGGACAATGACCACATGAACCCTTATGATTCTTGTTTATTTATGACCTACAGAAATTTTTTACAATTCGTTACAGTTTCTTGCTTTATTTATTCCGTTTCTCTCTCTTTCGGTCTTTTGACTCTTGCAGCCTCCCCTGCAGACATGCCAGCTTTGGACAGCAGAAGTGATCTCCTTCAGAGTGAGTAGCATCAGTCTGATCCATCACCATTCATAACTACCAAAACTTTTAGTCCCCAACTGCCAGGACTCCAATCCAAGGTATAATAAAATTACATTAAATGTATCATAAATGTTGCTATAAATTGACCTGCTGCAACTCATGCACTCATAATCACCTCAGGGATCATGAGGGGTCTAATACTAATGACAATTTTATAACATACATCTATGGATAAAATATTGTATTTCTACTTAATTGTTTGTTTTTCAGATTTGATTCATGAAAATTCCTCTCTGGACTGTCTTTGACCTGTGTTTCTGACCTCAGGTTTGGGACCAGACAGGCTTTAACTGGCCTCTTTTCTTCCACTAACACTTGAATCCCTCTCTGTTTTTTTCTCTGCAGACTTTTGTTCTCTGTCCTTGGACCCGTTTACAGCACATAGGGAGCTCTCTCTCACTGACGGGAACCGTGTGGTCAGTCGAACCGGACAACTTAACTCTTACCAAGACCATCCTGATCGGTTCGACTCATGGGGTCAGGCACTGTGTCGTGAAGGATTACAGGGCCGCAGCTACTGGGAGGCCGAGTGGGCTGGAGAACAGGTGGGACTGGGGCTCACTTACGAGACCATCAGTAGAAAGGTATGTCCTGAACTAGTTCTTGCTCTTTGGATATATGGAAGAGGCTGTCAGGTCCATAAATTGGCCAGGCAATGCATTCAAACACAGAAAATTCATATCCTTAGTTCAGTATTTCCCAACCCTGGAGATAGTGGATTGTTAATTGCCATTATGTACACGACACACTTTAAACATTCACCAGAATGCAACAATGTTGTGAGCAAACGAAAGCCACTGCAGAGCCACAGTCAAAATAGACAGAATTATGTTGAAAAAAATTAGACTTGTAATAAGTCAAATTTTCATTGAGTCTCTCATCTCTGAGTACTGACAGTAAATCTAGAACAACTTATTTTGTGATAAATGTAGAATAAAACCTTTAAAATTGTCTGAATCATGTTTGAATATATGATTATTATATCTATGTTTATTATTTAACTTAAAACACAAAACTTAATGTGCCATGTGTTACATTTAATCTTTGATTTTATGTCCTTAGGGATCATCCAATGACTGCAGGCTGGGACACAACTTCCTCTCATGGTGTCTTAATTGCAGCTCTTCCTCTTTCACCTTCTGCCATGGAAATGAAGCCCAGGCATTAGTGACCCCCTCCAGCTCAGTGTCTAACAGGATCGGGGTGTTTGTGGATTTTGACGCAGGGATGATCCGCTTCTACGTGGTGACACCCAGAGAAGTCCACCTCCTGCACTGCCTGCAAACCCACTTCACCCAGCCCCTCTACCCTGCAGTGTGGCTTGGAGCCAGTTCTACCGTCACCTTCTGCGCTGTGGACTGATGAGCACAGGTATCAACACATCTAGATGTGGTCTGAGATTCTGAGTCCACACTACATTTTTATACTAAGATGGCATTTCAACAAACGTAATTATAACAACTTCCATCATAGATTAAATTTAAGTGAAGCTAGGTGAAAAAAGTTCTTCACGCTACATTTAATGGTTATTAACTTGTATCAAACTATATTGTTTAGCTTAATAAAATACGGGCTGATCTCAGCAAATGTCAAAGATCAGTCCACCTTAACTCTTTCCCTAAAAACTTTTTAGATATACAGTATATTAGTTAAATTCAATATATGTAGCTCCTTCCTTTCTCAGATCAAGTTCAAGTGCTTCAACTAAGTATATTATTACCAGCTCAGGCAGCTACTACTGTCCCCATACAACACTTCCTACCTCACATACTGCTGAGCCATTTGCATAAGTAGTTGTGTTTGGAGAGCAATGTTACAAGTACTACCGAAACTAAAACTTTGTGCTAGGTGAGAAAATCTTTTCCTGATCCCAGGAGAGCTGAGTTTATGCAACCTGGAGAAAGACATCGAGAGACAGAGTAGCTTAAGTGCTCAAGGTGTTTTTTTTTTTTTTTTAATTATGATTAACCGTTGACAGAAATCAGCAGAGAAATGAGATGTGACAAAAGACAGATAACAAAGACACAATGAAATCAGATCTTGTTGAAAGCTGCTACATCAACACTCTGGACCTGAAACAGAGAAAAGTGAGATGTAGAGCGTTTGCAGACTGGAAACTTTGGTTTTGAATGTCATTGTTAGTGTGAAGCTGCTGACACGTGATGCCACATACAGTTGTCAGTATCATAGATATACTAACATCAGGTACTTTATATAGTCCTGTTATAATTCCTTAATATCTGAAATTAATCTCCAAAGTAACATGTTTATTTACAAAATACAAAATTCTTAACTGTATATATGGTAAGTTAAACTGGTACCATAAAACTTAGCCTGAAACTAACTGTAGAGGTACATGCCTGTTACTTATTCTATTGACTGCCTTTATAAGCCATAACAATAAAAACCATGTTCAAAATCAGTGTGTCTTCTTCAATGTCTGAGAATGTGCAGTGTCATACACAGTGATCACACTGAGAGGTCAAGCTCTTGTTTACTTAAATGAACTGGTAGATCAGATTGGAGTCAAATGATAAACCTAACACTGTCCTTTTCACACCTTACAAATTTGTAATTATAAGTTGAGGTATGATTTTTGCAGACTAAGTCAATTGAAACTTTTCTTTGTGAGGACATTTAAGCTGGTCCTCACATCCTTAAGGGTTTTTCTGAGGGTTACTTGCTTTTAGGTTAGGTTAAAGGGTTAGGGAATGCTATATGTCAATAAAGGTCCTCACTTAGAATGCTGTACAAAAATGTGTGTATGACTTCTGTACTAAACACTGAAGAAATAAGTACTTACAAAGTCCTCAAACTTGGTGATCTCCTCCTCCAGCATGTCTGTTCCCACCTTGTCATCCTCCACCACACATGCGATCTGGAGTTTCTTAATGCCGTAACCCACAGGAACCAGCTTGGACGTGCCCCATAACAGGCCATCAGCCTGAACTGAGCGCACACACTCCTCCAGCTTTGCCATGTCCGTTTCATCATCCCACTGAAAAACCCAAGGAAGGCAGGGTGTGATAAGAGACCAGATTAAATAGAGGGACAGTGCGTTGGTTAGTTTTAGATCTGTGGGCGATGTCAACATAACATACAGGTTTGACGTCGAGTAAGATCGAGGATTTGGCGATGAGGGCAGGCTTCTTAGCCTTCTTCTCCGCGTACTCTTTCAGTCTCTGCTCTTTCAGTTGTTCTGCCTCGTCATCTTCATCACTTCCAAACAGGTCAATATCATCACCTTCATTGTCATCTTCCTCTTGAACTGGAGCACTGGTCTTTTGCGGGACAGAAGTGCCCTGAAAGGCGAAAGCTTAGTCAATATTACAGCTATGTCTAGCTGCCAAAATAAAAGCAAATTATCAGTGAATGATGAAGAAACTCACATTTGTGTAGGGAACTGAAGGAGTGGGAGCCGGCGTCACAGATACAGGTGTTTTCTCCAGGACTGCTACTCGACATTCTAGTCTGGAAAGTGCTTCCCTCAAGTCGTCAACCACTAAATATATAAGGACCAGTCATTATAATTTAATAGTTTTTAGAAGTGACTTAAATGACTAATATTTACATAATATTGTTATGTAAGCACTGAGGGAAAAAAAATCAAGCAGCACTGACTAACTGGATATTTACATTTTATTTATCTAAATGTCGCTGTATCTAAATGTCACAACACAAATAATTAATCAGTCACCTAAATAATTGTATTTAAATTCTTGATGAGATAGGAAGATTGCTTTTCAGTTTTATATAATCACAAAAATATCTTAAGGGTAAGGCGGTAAGGCCCTGCTTCATTATAACCACTGGTCATGTCTTACTCACCTACATATAAATATATGTATTCTATTAAATAACAAAATAAGAACAAATGTACATCACATTACAACCATATTTTTCTGAACAGCAGTTTAAAAAATTGATTACTTACAATTCTGAGAGAGAAGCGAGAATCCAAAATTCTAACAATAATTCTAAAAATAATCCTGTCACTAATACCTTTACACTGCAATAAACAGGTGCAACAATATTCTCAGTGGAAAAAACAACCTTGACACAGGTAAGGGAAGAAAAAAGAATACATTTTGATGATGGATGATAAAAAAAAAAAGCACACCTTTGTGTAGGCTCTGGTTCTCCAGCTCCAGGCTCTTGATGCGAGAGACAAGTTCTCCTTGGTCAGCGGTACTGCAGCTGCTGCTGCTGCTTGTGCTCTGCACAGTAGAGACAGTGAGAAAATGACTATGTAAAAAGAACATGTAAAGCCCATCACAGAGAGTTAGCTTTGTCAAACCCAGCACTGATACTGATACGCTTATGTGAACACAACATAGCCAGTGTCCATCTCAGCAGCATCTACACAGATACAGGAGCTGCAGATGGACAAGGGTGATAAGCTGCTACTTCTTCAATAACTGTATATAAAGATGGATGACAGGACAGGACAGCAATCAAGGCCTTGACACAATTCCACAACTCCTTCATTAACCCCGGTGTCCGGTTGCAGTAGCATGTTAGCAGATCATGGGTCATAGAAAAAACATGATAAAATCAAAGCACATTAGTACATTCTTTTACAAATGCAAGTGTTTTTCATTTCTTGCTTGATTCAATAAAATCATAAGACGACATCATGATTCACAGACCGATTCTCAGTTAGCTGAGCAAATGTATCAATAGGGCCTTCATGACATGATGACTTGTGTCAGCATCCATATCCAGGATTTGTTTGCATTTTAGTGCAAAAAGAGAAATCATCCATCTTTATGAATAATTAGTCTGTGTCTACAACACTCCACACAAAACTGTCATTCAACACAACAGGTGAATAAATGTAAAACTTCAGTGAACTCAAAGTCAAGCATGGTCCACTGACAAAGTGTCTGGCAGCAGAGGTGCTTCTAGTGATACATAAAACCTGCTGGCACTTACAAGCTGGGAGTGTCGGCTCATGGGAGTCTGACTTCTCTGACACAGTGTAGTCTTCAGCTAAGGGGAAGGGAGGGTGGGTTCAGGTATGAAAGAGGGAAAAAATCCAAACTCCAAGAAAAAGGAGGGAAGGTGAACAAAACTGAATCAAGTACAACCTGAAAGGGGGTTTGCTTAGGAATGTGGAGCACAATATAAAACAGACAAAGGGCAGCGAGCAGTGATGATGGTGAACGACCACCTTGCATGAAAGAAATTGCTAATTTTTGTCATGCCCCTAACTTTAACCAACATTTATACCCAATTACTATCCTGATCTATCAATAAACTTTCAAACCTCTAACAATGCTTGAGTCTGAGGAGCAACCAAAATGATCTTGACTTCAACTCTCAAACACCAAATTTTTGAAGTGAAAAATTGTTTTTGGGTGGCTCGTTGAACAAGGCCTAAAACTCAACTCTTTCCAGTAATATTTACTGTGATCCTTTTAACAGCAGTTCAAAAATATCTCGATTACCGTTTGTGAGCTAATGAATTATGAAATATTGTCTGCATTCAATTTACATCAATTTATATCATTTACATTTAGGGTTTTCTTGTTTTAAGTCAAATATTTCTAAACTTGCATGTAATACACATAATGACAACTCAGATACAAACTTACTCCTGCAAGAGATTTCTGGATGTTTTCCCTGGCCCGTGCAATGTCTTGCAGAATGGTGTTTGCTCCAGCGTCCTTGAAGAAAAGTAATATTCATCTTCAGTTTCAGTATTCAAATATACAAACTGAGCCAGCATACTTTAATACTTTAACAGTCTGAAAACACTTGCACTTAAAAAACTTAAGAGAGGCATTGCCTCTCTCAAAGTTCTCTGGAACTTAATTATAGACCAAATAGTGGGAATATTGTAATAACCTGTGCTGGTTGCGAGGGGCCGTTCATCCGTTCGTAGAAACGTCTCTCTGCCTCGTCATACCGAGGTTTGTCGAACCAGATCTTCTCCTGGGCCAGAAAGTCAACCGCACTCATGGTGCTACAGAGGAGAGACAGTCAGGAAGGAGAGGAATGTATTAGAAGGACAGAGGAAGAAGAAAAATGGAATAAAGAAAATTCTGTTAGACCTAACAATGCTTGAAAATTACATGACATACAATGAGTAATCACATTAAAAGTGCTTAATTATTTGTTGTGACTGATGCTTGTATGTGGCCTGTTTAGAAAATGTTCATTCTGAACTATTATAAATGTGGTTTCAAACTTAAACAAAAAAAAGAGAAAACAATGTAATGGATGAACAAATAACTGTAAAATTGTATATCCATAAAAAATTAGATGTATTCTTATATCTGCACTCTACAAAAATACTATCCCAACATACTTTTACAAAAATAACATATGAACAAAAGTAAAATTGGTCATTTAGTCATTAATAAAAGTAAAACAAAAAAACCCACAACAAATGAAACAACATTAATACAAATGAACAAAGGAAACATCTCACACGAAAACAAAAGGAAACAGATGAGAAAATGAAATGTCAATGAAGTGAAACATCAGGAGCCCTTTCATTCTCCCAGATTGGTCATACTTGTCCCTCAGTGGGGTGGTGGAGGTAACAGATGTTGCATCGGCTTCTGGCCTCCGACCTTTCTTCTTCATTCCCGAGGCTTTATCACACCTGTAACCATGGAATCGGCTCTCTGCAGCATCAAACCGCCACTTGTCCAACCAGACCTGCTCGCTGTCAGGATGGAGGAAGTAGCAGACGTCTGCCTCTGATACTTCCTTTTCTGCAACTTCAGGTGGCTCCTCTTCCTCTTGGATCGGGTGCAGCGCATGAAAGACTTCTGCTTTACTCTGCTGGACCACCCGTTTTTCCTCCACTGTTACCTCCTCACACTCTGCTTCTTCATCTTCCTCTTCTACAAGGCTTTGAGGATGGTCGGTGTTTCTGGACATGGAGGTGCAACTGGAGCGTTTTGAGGAATTGTTGCTGCACAGATTCTGATAAAAGGCAGCCTCAGCGCGATCGTACAGTGGCTTCTCCAGCCAAACATCTTGAAGCAATTCCACAGGGATGCGAGGCAGTCCATTAATTGACTGTTGATTAGTTGGTGTGACAGCTGCTTGCTGGATGACAGGGGTGGCAGGAGTTGGAGCTAGAGACTGATATCCTTCATCAGGTGTTCTGGGTGTGATGGAATGGTTGGGTGGAAATGGGAGGTCCAGAGAGTTAGGAATTGAGCGCTGCATGGATTCTTCAACAAAGTGGCTTTCTGCTTGGTCAAAGGTGCTCTTGTTCACCCACACTGCCTGAACAACATGGTGACAAGCCACCTGATCTCTGTGGTTGCAATCTGGACCTGAGAATGATGGAGACACGGCTGATGGAGAGCTTGAGTGTTTCCCTGGGGCTGGAAGGGACTGTTTTGATTGGCTGGTCCCATTGGATGAGCTAGCTAACCATGACTGGTAGAGGCTCTCAGCCCGCTCATAGCTACTACGTTCATACCACACATTAGCACATTCAGACTGGAGGCCAATCAAACCAGCAGGGGTATCGGATGGATGGCTCCCATTTTTGTCTGGCTTCTCTTCCGTCTTGCTCTTACTGTTGACCTTTTCTTCAGTGCCATTCTCATGATTAGATGAACGCTTGTTGCGTCTGCGGCTTTTCCCACTGCGCTTTCCATCTCCATTCAAGCTGCCATTCTCTGGGGAAGATGATGTTGTGTCTCCATTTCTTTGACCCGAGTCAGTCTTGTTCCTACACCCCAAAGCTGCATTCGCAGACCGGTCCACAGGACAACGGCTGGGAGACTGAACAGGCTCCGACTGATCAGGTTCAGCACATTGGGGGATCTTCTGAGACATCGTCTTTGGTCCAGTGCAAGAAGTAGGGAAAAAAAACAAATAGGTACAGGCTTTTTGATTAGTTAGAGAGACGCAAGGGGAACAGTAGAGATACATGGGAGTAATATTAGAGAGAATTGCAAATTAATCCGTGTTAGACACAAAGACTGGCTTTTTTTTAAAAGCTGGTTGTATAATACAAAAAAAAGCATATCATTCCGAAAAAAAAAAAAAAAAAAAAATGCAGGAAAGGAAAAAAAAAACATGCAGGAAAGGAAAACCACGCAGGTAAATAAATATTCACTATATGAAATCTAGATAAAAGTCATACCGCTTGAAAAGTAAATTCACAAATTTGATTTTAAATATTATAAATTTATTGGTAAAATGTGTCAACAGACCGAAATATCAATTACTGACTAGGGGAGTTATGCATGTTGACAGTTTTTCCATCGTCTCTCTACTCTGAATTGAATGGACAGGCCTTGGACATGACTAACACAATAAGCTTTCTTACTGCCTTACATTGACTTTAAGAGTATCATTAGAGAGCCATAGAAAAGTAACTTATTGAAATAAGTCTTGTGAAAGCTACAGCAACCAGCAATACAAAGTGTAACTTGTCGGTACTAAGTTGCAGTTTCTGTTGGTAGAATGTTGGCTTTAACAGTTAAATTAGTCTTACAAATAAATGCTCATTAAACCCTAAAGTGATCCCCTGCAATGACTCTTGTTAAAATATTGACACATTTAGCCACAAAATGACATTATTCTTACATTTGTTTAAAACAGAATAAATCAATCTACCTTACACAATAATGTTTATCTTGCAAAAGGTAAATTCAAGTGCACTGTACATTAATTGGACATCTATGCAGTTAACATTATCTGCTCTAGTATACTTATATTTCCACAACAAATCATTACCATTATGATAAAAAGACAGGAATTTATGGATATCTCATCTAAACCATATTTTTTATATCACTGTATTACAAACTCATTCACTCACTCATTTTCTACCACTCAGTAAAAACTTACATTTGTCACACAACTCAATTACATAAGAGTATGCAAAGAAAGAAAAGGGTGTCTGAAGCAAAAATATTTAAAACATACATTTAAACATTGATCAGGGACATTTTAAGACATGCTCATACACTTGAGGACAAAATTATTAACCCCCTATAAAAATTTCATTATTCATTTTTAAGGATCTCCTACATGCTGTTAAACTGAGCAAAGAATTTTTAGCACAGCTTTTTCAAACATCCAGGAAGTTTTTGGATTTTGTGGAATAATTTAATTTCTGTGTGAAAAGTCAAATAATTGAAGCATCCAAAATAAAACTAGGATTTCTGAAAAAGCAGTGTTAAAAATTCTTACCTCTCTTTAACAGCGTGTGAGAGACATTTATAAAACAATGATATTTACATGGGGGCTAATAATTTGGTCCTCAACAATACATTTATTCAAGTTGCAAAGAGCAAGACATGCTGTTTGTTATGAGATTACTGAACTATGTTGCAATACAGGAAATTCATGCACTAACACTTAGTAATAATGACTGATGACTAATACACTATTTAAATGGATGATGGCACCGATTATAGTTTTTACTCACCCTTGTTGGTAAAGTTGCTGAGCTCAAACTAGTAATTAAGTCAAATACTCAACACTTTCTTTTGGTCCATTATATTGTCAGCCATTAAAAAATACATTTATCATCACCACCTTGTAAAACAGTTACAACAGTAAAATATATTTTTTTTAAATTAATTAAAAAAACAACTACAGCAACATGAGACTCAACCAAGGTTTGTTGATATTTTAAGTAATACTCACATGTCAAATTCTGAAAGCACAACGAGGGGGAAAAAGTTACATGTTAAAGATTGAAAGAAAGCTTTTAGTTTTGAGTGATCAGGAGCATGTAAAATGCCTCTAGTTTTATTTAATAAAAACAACAGGCAACAACTTGGACACACCCCAACAGCCCTTCCTCTTCTCCCACTTCATCCATTTTCCTCCTTGCCTAAAACAATACGTTCTGGAAACAATTTAAATTTGCCACCCTAAGAAATGTACATTTACTGTTTAAGTGGTCCTATAAAATTACCTCAGTCTAAATACTAATCAAGCAAATGAGTACGCAACAAAATACCCTAAAATGCCGACTTTGTGAAATTGTCCATGCCTTATCGCTGAGGCTGCAGGTTTTTGAATTTGTGTGTCATGATGACTATCAATTTCCAGTTCAAAGAGAAGAATGAGTACAGGACAAGTGCTTTATAGGAGTTTTATAGGAGTTTTCAGGGTGCACCCTCTTTATTCACACTTCCATTTCCCCCTGAGATCAATAAAGTATTTCTGACTCTGATAGTCTTCACAGTGCTGCTATTTTTAGCCACACATTTGGTGCAATAGTATTTCTGGCTAGAGTGTATGTGGGCTCCATTACAAATAAACTACATGTGTACTCATGGTAATGACGGTAAAATCACTAGGGATGTGGGAAAATTGATACAGTGAAATGTGATATTTTGCATGGCTATCACTTTTGAGACATTTATTTTAAATGATATTACAAATAAACTTTTTGTGGATTACCATAAAATAAATAAATTGACGTCTTAGTCCACTAGATGGTGCCATGTGCTCACTTTCATTAACGCCGTTGTGTTAGTATATTGCAATGTATGAATTTGTAAATACTTAACATGATTTTCCAATATCATGATAATATCATATTGTGGTGTCTCTGGTACTTCCCACCCCTACATGCCATCCAGTATGGCTAACTGATTGTTTTTCGGACGAATATATATAAAAAGAAAAAAAACACTAGCGTCAATTAGATTGTCTTTTAAACTGAATTTAATGTAAATGCAGACTAACTGCCCTAAGCATTAACCAAGTGGAATATCTTTTGAAGTTACCTCATTCATTGAATTTTTTAAAAAAGACTTAACAATGACAAATGTTTAACGAAAGGGAGGGGAGGAAACTGTCATGTAGGATGTGGTACAGAAAAGGCTCTTCAAATCCTAAACACAGCTGTCATCAAGAAAGGTGTGCCCTGCTAATATTAGCTTTCTTTCAATGGTCCTTCCTGTACATGGATATCAGTCAGGTCCTAGCTAAAATGAGATGCTACTAATGTGTAGCTATGTCGTTTGCATTACACAAGACACAAGAATATAAAAAATAGTTTTATAAAATGTGTGACTAAAAAATAAATTTTTTAATTTTGAGGTTTGTAAAAAAAAAAAACGTCAGAGCCGGTCAATGAAGCCGGTGTCCTCCCGGCGTGTCTGCCTTTCCGATGCGGGGGACTTAGCGTTAGCGCTAGCCATCTTGCCCTATTCAGCTAGCCAGTTAGCAGAGCCGAGTCCCAGCTGCCCGCGAAACACAAGATATTCCACATTTCAATGTCTTTTGACAGGGCATCAACACTAAAGCCCCGGCTGTCACACAGTCATCAATGATGAGTTACTTACTGATGTGTCTTTTTGTCTTGAAGGAGTGAGACCAGGCCGGTGGACAAGAAGCGTGTTCTTGCAGACGTAACAGTGACAACGAGGAGGAGGAGGAGGAAGAGGAAGGAGTAAAGAGCAGCCTTGCACGTGCGTGCGTGTGGTGTGTCAAATCAATCCTTCATCATTTGGGGTCCACTTCAGTATTGTTTGAATGTACGGCTGGTATATTATAATTATCATATAACTGTCAACATAACTACGCAGAGATGTTCGTTGGGGTAATTGTAGTGTTCATTATCAGTATTAGTAATCATGCAATACCTACTTCAACTAACCAATCGTCACGTGCATGTAAGGATGGATTACTGAACAGGGCCCAGTGTCAAGCATCTGTGCTATTATCCCAATATTTCCTCTACTACATTATTCATCCTATTATTATATATATGAAACCAAATAACACAAATTAAATTGTATGATATATCTTGATATGGCCCCTAAATCATATACCACAATTTGTATTATATCATCCTCAGCCAAATAACACTGGTTATTACCTAATATCTTTATAGGGCCCCTAAGGCTACATTATTCATCCCTGATGTCTGTGGGTGCCCTCAGTCACATTATTATTATTATTATTATTATCATCATCATCATCATCAGTCAGGTGTTGCCTGACAAAAGCACATCAAGCTAGTGGGAAGAGGAGAAGAATCTTTGAGAAATCTTACATTTCTACAGTACTGTTCACACTAGAGCCCTCAGTAAGTCACATGTGAAGGGACCCATTGGATACTTATCAGACAGACAGATTTAATAAGCCTAAGATTTAATAAGGTTAGGCTTATTTCTGTTTTCTGATTAACCAGTTCACCAGAAATGAAATTAGGAACCTGTTTTGGTCCCCAAAAAGACTACTGGTCCTGACAAGTACAAGTACACCCGTTTACTTCATGATCAGTGGAGGATGTAAGTTTGTTTTAATAGTCATTTTGGAGACTGCATTTCCTGTGTTTTTTAAAATTATGCTAAGAAGTGTCACCAATAATTTATCATGGCATGCAGCAGAAAAAAAATCAATCCAAGGACCACTGCAAGAAATAAATAAAATAGCTACACTGAATGAGTTACAAAGACATTCTGACAGTGACAATGTTACATAGGAAGGTTTAATGGTGAGAAATCTCATTAAGGAAAATTGGGGAATGGGTATCTTTTATAAGACAAAGATACATTTTCTTTTTTTTCAGTACTACAAAAACAAAAGTGTGTTATGAATCTGAATATTCTAATGATTTTTCATTAAAAAAGTTCAGGTTTCAGAAAAAGAACAATAAATTCGAGGAACTGGACATATTTGTTACGCTGTTTAATGTGAAACCAGCTGATGAATCAGCCAACACAAAATCACCAAACTGCAAAACAAGGCCAAAGCTACAATATTAACAACAACCTCCCTCTGCTCAAGAACCTAACCATTCAGAAGGAGACTGAAGTTTACATCTATATTTGGGAAAACCTACTAGTTTACAGCTTCAAATAAATTAAGTAAAATAAATTAGAAAATAAGGCAATGCACAAAGTGATCCTTTCCACATTAAACTTATTGATAATCATCTCTACACACTTGACATTGTAGATAGTAAATACTTTATTCTACAGTGAATAGATGAATCTAACACCTGAGACTGAAACTATCACTGGAATTCAGCTGTGTAATCACAATCATCCTGATGTTATG
This sequence comes from Brachirus orientalis, assembly GCA_016785285.1. Classification (NCBI taxonomy): domain Eukaryota; kingdom Metazoa; phylum Chordata; class Actinopteri; order Pleuronectiformes; family Soleidae; genus Brachirus; species Brachirus orientalis. Next base: position 1,462,103 of record JAFBJR010000023.1, read on the forward strand.
ACTAATTTAAGTTTTAGGCTGCAAACGGCCTAATATTAAATACCATATTTATATAAATACAATCACAAATTTAAGAGCCTTTCTGCACTACACAATACATGCACATAATAAGCCAATCAAGGCCAGTAAGGTAAGATAAAGTTGTTTCTAGGACTGATTGATGCTACATAACAGCTTGAGTCTTCCTCTACACATTACAGATTAGTACTTCCATTTTGTTATTTGTATTCAAACTCAAGCTAGCAGCCTCAGTAATGGAACAACTTAACTCCTGCTTGTTGTTACAATAAGCAAAATCAAATCAGTCTATTTAATGCATCATAGAACAGACTGCCTTTATTATTACTGTTGTGCATGTAAAAAGTAGTCACTCTCTAAAGCAGTTCCTCTCTGTGTCATTGCGAAGCCATTGTTTTAAGTTTTGCCCTGGTCAGAGAAAAGGAGGAAATGCACTTGCTTACAGGAAATAGGGGCAGAAATGTCCAGTTTTCTTTCTGTGCTTGATGATGAGGTTGAGTTTGTAATCGCCTTTTTTTTTGTTGGTCTTCAAGTCCAATGAGTCCCTTATTTAAAAGCAGCCGTCATTTTCTGTTTCCAGCCGCTGACTTACGGCCAAGTTCCCTTGCTCTCTCAGTGGCAGACTCTACAGCGCTCATTGTCGATGCCCTTACGCCACCTTGTTCCAGCACGTGAAGCCCATAAATAGTTGTTCCACCTGGGGTGCAGACCTCAGAGCGGAGCTGAGCTGGATGCTTGCCAGTGTCACGCAACAATCTCCCAGCACCCTGCGATACAAAGTTCAACAAATGAAATGAATAAAGCAGACTAAATCAATAGCCCTTTTAACAACATCCATCTCAAATAATCTGGTCACATGGTATAAACATACCAAAGTTATATCTGAGATCTGATCACTTAAGTCTTATTCAGACCAAATAATGAACGTAAAAGTGAACATACTCTTCCACTTATGAAAAAAAAGCCTCAAGATTTGTATAAATCAAATGAGAAGTATGCTCATTTTCCCATAGCCCTCCATTCAAATTAAGCTCTTTTTTGTAACCAACCAAAGTCACCCCTTGTATGCTTAAAGATATTCTTGTAAGTAAACACAAGATATTATACTATGAGTAAAAACATTATAAAACTGACCAGAACAGTCTGAGATGCGATGCTGTGTGCCAGACAGCTAGGCATTCCCATTTTGACAGCTCCTTCTGCCAGTGCTTCAGCAAAAAGATACACCTACAGAGAAAAGATATGTGCCTCAATTACAGGATACACGCACCATTCAGAAGTAAAAAAATCACTAAAACTAATTGGTGTGTGTGCAAATATAAGAAATTCTAATTCTACAGTTTAAAGGTACACAGTTTAATTTTAATTAAATATCTGCAGTCATTTGTTACTACATCCCAGATATCTGCTTGTTCTCCTCCGATTTCCTTTTTTAATTTCTGAGATTAAAATCTTTCGAAGACAACAATAACCAAAAACATAACCATGGCCACCAATCAATCTGTCAATAATAAAGGCATGTCTGGAGATCACAGTAGTATAACTAGTTTCTATCCATAGTAAACAGATTTCAGGGAAAAAAAAATGCCTTATTAAAAGACATTAATTAACCTCTCTGACCTGAATTATGATCTAGTTTGTATAACCACACAATCTGAGGTCACTTACAAAAGCGACTCCACTACCGCTAAGTCCTGTATGGATGTCAATCCAGGCCTCAGGTCCTTCCTCCACCAAACCACAATGATGTAACAAGGAGCGAAGCAGAGCTCCATCTTCCTCTTTCGCATGGGATCCCCTTGCAAAGAGCAGAGCGCCTTCTTGAACCATACATGGCAGATTGGGCATCAAGCGGATAGTGACTGTGTTTTCTGGAAGCAACTTATAGGTCAACAAACGGAGAAAGGGTTAACAGTATCAAAAATATAGATTTTCAAGTTCATTACATTGTAGGTATTGTACTCACCTCCTCTAATGTTGCTAGTGTTACTCCTGCTGCAACAGACACAACCATATGTCTGTCAGTGACATGTTGTGCAATCTCATTGAGAACTGGTGGAATGAGGTGAGGTTTGACAGCTACAAAGACCACATCTGAACCACACACCACCTCTGTATTGGAGTGAGTGACAGCGATCCCAAGTTCCTGAAGGAAATTGGAAAAATTGGTGGCAACCCACATGAACACATGGTGAGTTAAAACAACAGTTTACATTTTCAATCTTTATGTAAAGATTAACCATTGATGAAAATCTTTTTTAGTTGATTTGGTTTATTTTTGGCCTTGTATTTCAATGTGTGTCACTTTGGTTTTATCAGATAACTGACTGTTGTATAGTTATACATTATATTCACTCTTTCACACAGTGTGGTAGTTATTAGTCAGTACATTTAGAAGGTGCTGTTGTGTAAGAACTAGTGACATCTAATTGCCAGACTGCTGCAGAAAGCAACAAACAGGGGTGACTTGCATATCAGAAAGGATGTTGTTCTTCTTTTGTCAAATAAGTTTTTGCTTCAAAATGATCAAATTATTCAGGCAACTGTAGAAATCTGACTTTTAACACCAGGAGAATGGGGTGGTTGTAACACAGTTACCCAATCAGCTCCTTTTACAGCAATCAATTCCTTTAAGGCATTCCTGGACTGTCACATTCATTAGAATGACATGGACATTGGTATGTGTAAAGAACAGAAGTACAACCCAAAATGGCACACCTGATGCATTAGCATGAAAAGTACCTGAAAGCGTCCTAGATTCCTGACCGATGGTGCACTCACTTGGATGTTTTCAGCAAGAATATTCCCTATATTATAAAACAACATCATACAGTTAGACCCTTCACTTATTTTTAAAGCTCTCTGCCTGTATTACTGATACAGTTCTTTACTTACCAGACAAGATGCCCTTTGCAATGCCATACGCCATGTTGCCTGCACCAATAAACCCAATTTTCAACTGCGAGTCCATCTCGGGGTCCATTTTGATCTGAAAAAGAGGAACAGAGGACAGAGATAATAATAATAATCAGGGACACCAACAGAATACAACAGAGGTATGAGTCACACGACACCACCACCACAACCACCACAACAGAATCACACAAACATAGATATATAGTTTAAATAACATTGCGGTACAATAAGACCTTCAACAATTAGTCCATGAATCAATTACTCATTACAAAGTAATTTGAATATGTTTAGTCATTGTTCAAGCATAATTCAAATGTCAGGTTGAAATGCTGTTGACAAAAGAGTTAGAAAGTTAAGAAACAACATGTTAATGATGTTTAGGTGTTGTGAGGAATAATTCCAGGCCTGCAGTAAATGCCACAGCAAATGAGCCAGTTCTACATCATTATCACTTGAACAAGAGAAAACTGGTGCCTCAACACTATACAAGAGTTGTGATCACAGCCATTTAATTTCCAAATAGCAGCTTAACAATGTCTCTTTTCACCTTTAACTGCTTTCACAACCATGTTTGACTTTTTTGTCTTATGACTGCACCCATTAGCCAATTAAGACTTTACAGAGGAAAAATAACAGCACAGAAGTCACATAGTCTGGCTGAGATTTTACATTTCTTCATGTAACCTGTGACACTTTAGAAATCAAAGAAGTGAAAGAGGCACGTTCAAATCAGATTTCTGTTCAGACCTGGCATTAAATCTGTCCTGATCATGAGTGAATGCATCCAAGACAAACTAAGGACACTATTAGTCTATCTGATCATCCAGACCACATTTAGATGTTATCTGGAAAACATGTGACCACATTCTTTTAGCTGCGTGAACACAATTAAATCCCGAGCCCCACCGAATGAACTGCCCACACAGCTGTTTTCTAATCCACATTTCATAACAAACTGAGTGTTTTACACTTCTCAATACGCCGATTCATTTTGTGGCCATTGCCACAACAGTATCACTTAAATGACATAGGTTTAATATTTTATTCATTGCAAAGCAGCCACTAATTCATATAGTTTGGCATTTTATGAAAATGAATTTGCATGTTGAGTGGGCAAGTGAAATCCTTTTGCAGTGGTCACTGGAGACGTGAAGCCAGGTGTAAACTGACGCATTGTCAGACGAGCAGCTGAACAAGTGTCCACCATCAGGTCACTTGAGATGCATGTTATTACCATATTATATTTTGGCAGAGGCACAAAGAAAGCTTTGATTGATTTATTATGGTCACATTTGGTGACATGTTTTTGATTCGGACTTGGATGAACACATCCAATAACTACGACCAGTTTTCTGATTTTACATAAATATGCATATTTTCTAGTTTCTTTGCCCAATATAACAAAAAATATTGGGCCTGTGGACAAAACAAAACATTTGAGTACATCATTATTTCCGGGTTTGGTACTCGATTAACCGTGAAAATAATCGGCTGATTAATCGATGATGAAAACAATCCCGACTGTATATAACCTTTAAATAACTAATAATAAGCACGGAGTTAGGAAGGGTGTAATCAAAACAGACGCACAGCTTGCAATCGAATACATGCATCCAGACAATACATCACAGTTATGGGCTAGTGACTGATATGACCTCGCACCCCTACAATTAAATCCAGGTTCTGGGTGCTATTGTCCGGGCAGGGCTGCGGCCAGTGCAGCATTGACGCGTCTCCATCCGAGTCTTCAGTCACTTCATCGTTCCTGTCTGAGTTTACTCCAGCTCCGACCAGCGGGTGTCTGGACTCCATGATAGCGATCATCGTCTTTTCGTAGCGCCACCAGCCCTGTATTTTGGTCGGAGCCGGAGAGTTGGGCGCTCTCTTGCACTTGTAATACGCACTCTTGAGGAGTTTCCATCGAAACTTTAACTGGTCCACGGATCGGTGGTAGCCGGCAGCTGTCATTCTCCTGTGAGCCACCTTGAATAGTGTGTTGTTCCTCACTTTCCTCCCGTCCAAGCATTTCTTCATGTCGAGATCCTTGAGGATTTCAAGAAACAATTCCGTCTCCTTTACGTCCCAGTTCTGCTTCTTCATACACGAGTCGTCCATTGTTGTGGCAAAGCTGTCTCTTAGCTCGACGATTAGCGACCGTTAGCTGAAATCCTCAAACGGCTAAGTAGCATGTCTGATGTGGCAGTAGGGTCAGAGCTGTGCTATTGCTAGCTAGGAATTTAGCCGTATTTAACCCAGGTGTGGTGAAAAGTATGCGAGAAAACGGTTGTAATCCACCCCTTAAAAACCACAACAAATGAAAACCGGCCGCCGCTACTGGCACCCAAGGGATAGCGAGAAAATAATCCAGGGCAGATTAGATTAGAAATACAATGCATGTGTGTCGTGCTCACTGGGCAACCATAAACTAGCACGGAGTTATACAAACACGATGCCAGTCGATGCCGTAAACAACACCGACTAACGCTGGTGTTTGAAATGATTTATTTATTCACCTGTTGTGTTTTTTTCAGATTCGCAGATCTCCGACGCTTTGTAAGGTGAAAACTGCAGTTTAAACTTTGACTGTCAATCCCGTCACAGCCCAACCAGCCGAGTGTAACACCTCTGTGTTCATGGAGGTGTCGGAACAGGCGGAAAAACTATTTCCCGTGAACGCCCCCTCAAATCAGAACAGTTGATACGGTATTTTTCTTCAAGTAAGGTTCCCAACGTTTATGTTCTTAAACTAATTGAACCCTCATCCAACCTTTAAAAATGTGACATCCTTCCCCTTACGTACAACAAAGTATGCTCTCTAGAACCGCTATTATTTTTTTCACTTTCAGTCGATTTATTATTTTAGCAATATCAAACCTGATAATTAGAAATATACCTATATTATATATCTTATATTTACTATACCTATATATCTTATATTTCACAAATAACAAAAACACAAATCGTCTTTCATTTGTTATTTTTTGTGTGTAGTGTCACTTACTCCTGAGCAACTTAAGTGCCTAAAATGTCCTATTTGCATGAAGAGCAATCACACGTTTTTTTTCACCTTAAAAAGTCGTTGATCAGTCGTGATATAATAATGTAATCGTTTTATTATTTTCTGCATAGGCTTCCACCAGCCATTAAACAACACTGCCACCTGCTGGATAATCAGGTAACTTAGTTATATGTCAAATAGGAAGAAGAGTAAAAAATTATGTATATATATATATACACATTTCAGCTTCTCCCTTCAGGAGTCTCCACACCATCCCTCTTGTCCTCTCCTTTGTGTCCTGTTACACCAGCTGTCCTCATGTCCTCCTGAACAACATCCATGAACCTTCTTCATGGATGTGGTCTTCCTCTTTTCCTCCTGCCCGGCAGCTCCATCTTCAACATTTCCTCTCAACACTTTCTCTACCCCTACTCACAGCATCTTCAATGTAACACCTGTCTCACTGTCTTCCCTGTACTAGCATATTGTAGCCTGGGCTATAATATTCTATAAAGTGGAATACAACTGAAACAGCTGTTAGGCCACATTACAAAAACAGACAATACAAAATGTGTAGTTTTTTAAGCAGTTTTCAATGTGGAAAAACCTGTGAGTTTGCCCTCTGAAAACAATAGCACAATGCGACAGTGCCCACATGAAACTCGAGATTATCAAATAGGAAAGTGTACTCTTCCATTCCTTTGACGTGACACAAAGAGTAAAGAGGTATCGTAGAGAGTGCAGCATCAGATCAACATCAGTGAGTGTGGCACTAGTGTCACCTGATGGGTATGAAATGCATACCAAGTCAAATAGAATCGTACAAAAGGAAGGGGAAAAGCACAAGTGAACTCTAACACTGTGGTGTAATAATAATAATAATTACAATCAATTAATAATTTTATAATAATAAAACACATATATATTTGCAACAAGTAGGCAATACTGCATTTTCCTGCCCTGGCAGAAAAAGGGCTTTTGATGACACTGGGTTTGCTGAGGAGCACAAACCTGTGTAAACTTCCTTCAAGCATTTGGCAAAATGTTCCAGGAAATGAAAAGCAAACAGTGACAAAAAATATTTTTTCCTAATGTGGAACCAGCCTGTGTGCCTTCTCCTTCACAACGTTGGAGAAACCAAAGAAAATAGCTTGATTTATAGCAAGCATACCTCAAAAGTAGTTATAAAAGTAATTAAAAAACACTGGTATGAGGATTTACATTGATGGTACCATGTCAGTTAGGGCTGTATAATGTGGGGAAAATATGTATTTGTGATTTTTCTAATATATAAGCTTCATTTCAATAATTACTGTGAAATAGATTTAGTGGTTCACTACTTACATTATTTTAAATTGTGATTTAGATTTGAAAGTGAATGATCTTTTAACCCGGATGTAAGTATGAAAACATACAAAGCTGATTCCATTTAATAAACTGGTGTTTGAGGTCAGGGCAGAATTCAGTGACCAAGGGAGTACACTCCTTTTTTTTTTTTTTTTTTTTTTTTTTTAGTTAAATTTGTGAGTGTCGTGCAACTGTAGATCTAGTTTCAACCACAACAGCAACTGTGTTTAAATAGAACAAGAACATGAGCGACAGCATTTTTTGGTTCCACTTGATTCCTGGAGTGTACAAAGCAGCACTGGAGGTCAGTTTTTTTAATCAACTCAGTTAATCATTTATACAGTGTTACATACAGTATACAGATGTTCTGCTTGTGTCAGCACAAAGAACGTTAGACGGCTTGGTCCTCATCAAAAGTATACAGTATTTCAGACACAAAACATAACTAAGGCAAATCTTGCTTGCAAAGGTGTTTGTCTTTGGCATGTGTTCACTGACTAATGCGTGACAAAAGAATGAACACTGATGCAAAACTTTACCTGTTCTGTGGCATTTTTTTTCCATGGTAATCTTGTCATAAATATTTGATAAGATAAACAGATCTAGTTTGAGAAGAGAAAGAAAGACTGTGGCTTTGTTTGAATTCATTGTAAATGCTCATTGGTTTGTACCATGTACTGTAAATGATCAATGATTGTGTTTTTAGTGATATTTGCAAATCTTTGAGTTATGACTGTTGCATCATATTTTTAAGATATAAATGACTGACTGCCTGAAGCAAGCAGAGAAAAAATGGCTCTTTTATTTCAGTTCCCCTTCCAATTCATCTTTCAACTGGTGTGAATGATGGAATAAACAATGTTGAGTCCTGTCCAAATTTGCACAAAATGCAGAAGAAATTCAAGTGTGTTGCTTGGCAAAAATGAAATTCACCTCATTTCACAACCTTAAACTGACTTTGTTTGTAGCCTAATTGCACAGAAAATCTGCATTGCATGTGGCATAAATTGACCATTTCTGATAGAGTTAAGCATTTTGAGTAAGGATCAGTATCAAAAGAAAAGAGCCAGGACCAGAAAATTCGGAATTTAAACAATTACACTTTCCACTGTGATGTACTGTACTGACAAGTAGAGAAAAATAAAATTTTAAAAGGGGGTGTGTCAAAGTGTGACGGTACAATGATTTCCTATGAGGACTAATGCCTAATCTAAATGATCAAGCTTTACAAATAAAGGGACGCCCAATCATTGACATTCTCAGCATTCAGAAACACTGGTCCACATTACTCACCTGTAGATCATGATGAAGCTGCTCCTTTCTCTGATTCTCATCTGGGCTCTTTCCAGCACAGGTAAGTGTTGTTATTTATAGAAAATTCTTCCATTAGCAAGTCCAGAATCCAATTTTAATCTAATTCATATTAAACAGGACTGATTCAAAAAAAAATACCCAAATAGTAGTATATTGCTGTCATTCAAAATACCAAATTTAAGATTATTATGAGATGTATGCAGTGTTTAAGAACAATGCATACATTTCAGCACAGTAGAACAAGAAACACCTGTTTCTTAAATTATGAAGTTTGAAAATGAAGATGCGAAAACATCACATTTCTTTTGACATTATACATTTAATTTCATTGCTGACAATTTGTTGGTGTCCACATTTCAGCTGGAGCACTTGTCTGTCAAACTTGCACGAGTCTGTCGGGTTCGAGCACAGTGCCAGTATCGTGTTCCTCGGAGATGATGTGTCTAACAGCTGCCATCCAAGGTACTCTTTTACTCTTGTTACCTTTTCAGTGAAATACGTATCTTCTACTGCCTTATCCTCCACATGAGGGTCACAAGGGGCGCTGGTGTCAATCCCAGCTGACATAGGGCAAAAGGCGGGGTACACCCTGACCAGTGTGCCAGGTCATCAAAGGGCCACATGGTGTCCAGTTGGTCTAATCCCCAAATCTGCATGTTTTTTGGACTGTGGGAGGAAATCAGGGAACCCGGGGAAAACCCTTGCACACATGAGGTGAAAGAAACTCCACGCAAAAAGGCCCTCATTCCAACCACTAGAGTGTCACCCTTTACAGTTAAATACTTTTACTACAAAATTATGATTGCTTTAAATAAATGAATGGATGAATGAATCAATAAATTTGCCATTTCTTGTTGTCCAAGGGCATTTTCCATCAGCATTAACAACCTACACCTTTACTCTGTAGCTGTTTCATCTGGAGTTCCATTCCAACAACTCTTTAAGGCGTGTGCACCATCTTCCCTATGTCCACGGACAGGCAATCAGACCTTATCAGTCAACTTGGGTACGACAAGTGCACTTGCATTTTTTTCATGCTGTGACACGGATAACTGCAACTCCGCTATTGCAACCTGTAAGTACAGACGAATGATTGTCTCATTCATGGAAAAGGCAGATAAAGAAAGACTGTTAACTTTATTCTACTGACACTCTGTGTTTGGTGTAATGGGACAATACAATGTATTTTTTTTTTAATAAAAATAATACAATTACAATTTAAATAGAAGCTAATCAGTATACAGTATGCATACATGGTCCTAAAATCAACCAATAATATAAAGGCGTACTTCTGTAAGTCCAAAAAAGTACAAAAAATGTATTTTTTTTATTTTTTTGGTAAAAAAAAAAAAAAAATAAAACAATTACATAGTAAAAAAATAGCCCAAAGATAACATCACAAACTGGAGCTTTAAATTTAATGCACAATTATTGTTCAGCAATTTGGGTGATAAATGTGTCACCCAAGGATGCAGCATAATTTGTGTGCTGCATCATTTCTGTTCATGAAGATCAAACCAGCAGAAGAATAACATTAGAAAAATCATATACTTCAGCTTTAAAGTGGGGATATACTGTAGTTGTTTTTTTTTTTTTAAGTTCAGCTCTAATGTAAATGAATCTTTGACTGCAAGACACTCTGGCCTGTAAACATACCCGTGAGTGAGCATGTTAAGATGAGCAAATATAAACAGATTATGTTGGATTATTAACATCTGTCTTCTGGCATGTTCTATTTTCATTATGAACTGGTTAAGTAATGGTTAAGCGGTCTCATCTGTTTCAGACCCTGTTGTGCCAGCTGTTAACAGCCTACAGTGCTTCACATGTGACCCCTTCACATCTACATGTTTCAACACAACACAGTGTATGGGAACAGAGGATCATTGCTTTGAAGGAAATTGTGAGTCTTTAGAATTTTTCTTACAAATTCTACATGTAAAATCATGAAAATCAACCCATGGCTGATGTATTAAACTTAACAGGCAATTTTGAAATTTCCTTTACATCTATGGTGCTTTACATTTGTATTCTACGATATTACAGTTTTAAAAATGCGTTTAACTGCCTTTTAACTATTTTTATTTTTACATTGTTTATTTAATTAAAATTAAATTTATTTAATGGAGATTGAGGTAAAACATGTGCAATAGTGACCTTTATCTTTTTAAAATGTTAAGACTTTGAACTTAAAAAAATCTTAAATCTTTGAGCTCAAGTCCAAGTCAAGTCTCACATCTCTGGTTGAAATGTGCATTCATGCCCTCCATCTGGTCTGTCCCTGACACTGCATTGTTTAATTTACTGCAATGTAATGTGAAGAAACACACTATTAAAAAGTTTGTTTCACTTTCATAACTGCATTTTGCAAAAAAAAAAATGCAGTTATGAAAGTGGAAAACATCTGAATCGAAAGTGAACACACCGACCATGGTGGCATGAATAGAAGGGGTGATGCTTTTCTTAATGTCATATAACAATAATACAAAATGAGGAAATACCAAAAGCCTACACAGCTAATATGACCAGCCCAGTCAGCTAAAGAAGTTAGTATTCTTTGCTGCTCCTAAAGCAGAGAGCTGCCCAAGACAGCAGAGCAACCAAACTGCTACTGACACCTACTGGGATAATTAAATATTGTCCCCCAGTCCAAGTCAAGTCTGAAGTCACTGTTGGTGTGACGTAAGTGTGACTTAAGTCCTGGTCTCTATCTTTTCATCATTTAAATGTCAGCTGTTCATCTTTAACACATCTCCACTGTATAGCCTTGTTTTTCTATTTTACACATGAAAATATGTTATCTAACATTATCTTCCAACTAAGTAAAACAGAAATTAATAGCAAAATTGTGATTTTTCTTCTTCAGTGAAAATGGGGTCGATCACATATCCTGCCTATGGCTGTATGTCTGCAAACCTGTGTGCAGCTGCTGTTGCCGATCTGGAAGGCCTATCTGCCTTTACTGGTGTCAATATTACAGGTGGACCAACTTGTTGTAACACCACTTTATGTAATAATCCTGCTGCCGCAACATCTGTTGCCCCAACATCTGTTGCCACAACAACATCTGTTGCCCCAACAACAGCCACAACAATGACTACCAGTGATGCCTACTGTATCAGATTGGGTATGATTAATCTACTAATTGGACTCCTTGTCTCTACTCTTCATTAGAACAAAGGAAAAAAAAAACACACAACCAACAAAACATTTTACAGCTGCAACTTAAATGGTATTGGGATTTTATTTTCATGATTTACATATTTAAAGTGTACCCGATGACTTTTTAAAAATATATTTCATTCACAATGTCCTGCTTTTGTTCTTTTGACATACTAATAAATGTATTGCTGGTTCAAAATGGGCTGCCAGTGTTGACGTCATTCTGTGGTAAAACGTTTGAAGTTCTAGTGTAAAAGAGTTAGTGAAATGCAATGGTGAGACTACAGATTAAAACAAAAAAAAGGCCTCTTATGCTCACTCTTCCCTCTTCCAAGAGCATCAGACAACTAAGAATTGTTTTCAAACAGCTAATGGTACAATGTTTGAGTGGCTGATAACCACTGTCTTGCTACTGTTGTGCTACTGTTGAATTGCATTTCCTGTTTTTATTTTTGTGCTTTAAAATGTCATTGGGTTTCCTGAAAGGCACTTGAAACCTTTAAACCCCTTTAAACCACTTTAAATCTTAAAGTTTGTGTTATGATATGAACTTCTGTTAATATTTTGTTGTGCATTTCTGGGGTTTTTCCACTTTGCTCTTCCTCTCCAATTTTAGTGTACTGATCTCAGATGAGGTTGGGCATGGCTAACGCAGGCTGGAGGCTCCTTGGGTGCACCGTACATCTCATCATCTCAGTGTCAACAACTTATTTGGAGTCTGGATTTTTCTCAACCCAGTTTTTTTAGCTGTGCTCATTTTGTAGGTCACGTGACTCCTGGGCCCTAGGAGGATGCACGTATCGCAGTGGAACCAGTATAACAAGCTGGAATAATCTATGACTTGAACAAATTTAATCAGTACCTGGTTGGGGATAGGAAAAGATCATGGTTTTTCCTCATGATGTCATTATTCTCTCTGTAAATGCACACTGATGTTTGAACTGAAACTGTGATCTGCTACTGACAAGACACATTTTTCCCCTCAAATACTTAAGAACTTTATGTCATTAGAAATGTTGATGATGTGTATGAAACAATTTGCTAAACACACTGAAAGAGCTGATGTTAACTGATTTTGTAGAGCGTTATTTGGTATAACAAATGCATTAACAGTCACAGAGAACAATTGCTTGTCATCAAACTCAACATCCACTCATTGACATGACATGGATACAGATATAAAGGCACTGACGTGTTAAAAAATAATGGAGAGATTGATTGTCTAAGAAAACAGTACAATTAGATATTCAGTCTAGTGAGGTTTATTTGATGGTGGCCATTTTTCATGTACATTTCTAATAATGGAAAATTAGATCACTAAAAGTCGAATCACCAAAGTTATTAGAATGTGTCCTTTGGGGCCCAAGAAAACTCCATGATATTCCAACAAGGGGCATGAGCCAAGCCACATTTTAATAAGATACTCACCAAACCTGCTCTTTCAGTCTCCACATGCTCAGTTCCTGCTCTGAATATTTACCTATATAAACCTTGGGATAGCACTGAAATTGCTCTTTTAAGAGTTTTAAATGACTTGATTTTAACTGTTGATTCTGGTGACTCCACTATATTGGGCCTCCTGGACCTAGCTGCTGCCTTTGATAGCACTGACCACACTATCCTAGGAGGTTTTGTGTCCACATGGGGGATTATTCATCTAAAAAGGCCCCCATTATTTGTGGTGTACCTCTGTTTTAGGTCCTGTCCTATTTTCTGTTTACATGCTGCCTCTGGGGTCAATATTTGAAAAATATGGTGGTAAATATATGGTTTCCTTCCATTGTTTTGCCGATGATGTGCACATTTATCTGCTGATTAAATAGGAAAACAGGGACTCTCTTCACCCACTATTTGACCGTATTAATGACATTAGAACATGGAGGACTCTAGATTTCCTGAATACAACTATATTTTTTAAAGGTTAATGTTGTGTCAGGTGTATGACAATTGAAGTTATGTTCTTAAGCAAAAGAACTCTGCATGTATTATTTGTGGAAAAAACAAATGCTGTAATGAGAATCTTAATTTGAGAAATATTTTTAATCAGAAATGTCTCATACAGTATGTCTTAATGCGTAACCCATAGATTATATAAAGCAGGAAATGCATCCTTATTTGGTATAATTGCACAAAAGTATTGTCCCAGTGTCTTATACAAAAATCTAAACAGGAAAGTGTACAATTTTCTGATTTAATAAAGTATAAAGACAAGCAATTAATAAATATGATGAATTACAAGGAAACATTTATCAAAAAATATTTATATGTAATATGAGTAGAAATGTACATTTCTATAGATTTTTAAAATTTCTTATATTTGCCAATGTTAATTAAAAAATAAAAATAGTAGAAAAAAACGACGGGAACTTTGTAAGTGTCAATGTGCTGACCTAAAGGGTCAGTTGCCCATTTTTATTCTGAGTTCTAAAAGATGACAAGAAGAAGGAGTCCAAGAAGAAGATGGAACAAATCAAGCCGAATATAACAGGTATCACTAGCTATACTTGTAACTGTGGTGGTAGTAGTAGTTGGGGCAGTAGTTGTTGTCGTTGGGGCTGTAGATGTTGTGGTTGATGCAGTAGTTGTCGTTGGGCCAGTAGTTGTTGTAGTTGAGAGAGTAGTTGTGGATGCAGTGGTAGTTGTGGTTGGGGCATCCATTGTTGGTGGAACAGATGTTGTAGTTGGGGCAGTAGTTGTTGTGGTTGGAGCAGTAGTTGTTGTAGTTGGGACAGTAATTGTGGTTGGTGTAGTAGTTGTAGTTGGGGCAGTAGTTGTGGTTGGAGCAGTAGTTGTTGTAGTTGGGGCAGTAGTTGTGGTTGGTGCAGTAGTTGTTGTGGTTGTTGCCGTAGTTGTGGTTGGGGCAGTCGTTGTTGGTGGTACAGTTGTTGTAGTTGGGGCAGTAGTTGTGGTTGGAGAAGTAGTTGTTGTAGTTGGGGCAGTAGTTGTGGTTGGAGCAGTAGTTGTTGTGGTTGTGGCCGTAGTTGTGGTTGGGGCAGTCGTTGTTGGTGGTACAGTTGTTGTGGTTTGGGTAGTAGTTGTTGTGGTTGGGGCAGTAGTTGTTGTGGTTGGGGCAGTAGTTGTGGTTGGAGCAGTAGTTGTTGTGGTTGTTGCCATAGTTGTTGTGGTTGGGGCAGTAGTTGTTGTGGTTGTTGCCGTAGTTGTTGTGGTTGGGGCAGTAGTTGTGGTTGGGGCAGTCGTTGTGGTTGTTGCCGTAGTTGTTGTGGTTGGGGCAGTAGTTGTGGTTGGTGTAGTAGTTGTTGTAGTTGGGGCAGTAGTTGTGGTTGGAGCAGTAGTTGTGGTTGGTGTAGTAGTTGTAGTTGTTGCCGTAGTTGTTGTAGTTGGGGCAGCAGTTGTTGTGGTTGGGGCAGTAGTTGTGGTTGGTGTAGTAGTTGTTGTGGTAGTTGGGGCAGTAGTTGTTGTAGTTGGGGCAGTAGTTGTTGTGGTTGGAGCAGTAGGTGTTGTAGTTGTTGCCGTAGTTGTTGTAGTTGGGGCAGTAGTTGTGGTTGGTGTAGTAGTTGTTGTAGTTGGGGCAGTAGTTGTTGTGGTTGGTGTAGTAGTTGTTGTGGTTGGGGCAGTAGTTGTGGTTGGTGTAGTAGTTGTTGTGGTTGTGGCCGTAGTTGTTGTGGTTGGGGCAGTAGTTGTGGTTGGTGTAGTAGTTGTTGTGGTTGTGGCCGTAGTTGTTGTGGTTGGGGCAGTCGTTGTTGGTGGTACAGTTGTTGTGGTTTGGGTAGTAGTTGTTGTGGTTGTGGCAGTAGTTGTTGTGGTTGGGGCAGTAGTTGTGGTTGGAGCAGTAGTTGTTGTGGTTGTTTCCATAGTTGTTGTGGTTGGGGCAGTAGTTGTTGTGGTTGTTGCCGTAGTTGTTGTGGTTGGGGCAGTAGTTGTGGTTGGGGCAGTCGTTGTGGTTGGTATAGTAGTTGTTGTGGTTGGGGCAGTAGTTGTGGTTGGTGTAGTAGTTGTTGTAGTTGGGGCAGTAGTTGTGGTTGGAGCAGTAGTTGTGGTTGGTGTAGTAGTTGTAGTTGTTGCCGTAGTTGTTGTAGTTGGGACAGTAGTTGTTGTGGTTGGGGCAGTAGTTGTGGTTGGTGTAGTAGTTGTTGTGGTAGTTGGGGCAGTAGTTGTTGTAGTTGGGGCAGTAGTTGTTGTGGTTGGAGCAGTAGTTGTAGTTGTTGCAGTAGTTGTTGTAGTTGGGGCAGTAGTTGTGGTTGGTGTAGTAGTTGTTGTAGTTGGGGCAGTAGTTGTTGTGGTTGGTGTAGTAGTTGTTGTGGTTGGTCAAGGTAGTTGGAGCAGTAGTTGTGGTTGTTGCCGTAGTTGTGGTTGGGGCAGTAGTTGTGGTTATTGCCGTAGTTGTTGTGGTTGGGGCAGTAGTTGTGGTTGGTGTAGTAGTTGTTGTGGATGGGGCAGTAGTTGTGGTTGGTGTAGTAGTTGTAGTTGTTGCCGTAGTTGTTGTAGTTGGGGCAGTAGTTGTTGTGGTTGGGGCAGTAGTTGTGGTTGGTGTAGTAGTAGTTGTGGAAGTTGGGGCAGTAGTTGTTGTAGTTGGGGCAGTAGTTGTTGTGGTTGGAGTAGTAGTTGTTGTAGTTGTTGCCGTAGTTGTTGTAGTTGGGGCAGTAGTTGTGGTTGGTGTAGTAGTTGTTGTAGTCGGGGCAGTAGTTGTTGTGGTTGGTGTAGTAGTTGTTGTGGTTGGGGCA
>JAFBJR010000024.1:0-42610 GCA_016785285.1 Brachirus orientalis
CAACCTCTCCACAAACGCATGGCCCAATACAGAAGACAGACCCACTCAAGACTCAGCAGTCTATCTACACTTACACCAGACAGGACATTCGTTCCAGGACAGTAATGTTCAGATTTTGGCCAGGGAGGACAGATGGTTTGAAAGAGAAGTAAAAGAAGCCATCTTTGCCAAACTGGAGAAACCAACCTTGAACAGGGGAGGTGGGACACCAGCTCTCAGCCACCTACAGTGCTGTTCTGGACTCCCTCCCCAGGAGGTTTCACACACATTCACACCTGAGGTCAAATACAGTTGATGACTACGGTGAAACTAAATCAGACAATAGCCAATAACTAACGACTCAGGTGAAACTAAATCAGACAAAAGACAATATCCAACGACCCTTGATGACTTAACGACTCACACCCCCTTCCTGTCCAAACCACACCCCATGGACCAAAAACCTGACAGAGTTTATAAGTCCCAGACTCTCCACCAGTCAAACAGAACTGAAGAAGCCTCTTGGATGAGAGGCGAAACGTCTTCAAGAAATTCAACTAAGTCCAGTTGCCTTTTTTTACTACACTTTGGATACCATGACCTGGATGAATGAGAATCTTCACAGACACGGGAGAGGGAGATGGTCTGCTAAGTGATGGGGGGTAAAGGAGAACCGTCGATGGCGCACACAGTCCGGGGAGGGGTCACGGGAGTCACCGGTAAGTCTGACTATGTCAGACGGCTAGTCAATAAAATTATCAGCTCCGGAGTCAACACCTCAAGTGAATGTGCAGTACCCTGGTGGAAAGTGTGACTGCTAGGTGGATGCGATTGGAAGAGCGGGGCTCAGAGTCTGTTTTGCTCTGAATGCTCTTCTCTCCAGGCGAGCCTCCCCTGCGAGGTTTGATGTCACAATCACGTCTAAGATGTCGAGGTAATTCACAGCGACTTAGCCTCCGTTGTCGCTCATCAGGCATTAGCTGGGTCCGACCTAGCTGCATCGGCTCCAAAGCGTCAGAGGAAGGAGCAGGAGCTCTGATCTCAGGGACTGGTGTTGTAGGTGAAGAAGGTCATCCAGTGGCGGTGAGAAAGGTCCTGGAAGAGGAAAGTCGGGGAGGAGGACACTCTGGAACCCCTACTCTCCCTACACCTCTCTAAAGCGATTATCTTTTCTAGTTGACAAGCTAATGAGTGCCTCCAAGGACTTTTATCTTGTGACCGGATTGTCCGGTCACAAGATAAAAGATATTTACCGAATTTATTTACAAAAAGGAAAAGGAAAAATCAAGCTAGGGGAGTACCTAAAGGCGAGGAGACTGACGAGCTGGCTTGCCGGGCTGCGTCCTCCAGGGGCGAACTAGGGAAAAAGAGAAAAAAAAATCAATTACTAAGAACTCAAGGGATTGAGTTTTTTTTTTTAAAAAAAACAACACAAGGATCTTTAGAGATTGACTTTGAGTGATCATGCGAGTTACCACGATACACGACGCGCTGACACCTGCCGTTGCCAAAACCAGGGTATAAAAAGGGAAGAGGGTAATAAGGAGATGAGCTGCAGGTGCGTAGTCGGAGGCTCCGCCCGGCTGACCAGTCAAGTCTCCTGAAAGCAAGCACAGTCTAACAGGAAGTAAAAGACGATGACAAAATAAAAGACAGGAAACCGCACCCTGACACTTTCAGCTTATTGTAAAATAAGTCATGTGAGTGAGAAATTGACTCTTTCTCATCTCGTCTGTATGTGTGGTACCTGTACCAAAGATCCCCCAACCAAAAGACTTCAACAATTACAGACCAGTTGCTCTCACTTTACACCTGATGAAGACCCTGGAGCGACTGGTGGGTCCCCTTATGGACCCACTCCAGTTTGCTTATCAACCTGGCATCTGAGTGGACGACCCCATCATCTTCCTCCTAGACAGATCACTGTCACATCTGGAGCCTGGAAGCATTGTGAGGATCATTTTCTTTGATTTCTCCAGTGATTTTAACACCATACAGTCTGCACTCTTGGGGGACAAGCTGGGGCTGGCAGGGGTGAACCAACACCTCATACCCTGGATCCTGGATTACTTTACTAACTAGCCACAGTATGTGAGGACTCGGGACTTCGTGTCAGACATCTGCAGTACAGGGGCTCCCCAGGGAACAGTTCTGGCCCCTTTCCTGTTCACCCTGTACACCGCAGACTTCTACCACCGATCCCCTCACTGCCATCTACAGAAGTTCTCTGACGACTCTGCTATCGTCTGCCTCATCAGGGACGGGGACAATGGAGCCTACAGAGAACTCATCAAGGACTTCATGGACTGGTGCCAGCAGAACCACCTCCAGCTCAACGCTGGGAAGACCAAAGAGCTATCTATTTTCTTTTCCTCTTTAATTACACTGTCTATTTTTATATTGTCTATTTGCTATTGCTCTTGATTTTGTGATATCCCGAGACAAATTTCCTTGTCTGCGAGAAATTAAAGGATTTCTGATTCTGATTCTCATCTCCTCTGGACTATGTTTACAGCCTTTTCCTAATTCTTACCAGTTACTTATGGTTACTGTGTCTCAATAGTCAGGCTGCGTCCTCCAAGTCTGCAGCTGATAAGGCCCCTAATCAGCCAAAACATCCCAAAAATTTAATAGATATGACATAAAATCCATTTTCAGTTCATTTTCATAGTTAAAGCAAATTTTATCTAATTAGTTCATACTTATATATTCTTGTTGTTGTGTTATCATTGTAGACGTTAGTTTAGTTTGTTTATTTATTCATTGCTGTATTTGTCTTGTCCAGGCTCCACCAAGCCTTTTGTCATGTTGATACTTCTGTGACATGTTGCTGTGTGTTTAAGAGGAGGGAAAAAAGAGAGAATGATAAAACACTTCTTGTACTTCTTGAGGTTTTTATGATAAAAAAAAAAGCTAGTAAAAGCTTTTAGTCTATTGACAGAAAAATGTTGACTGCATTTGTCTGCTGCATGTGAAGGAGCTCCTTCAATGCCATTTGTGATGTATTTTGTCAACATCCACACTAGGAGGATGTAGCCTCAACAATTGAGACACAGTTTACAGTATATGGACAAAAGTATCCTGAAGCCTAGCCATTACAGGGACTGTGATGAGATATTTAAAGACATATACAATACTTCACTACGGAGTTGATCCCCCTTTCACAGCTATAAGAGTGTCATGTTAGCATAACTTTTTTGAAAGTTTCAAGTGTTATAAATAAAAATGTTCAAGTAATAGTGAAAATAAAAGTTCTTCCCTTCTAAATTCCATGTAATCACAGTCATATACTGCTGCACTCTGATGTTCTACGTCACTTATGCAACTTACTGCTTTAGCGGAGTGACATCATGCGTACATTAATATACAGTAATTAAGAAATATTAAAACTTAAGAATCAACATTACTAAATTAGCAACAATCAGTTCTTTCAGATATTCAAATAAACATTATACATTACAATACAACAAAGTATCCACTTATTTCCATTATGGCTCTAACAGACAAGTTGTCTGACATACTGAATGATTTATGTGTTGTCTAGTATACATACAGTATATACACGTGGGTGTTACCTTAGTTTGCGTGACATCAGTTACTGGAGCTCTATAGACAGACGTGTGTGATTTGACTTTGTGCATAGGAAACCAAAACATTACCGTTCAACACTGTTCCAGCTAATATGTAACTGGAGAGGAGAAAGATTGTAGTCGGGAAGTTAAATAGAGGGACACTGAAACTGACACATGGCTAAGAAACAGTTTTAATACTTGGAATTTACAGTCTCATTATTTCAACTTTCTATCTCATGATTCTGACTTTTACTTACACAATGCTGATAGACATGAATTCACCATGTATAGACTTATTTTAGTTTTCTGAACATTTGCATTTTCAACTCAGCAAACTCTTACACAGAAACATGTCATTTTTAGACTGTGTCATAAAATTCTACTCTACACTTATACCACATTATTCTTATTCCAAGAAATTATTAGGAAATGATGGGACCTTTGAAATACTAGTGTTCAAATACAGTGCTGTCTCCTGTCTGATATGACACAGTTTAGGAATACACTTGCACAGAAAAACCCGACCCAACTTTTTGTAATTTCAATATTTTGAGGGCAAAGTGTAGTTGTAAAGATGTTTGTAGGGCTCAACATAACATAACGTAGCAGTCTTATAAATGAGTGGATAAAGACTGACGAGCTGTTACAGTGTCACATACTGGCAGACATCACCTATATATTGTGTAAACTCTATTATAAATTTGTCTTTGATCCCTGAAGTAGCATATTTACATATTTGTAAGCTCAGAGTTATTGCATTTCAGAAGATTCAAACATGTTTAAACCCTGTATCCCAGTCCCTGCCTGTGTCTCTGAGATCAATATATATATATAAACTGCTCACTCACTCATTTTCTACCGCTTTATATATATATAAACTAAAACAACATTAATCATTTGTACATTCAGAAGACAATAGTTCCCACTAACAGGACATTTTTGTTTTATAACCGAGAAATAAATTAAAATAAACAACAGACTATGCTGTGTCATGATGTACTTGACAAAATAACAGAAAAAAAAAGGTTTGGACACTTAACATTTGAGATTATATTGTCGTGGAGTGGCAGACATTTTGACTGTGAGAATCAACAGACTACTCATGCTGACAGAGGTGGAAGACAGCGATTCCCACAGTGGAATTAAAGTCTCCCATAGCTTTCACAAAACACACTAGTAGGAATGTTTATCTACCACCATAAGCCTAAGATATCAGGACAAATTTAAAGCATGAGGCATTATAAATTACAAAAAATAAAAAATAATAATTATTCAAGCTGTGAAGAAAAAGTCCTGATGCTTTACAGCTTTTTTTTCTTAGTTCCCACAGTTTGACCAACAAAGCAACACAAACACTCAACAGCATCCAACTGACTGGACTGTTGTTTCAGCTGATACTGATGCTGCCACTGTTTTCAGTCCATTTGGAAGTGCAGTCAATGACATCTACCCCAAAAACGTCCAACATCAGCTTCCAGAAATCTCTAGAAAACCAGCTTCATTTTACAAGGATGTTCTCCTTGTAATCAGCAGAACAGTTATCATCCTCAGTGCAACTTTGAATTCCCTTGTTTACACACACACACACACACACGCACGCATGCACACACACACACACACACACACAGGCAGTGCATCACAAATGACACCTACTTTAAATTCCATAACTAAAGAAATTGATCATCAATCATCAGTTTGAGTTGTTTTTTTTAGAAATAAATACATTTCAGCTTCTTCAATGTGAATATGTTCTGGTTTCTTTGCTCCTATATAATTGTAAACTGAAAACCTTTATAATAACATATGAAGATGTTGTGTGTTGATGTTTGTCTCTCTCTCTCTCTCCCTCCCTCCTCTCCTCAGCACTCTTTGTTCTTATGTCACAAATATCTCTGATTCCAGAGCTTCAACACCACAGCTCACATATTTTCACTATAACCATCACAATATATTATATAGTTACTCATTACTGCTGAGAGTTTATGGGTCAGCACTATACAAATAAAATGAAGTTGAACTGAATTGTATGGATCTCAAGATGGTGCTGCATACGGACACAGCAGCTCTGTGCATTTGGTGCTGTGTATTATTTTAAGCACTTGGAATATTGTTTTATATTATACTTATAATTTCAATCTCAACTTTCCGGTCACAGACAACTATCAAGGTGGCCTCGCTATCTCCTCTGTGATGTTATAAAAGGTGAGGAAACAAAAGTGGGTTTATGGTTTCAGTACCACGGGCCTAAAATGTGAAGCCCTGAAGCCCGAATATAAACCTTACGGGGCACAAAATGCCTCACATTAGATGTACCTGTGCAATGACAACAAAAGCTTTCTATTCTATACTGAAATCGAGAAAATCAACAGATTCAATCAAAAAAATGATTTTTATGAACCATAATTAGTTTTAACAATTAATGCACAAATATCAAATACTGAGCTATTGCTTTCAATTTGGGAGTGATATGGCCTTATTTCTTTTATTTTGATTGGGGCCCCTGAAACTAAAACGGCCCTGCACACACACACACACAAACACATACATAACAAATCTTAGCATTCATATCAAGTCATCTTTGAAATCAACAAGACAAATCATTGTGCTTGTTTGTACAGTTGTGCAGATCTAAGGTGTGATTTTCATAAACGTCACTTCCAGAGGAGAAATATGAGTATAACAGGAATAAATATTAAATAGAACATTTGGGGTTATTTACACAGGTGCACTATTTACAGAAGGAAAAAACAACAGACCTTTAATAATAAAGCTAATTTACTTCTAAAGCAGACTGTACTATATAGGCTACAACTGATGTGAATAGTAAAAATGTAAAAATGCCCTGCGTCTGTGTGCTGGACTTTGGGTGGAGCTTGGAGTATTTTCCTCTAATGATGCATTCAAACACACAGCAGTGTACACACAGCAGTCTCAAATTCTATCATTTGTCACTATATCACTTTGAACACTTTATCACATATTTACAACTACTACGACTGCCATGAAAAATGCAACACAAAACACATAAAAATGGCTCTACGTTCAGTGTGAATGCACCATAAGACTCAGCTATATGTTGGAAAATATTCCTCACAACCAACACCTTTGGAAAATGTACTCAATAATCATAATTGTAATCACATTAACATAATAAAAATATTAATATTCCAAAGACTTTTTTTAAATGTGCTCATCTGTACAACAAATCCTGTTCTTTGCCTTTAAAATGTGGCTCTAACTCAATGAATGTTCATTAAATCTTTACCTTCACCAAAAAAACTATACACTCTCAGCCAGTAGATCTAAAACACACACCTTTCCTCTCAGGAAAAGTTAGCAGCTAGTAAACTTTATAACCTGTATACTTAAAAACCAGTAGAAGATTCAATATAACTTAAAGGTGTCTTTGTGTTGTCATCATCATCAGTGTCACACTGACTGTGTGCTGATGAGTCTGTGACACAAAGCTGAGCATCAGAAAACCAAGCAGAGTGGGACCTCTTCTCACAGGAAACACTGTATGAACCACATCTGACTTCATTCGTATTTACCATTCCTCCTATATAACACCATCTTTGCAAAGTGTGTGTCTCAGTCATCTGTGCAAGTTGGCAGGTTGACAAAGGTGAAGATGTTGTACTCAATGAGGCAGGAGAAACACAGGAAGACAGCATAGAGGAGAAGACATATGAAACCCAAACGCTTGTCCAATGTCCACTTGTTGAGGTGAACTCCGAGAACCTGCACAGACAGACAGACAGACAGACAGACAGGGAGAGAAAACACAGGAGGCTGTTAGACTATTCTTCTCACAGAAGCCATGATGAGACGTGTTGTTGTTGTTTACTCACTGTCAGAAACACAGATGCCAGCAGCAGCCCCACAGAGAAGATTAGTCCTTTGCTGTTCAGTTTGATCTACAGGCAGATAATATGTGTGACATGACAACATTTTTTATTTACAACACCAAACACACCTTCCTTTTTAACAGACATGCAAACTTAAAGCTGCTAAAAAGAATACTTTGGAATGATCCAAGGTATCGCGAGAAAAACCTGGTTGGTTTACCAAAGAAAAACAGGTCCAATGTGAAGGAACGGACAAAGAGCAGTTCACCAAGACCGCCTATGATGATTAACACTAATGGTCACTGTTATGAATCTGTGTGTATGAGTGAATAGGTGAAAATAATCTTTTTTTCCTAAAACAGAATGTTTTTTCTTGTTTTGCTTGCCCCCTTTTGATCAGACTAGATGCTCATTGGTCCACAGGTCATTTGAGTTAGAAACACTTGTTGTAATACTAAAAAGACTCACTACCAATTTTGAAGTATCCTGAATGAACTTAATACAACTATTACTACAGTAGACATATATCTGATCCTGAGGCCTGTTTCATGAAAGTAGAAGTAGAGGAAGTGGGCCTTAATCTATGCTACTAACTTCATCCTGGCTTTGTCCGTTGCACTAACGTCAACCCAGGATGTCAACCCAGGATGTCAACCCATTGAATTTTTTGTTTTGAGAGATGAATTTTTAAGTTGTTGATTAAGGATTTTGAATTTACTATTATTGAGAGGAGAGTGTGAAGGGTAAGAAACAGAAGCGTTCAGTGCAGCTGTTTGACCAATGTAGGAAGAAGATGATTTGGTCCAATAGTTAAAGATGAACATCTACACACAGATGCTGACAACGAACCATACTACATGACCAAAGCATGATGGTGTCCATAACATGTGTGCAACATGAGAGGTAAAGTAAGTGTCACATGTCACTTCTGTCATTCAAAACAAAATGCAGTACACATGTAAATCAGCCTTTAGTCTCCATATGTTAAAGTTGGAACTAGTTGTAGGATTATTGATGGGAGCATTTTTTTTACAATAAATTAACAGCAAATTAACTATTAACTACTAGGGATGAGCTGATCGGTCCGACGCTGGTCAAAATCATTAGAACAAATATCGGAAAGAGAAAAATGTTAAATTCAATACAATCCAAAATCCTATATTTTGCATGCTTCTCTATGCACAGCCTGTAAAAGTGTAAATAAAAACCAGCAAGAGCATTTTAGCTGAGCCACATTTTGTGTGGCTATATATTTCTATTTCTATTTCTATTTCTATTTATTTATGTATTTATTTATTTATAGGAGTAGAATATTGTTACACAGCTGGAGAATTATGTCCTTGAAATTATGTCCTTGAAATTTATGACTTTGAAATGGTTAGCATTAATTTGTTGTAAACAGAGAGATATAGATACTCAAGGTTGTGATATCGATATCAGTATTGGACACAAAAAAGTGATATTGTGTCACCACTATTAACTACTAGAATTAACAACTGAGACTTACATCAGAGCCATAGTTAATAGCCAGTGTCTTCAGAGCCCAGGGGAGACCAAGTCCCACCAAGATGTCAAAAACATTGCTGCCGATAGAGTTGGACACCGCCATGTCTCCCAATCCTGAACACAGAGAGTAAGATTTAAAGTTCCACAAAAGAAACAAACAGGAAGAGACAGTTTGAAAGGGGAAGTGAGAAGTGAGGAGACAGGAAGGGACACAGGGGTAGAGGAGTCATAAGGTTTGGATGAATGTGGCTTAAAACCCAGCGAGATCAGCATCAAAATTACATCCCAAAAGAGAATGTGTTGGTGTCTCATAGTGAGTAGCCACACAGGGCGGTTTAAATATTTAATGGCAGGAGCCAGAATAAATGCAGATAAAAGGATGGAAGGAGACACTCTGTCCGGCTGTCTCACCACAGGGACCTAAGCAGGTAAAAAAGATGACAGATCTACAGGAGTTGGACAATGAAACTGAAATGCCTGGTTTTAGACCACAATAATTCATTAGTATGGTGTTTGGCTATAGCAGCCCGGCCATGTATATTGCCCCTGTGGAGCTCCCAACAGTTTTTGTGGAAACAGGAGAGTTGAGGTGCACATTGTTGAGTACCTCAACTCATTCTGCAGTGAGTTGGGCAGCTGCGGTTTTATGTTTTTTGGATACAATCCAAAATCCCTTTCAGACAGCTTCCTCTTGCGTCCAGTTACTCCTGTTGGATGTGGTTTGTCCTTCTTGGTGGTATGCTGAGATTACCCTGGATACCGTGGCTCTTGATACATCACAAACACTTGCTGTCTTGGTCACAGATGGGCCAGCAAGACGTGCACCAACAATTTATCCTCTTTTGAACTCTGATATGTCACATATAATGTTGTGTGCATTGCAATATTTGAAGCAAAACTTTGCTATTACTCGGCTAACTGAACCTTCACACTCTGCTCTTACTGGTGCAATGTGCAATCAATGAAGATTGGCCACCAGGTTGGTCAAATTAAGCCATGAAACCTCCAACACTAAATTGGCCAGTCAGGAAGAGAGATGGACAAAGATGGAGTCAGGCATACGGACAGACAGAAAGGTAGATAGACAGATAGAAGGAGAGACAGAGAGGGAGACAGAGACAATACCAGCAAAGGTACATGTTAATATCATGATACACTAACAACACTGGCATTCATTTGAATATTAAGTACAATTTCTGCAGTTATTGTTAATAACCACATGAGGAGAAGGAAACTGAGCTTACAACAACTTTAACAGTTTTGTGTGTGTGTTTGTATGTGAGAGCACGTATCTATGTATATGTGTATATGCCCAGGGTCAACACTAAGAGGACAAAGAAGACAGACCCATGGACAAAGACCAAACTACCCCACACCCAGGCAAAGTGCAGAGGACCAGGGTCCCCACCCCGTCCTGAGGGCCAAAAGGGCCCTCAGGACGGGGTGGGGCCCAGCCGACCCCCCAAGGAGGCAGCACAGAGCCCACCACAGCACCCCCCCCCCCAAGGAGGGACAGGTGGAAGCCCACACAGGGCTCCCTGCAAGGGAGAACCCCAAGGGACCGGTGACGGACAGACCCCAAGCCCGCCAGAAGCAGAACCCCCAGGCACAGAGAGGGGCCAGAGCTCCAAGGACCCACCACTAATGACACTGCAGAGCCCCAGTACGAGATCCCAACACATACCCAGGAGTCCTGGTGCCCATCGTTGACCACCGCCAAGAAGACAGTCCGCCATCCACTGGCGCACCTTCAGAGAGGTGCACCATGATGAGCACTGGCCATGTCCCCGGGCCCCCCAGGCGCTCCCATTCAGACCGCCAACCCCAATCCAACCAAGGAGCAAGCAGGAGGTGGGCATTTGGGAGATCACTCAAGCCCAACCCCAGCCCCAGCCCCAGCCCACTAGGACATGGTTTGGAGGTGTGTGTGGATGTGTGGTATGTGATGTGTGTATGAAGCATGTTGGCATCTAAGGTGCAATTAAAACTGAGGGGTGGGGTGTGGCACCCACTGTTTTAAGTTGTTGATTAAGGATTTTGAATTTACTATTATTGAGAGGAGAGTGTGAAGGGTAAGAAACAGAAGCGTTCAGTGCAGCTGTTTGACCAATGTAGGAAGAAGATGATTTGGTCCAATAGTTAAAGATGAACATCTACACACAGATGCTGACAACGAACCATACTACATGACCAAAGCATGATGGTGTCCATAACATGTGTGCAACATGAGAGGTAAAGTAAGTGTCACATGTCACTTCTGTCATTCAAAACAAAATGCAGTACACATGTAAATCAGCCTTTAGTCTCCATATGTTAAAGTTGGAACTAGTTGTAGGATTATTGATGGGAGCATTTTTTTTACAATAAATTAACAGCAAATTAACTATTAACTACTAGGGATGAGCTGATCGGTCCGACGCTGGTCAAAATCATTAGAACAAATATCGGAAAGAGAAAAATGTTAAATTCAATACAATCCAAAATCCTATATTTTGCATGCTTCTCTATGCACAGCCTGTAAAAGTGTAAATAAAAACCAGCAAGAGCATTTTAGCTGAGCCACATTTTGTGTGGCTATATATTTCTATTTCTATTTCTATTTCTATTTATTTATGTATTTATTTATTTATAGGAGTAGAATATTGTTACACAGCTGGAGAATTATGTCCTTGAAATTATGTCCTTGAAATTTATGACTTTGAAATGGTTAGCATTAATTTGTTGTAAACAGAGAGATCTACCAACAGTGGCACCCACTGTTGGTAGATAGTGGAGCTGCCGAAATGCCAAGCCCACTCCTCATTCCCTAATGTCTATAATGTAATAAAAAATTCAGGAAGCCGCCCCATCCATAACCAGCATTTGTTGTTGGAGAGTCTCTCCATATATGGGCACGGAAGTTGTTCTCATGTCATTTTAGCAGGGGACAAAAAGGCAAAATGCATTCATTTTCTCACAATTTGAAACAAGTCCTCAACAGTGGATTAAAGCACTATGTCTTTAATTAGTTTCTTACTTTTATTCTGTTTTTAAATTTGTGTTGTCTAAATCTTACACAAGTATGGGTTTTAAAAATCACTTGAGAGGAGACCAATGAATAGAGGTAGGCCGACAAAAGTTTCAGAAGTAAATTCTAATGCTCACAAACTATGGACTGGACAGGAAATTTGGCGTTGGGACGAATGCAGTTTCTCCCAACCGACAACCACTACAATTATGTAGTGAGTCTCCTTGCACTACATAATTTCAGGGCTTAAGTACTGAACAGCCTAATACATCAAGAGGTAATGAGGACCATGATTCTAGTATTCAAAAAAATTTAACCATGAGTAGAGTATTCAAAAAAATTTCATTAGAAAAAAACAGATCAGCTATATATTAACCAATTAAGACTATATCAAAAATATTAAAAAATTCAAAAAGAATTAGTAACATTCAAACAATTGCAAATCTTAAACAAGAAAATAAGCAACTGTTAATATAAATTTTGTTATTACATTTTGTATCATTTAATCATGTCCTGTAAATGTGCAAGCAAATCAAAATACTGTAGGCGATGCAAAATTGTCATCAGTGATGATGAAGAAGAAAAGCTGGTCTGATATCAAAAAAGAATTTGAAGAACGTGAAGAATTAGAAGAAAACGGAATTAGCAATTTAGAATCTTGAAATGACCCCAGCAGAAATTCTTGATGTTTTGCAAAATATGGGTATACTAAAAGGAGATGCTTCAGAATTTATAGAACTGGATAATGACTCCCAATCTCCTCAAACTGGTGGTGATACAATGCCTCACAGACAATGCAATTCATCATCTTTTTTTTTGTCTGTCTCTTTCTTTGTCTCTCTCGCCCTCCCTCCTTTTCTCAACACTCATCCTTTTATCATGACAATAATATTGTTTTCTCTCCCTCCCCCTAGTTTGTGCTCTTCCTTTCTCTCTCTCTTTGTTCTTATTTCACAGATATCCCTGATTCCAGAGCTTCAACACCACAGCTCAAAAATTATAACTATAACCGTTACCATATATTATATACCTACTCATTACTGCTAAGCCCCTCCCAGAGCCGCCACCTTAACGTGGTTGAGGGGTTTGTATGTCCCAGTGATCCTAGGAGCTCAGTTGTTGGGGGCTTTATGCCCCTGGTAGGGTTACCCAAGGCAAACAGGTCCTAGGTGAGGGACCCGACAAAGAGAGGTTCAAAGACCTCCTATGATGATAAACAAAAATCCTTCGCCTAGACACGGGTCACTGGGGCCCCCGTCTGGAGCCAGGCCTGGAGGTGGGGCACAATGGCGAGCGCCTAGTGGCCGGGCTTACACTCATGGGGCCCGGCTGGGCACAGCCCGAAGAGGCAACTTGGATCCCCCTTCTTATGGGCTCACCACCTATGGGAGGGGTGAAGGAGGTCGGTGCAGTGTGAGCTGGGTGGTGGCTGAAGGTGGAGACCCTAGCGGTCCGACCCTTGGCTACAGAAGCTGGCTCTAGGGACGTGGAATGTCACCTCTCTGGTGGGGAAGGAGCCTGAGCTGGTGCACGAGGTTGAGAAGTTCCGACTAGATATAGTCGGGCTCACCTCGACACATAGCTTGGGTTCTGGAACCAGTCTCCTTGAGAGGGGTTGGACTCTCTTCCACTCTGGAGTTGCCTGGAGTTCCCTTGTTCTGCTGAGAGACTTCAATGCTCATGTGGGCAATGACAGTGAGACCTGGAGGGGTGTGCTTGGGAGGAACGGCCCCTCCGATCGGAACCCGAGTGTTACATAGTTATTGGACTTCTGCGCTCGTCGTGGATTGTCCATAACAAACACCATGTTCAAGCATAAGGGTATCCACATGCACACTTGGTCGTAGGTCATAGGTCAATGATCGACTTCGTAGTCATATTGTCGGTCCTGTGACCACGTCTTGGACTCGGGTGAAGAGAGGGGTGGAAGTGTCAACTGATCACCACCTGGTGGTGAGTTGTCTCTGATGGTGGGGGGAGGATGCTGGTCAGACCCGGCAGACCGAAGCGTATTGTGAGGGCCTGCTGGGAACGTCTAGCGGAGTCTCCTTCTGCCTCCAGGAGATATTGAGTCTGAATGGGCCATGTTTCGTGCCTCCATTGTTGAGACGGCTGACCAGAGTTGCGGGCAGTAAGGTGGTCGGTGCCTGTCGTGGCGGTAACCCACGAACCCGTTGGTGGACTCCAGTGGTAAGGGATGCCGTCAACCTGAAGAAGGAGTCCTATCAGGCCTTTCTGGCCTGTGGGACAGAGACAGCTGATAGGTACCGGCTGGCCAAGCGGAATGCGGCTTTGGTGGTCGCTGAGGCAAAAACTCGGACGTGGGAGGAGTTCGGTGAGACCATGGAGAACGACTTCCGGACGGCTTTGAGGAGATTCTGGTCAATCATCCGGCGTCTCAGGAGGAGGAAAGCAGTGCACTGTCAACATTGTGTACAGTGGAGATGGTGCTGCTGGCGAGAGTACTTCAAAGACCTCCTCAATCCCACCAACATGCCTTCCCATGAGGAAGCAGAGTCCGCGGACTCAGGGGTGGGCTCTCCTATCTCTGGGGCTGAGGTTATCGAGGTGGTGAAAAAGCTCCTCGGTGGCAGGGCCCTGGGGGTGGATGAGATCCGCCCGGAGTTCCTCAAGGCTCTGGATGTTGTAGGGCTGTCTTGGCTGGCACGCCTCTGCAACATCGCGTGGACATTGGGGGCAGTGCTTCTGGATTGGCAGAGTGGGGTGGTGGTCACCCTCTTTAAAAAGGGGGGACCGGAGGGTGTGCTCCAACTACAGGGGAATCACACTCCTCAGCCTCTCTGGTAAGGTCTTTTAAGGGGTCCTAGAGAGAAGGGTCCGTCAGATAGTCGAATCTCGGATTCAAGAGGAGCAGCTTGGTTTTTGTCCTGGTCGTGGAACGGTGGACCAGCTCTACACTCTCGGCAGGGTCCTAGAGGGTGCATGGGAGTTTCCCTCGGGGAGTCCTGTGGGGAGTGCTCTGGGAGTATGGGGTTTGATAAGGGCCATTCGGTCCCTCTACGACCAGTGACAGAGCCTGGTCCGCATTGCCGGCAGTAAGTTGGATCCTTTCCCAGTGAGGGTTGGACTTCGCCAGGGCTGCCCTTTGTCACCGATCCTGTTCATACCTTTCATGGACAGGATTTCTGGATGCAGCCAGGGCGTTGGAGGGGTCCGATTCAGTGGGCTCCGGATTGGGTCCCTGCTTTTTGCAGACGACGCGGTCCTGTTCGCTTCATCGGGTCGTGATCTTCAGCTCTCACTGGAGCATTTCGCAAACAGATGTGAAGCGGCCGGGATGAGAATCAGCACCTCCAAATACAAGACCATGGTCTTGAGCCAGAAAAGGGTGGAGTACCCTCTCCGGGTTGGGATGAGATCCTGCCTCAAGTGGAAGAGTTTAAGTATCTTGGGGTCTTGTTCACCAGTGAGGGGAGAATGGAGCGGGAGATTGACACGCAGATTGGTGCGGCATCCGCAGTAATGCAGGCTCTGCATCGGTCTGTCATGGTGAGAAGCGAAGCTCCTGATTTACCTCCTGGACGCCTTCCTGGTGAGGTCTTCTGGGCATGTCCCACTGGGAGGAGGCCCTGGGGACAACCCAGGACTCGCTGGAGAGATCATGTCTCTCGGCTGGCCTGGGAATGCTTCGGGATTCCCCCAGAAGAGCTAGAAGTAGTGACCGGGGAGAGGGAAGTCTGGGCTTCTCTGCTTAAGCTGCTGCCCCGGATAGAGGGTGTCACTTGCTGTACAGACTGTAAAGCCCTTTGAGGCAAATTGTATTTGTGATGCTCTCTCACTCACTCATTTTCTACCGCTTTATCCTCCACTGAGGGTCGCGGGGGGCGCTGGTGCCTAACTTTAGCTGACATAGGGCAAGAGCTAATGTTTTTAAAGTCTAAAATTAAATTACCTAGTTCATGGCACTATTAAATTATGCTTTTAATAGTGTCATGTTTTAATAACAGGCAATGGATTGCTGAAGTTAGGCACCAGCGCCCCCCGAGAGGCGGGGTACACCCTGGTCAGGTTACCATCACAGGGCCACATAGAGACACACAACATTCACTCTCACATTCCACCTGTTTAGAGTGTCCAATTAGCCTAGTCCCCAAATCTGCATGTTTTTGGACTGTGGGAGGAAGTCGGAGTACCCGGGGAAAACCACGCACACACGGGGAGAACATGCAAACTCCATGCAGAAGGGCCCTTGTTCCGACCGGGTGGTGACTCCGGGAGTGCTAACCACTACACCAACTGTATAAATATAAATATAAATAAGCTATATAAATAAAATTGACTTGACAATCTGTAAATCCCCAATTACCCCAGACAACAAACATTATACCACAAGTTCAGCACAAATGGTTCAGTGCTGAATTGGCTGATGGCATAAAAAGGGCGAGAGAGCAGCGCGATTTTAACATATCTTTTAACATAACTTTGATTTAACAGTACTGAAATTAGACAATGTATAGATTTGAGTAGCATCATAATGTGTTAATGAACGAGTTAAAAACTGCGCTATCTACTTTAAGACTTAAATTAAATAGACATGAATTTGTAGTTACGGCCACTTTAAACATAGGGGGGTGTAAGGCGCAAATTAGGAAATGTAGCGTATGACCAAATTATCAAAAAGAAGCAGACGTGTCTTTACAATCCTTCATTCTCTTGACAAAGCCTTTATTGTACAAAAATTTAGACAATCTCTTGACAACTCCTTTATTGTCCCCTCCGGCTGTTATATCATCCATATGTCCTGCGGTGTCCATACAAAACAATCCAGATCCAAACTGTGTTTCCAAAGTATCCTTTCCATAATTTAGAAGACTCTCTATTATACATCGGTAAGGATATGTTTTTGATCATTGTGTTATGTCTATCGCCCAGAGAAATGTCAACTTGTGAAAATATTGTACATCCAGGGTAGTTAATAAATCCCACTTCATCTCCTTGAGCAAGATTTTCTCCATTAGCCTTGGTGATCTTGACGCGTGTATAAAGATAAGTGTTGTTTAGATCCAGATAGTCTTCACTGCTCGCTGAAACAAAAAATTCCAATGGGGCTGAAGCCAAAATAGATGTAAGCTGGGGTATTTCAACATAGATGCTTTTTTCAATACTTGTTTGCATTAAAGGCACCAGAAACAGATCTAATTCCAATTTTAAACATTCTTTTGTTTTTTTTTTTTGATTTTCTGTCTCCCATTTTGTAATTGGTAGAGAAATAACGCAATCAGTTTGTGATAATAATGCATGTATCTTAGATAATATTTTGGAAGATGTGAGGTTTAAGCATTGTTTTATTATTGGAGGTAGCTCTAGATCTAATTTGCTAGTTCTGAACCTTGCTTGGACTGCTGATTTAATTTGTAGATATTCAAAGAACTTATTACTGTTGATGTCATACAGTTCCACTAGATTAAAACATGGGATGAATTTGCCCTCTTTGATTATTTGTTCCAAATGTCTTGTTCCTTTTTCTTGCCATGATGTAAGATTTAGCATTACCTTATTTTGCAGGATGTCCGGATTATTCCAGATTGGGGTAAATTTGCATGGATATATGAGGACCTAGTGAGTGTAATAAATTCCCACCATGCTGATAGGGAGGTATTTATGTTTATGCATTTAAGACATTGGTGCTGTTGGATGGATTTAGTGATAAATCGCAGGTCAGAGGTTTTAATTTCTTGACATGATATTTGTTCAATATCCAGCCATAGGTTATCTAGTGGGTTTGGTCTGATCCAGTTTTGGATGTACAGCAGCTTATTTGTAGGAAAGTAATGGCGAAAGTTTGGGAGTTCCAAACCACCATAAATTTTTACCTTTTGGAGGGTTTTTAAAGTAATTTGTGGTGGTTTGTTTTTCCAAAGGAATTATGTGGTAGCAGAGTGTAATGACCTAAACCAGTTTGGTGACAGTTGGGTGGGGATCTTCAAAAAGAGGTAATTGATTTCTTGGTAAGATCATTTTTATAGTTGCGACTCTTCCCATAAGTGATATGGGCAAAGAGTTCCATTGTAGGAGGTCGTGTTCTCTTGACTTAAGTAGAGGAATATAGTTCAACTGTGTTAGGTCTGACAACCTGGGAGAAATATTAATACTTAGGTATCTAATGTTACCTGATTTAAAGGGATGATGATTTGAAGTCAGAGTTAATGGGTAGTATAGTTGATTTTGTCCAGTTTATTGAGTAATCTGAAATTGCTGAAAATGTATTAACAAGTGTAATAGTTTCAGAAAGAGAGCTTTGTGAGGTTTCAAGGAAATGTAATATATCATCAACATAAAGGCTTAGTTGTGATGCAGGTGTTTTGTTTGAATAAGTATAATGTTTCTGTTTGCTCAAATTGCAGCAGCAAGTGGTTCAATAAATATGGCAAACAGTGACGGAGATAGTGGACAGCCTTGTCTGGTGCCCCTCTGGAGGGTGAAGCTTGGAGAAGTTTGATTATTTGTTCTGATTGAGGCACTGGGTGAACTATATAACATTGTGATCCAGGAAATGACGTTTTCTCTGAATCCAAATTTGTACACTGTGGCAAGGAGAAATTTCCAGTTTACTCTATCAAATGCTTTTTCTGCATATAGTGAGATCACTACATGCAATAAGAGAAAAAATTGACCACCTCCTCTCTCCTAGTGGTAATGAGACAAGTTCTAGCACAATAACCCTAGAAGCACCAGATATACAGTTACACAGTTTCTCCTAGATCTCCTATAGATCTCCTAGAATATAGATCTTCTAGAATTAACATCACTACTATCCTCATCAAAACTGTTAACCTGTCAGTTAGATCCCATCCCCACCAAACTGTTTAAAAATGTTCTTCTATTAATTAACCACTCCATATTAAATCAAATTAATCTTTCCCTATTAACTGGATATGTACCCCAAGCTTTTAAAGTTGCAGTTATTAAGCCCCTTCTTAAAAAAGCTACCCTCGACCCAGAGGTTTTAGCCAATTATCGCCCAATATCAAATTTTCCTTTCATTTCTAAAATACTAGAAAAAGCAGTTGCGAATCAGTTATGTGAATATCTGCACAGTAACAGGCTGTTTGAAGATTTCCAGTCAGGATTTAGACTACACCATAGCACAGAAACAACACTCTCTCTGTATTTAAAGTTAGACTTAAAACCTTCCTTTTTGATAAAGCTTATAGTTAGAGCTGGCTCAGGGAAACCTGAACCATCTCTTAACTAAGAGATGGTTCAGGTTTTAGGTCTCACTCTTTCACACACACACTTTATTATGTGTAATTAACCTTAATATTTTTTTTCTTCCTTCCCAAGTCTATGTCTGCTTCCTTTCATCCTCTCTCTCCCTCTGTCCTTATCTTACAGGCTGCAGGATCCACTTTTGATATTATTATATTTATCAGTAACAATAATACTGCTGTCATTGTTACTATGCTCTGATTAAAAGTTCATCAGTATAGTTTCTTATCAATAATCTCTGTTGCTGCTTGTATAAATGACATTGTAGTTCTATAAACGTGACATAACTGATTCTAAACTTGATACAACTGCTGTATATTTGCTCCTGGTCTCTCTCTTCCGTCTCTCTCCCTCACCTCCCTCTTTTTCTTTCTCTCCCCCTTTTCTGTCCCCCACCTCTCCTCTGTCCCCCACTTTCCTCTCACCCCAACCGGTCGAGGCAGATGACTGCATATCTTTGAGTCTGGTTCTGTCAGAGATTTCTTGGGAAGGAAGAAAAAAAAAAATAAGGTTAATGACACATAATTTAGTCACATTCATACCCTGAGTGTGAGAGAGTGAGTGTGAGTGCTCCACAGGAAATCCCCCAGCAGTCTAACTCTATAGCAGCATAACTAAGAGGTGGTTCAGGTTTCCCTGAGCCAGCTCTAACTATAAGCTTTATCAAAAAGGAAGGTTTTAAGTCTAACTTTAAATACAGAGAGAGAGTCCGCCTCCTGAACCGACATTGGCAGTTGGTTCCACAGGAGAGGAGCCTGGTGACTAAAGGCTCTGCCTCCCATTCTACTTTTATGGACTATGGGAACTACAAGTTTTATGGAGTGAATACTTATTTTTCCTTTGTTCAGTTTAAGTTGGTTAGCTTAAACTGAGTATTTACTAGATTTGTTGTTATGCTCAAAGTTTTCCGAGCATAATCTCCCCAAATGTGTTTTTCTTTCGATTATTTTATTTATTTCAAGTTTTAATTTTCTTATATTGCTCAACATATGTTCGTCTTGGGATGCAGCATAAGTAGTCTCTATTGTTTTAATTTTTTGTTTTATGTCTAATTCAAATGAATTTTCTTTCTCCTTTTTAAATGAGGAATAAGAGATTATTCTACCCCTCATTAATGCTTTTACCATCTCCCAGAGAACACATGGTGGTGTTCCTGGCAGGTTGTTACTTTCCAGAAATATTGTCCACTCTCTTTCAAAATATTTGATAAATTTGCATCATTTAGAGATGATGTATTAAATCTCCAGTTTCTGGTTGGTGGTGTGACACCCTAACCCTAACCCTAACCTAAGCGGTGCGCCCGGTGGAACGAGATGTTTTTGACTGTGTCTGCTGGGAGTTTTAGTTGTTACTTGGTAAAGTTTCTTAGTGAAGATCAATGAGTGTGTCCTTAATGTGTTTAATTAAAAGACGCCGCGTTTCCTCGGTGAGGGATTTTAGCAATCCTTTAAGGGAGGTGTTTTCATCCGCAAGAACACCTGTTCCTAGCTGAACTCCAGAGATTCCCGCAGCGACTGAAACTCTTTGTGCAAGACTTCCACCAACAAAAGTCGGGCATCAAAGCTGGATAATTTTGTATTTATCGAGGTAACAATCTCCATAAATTTGCTGTCTGGCAGTGAAGTGGCCCCGGTGTGTGCTCCGGTCAGCTTCTTTTTGAGGAGGGGGTAACAGGTGTTTTGGTTGTTTTCCCCATTACTAATTGATGAAAGCACTGTTCGATGTAATCCTCTAGATCCTCCAGTCTTCTTTTTTTTCTTTCTTCCAGTGGAAAAAGGAAGTATGGTTTATGCTTTTTCCTGTTTATTTTAACGTTTATATGGCAGTATGTAGAATAGAAAAAAAATGTTTAGTCTAAGAACACGCCACCATGTTTGAGTTGCACAGGTCTCACGCAAGTCTCGCGATACTACAGCATACTACCGTCCTCAGCTCTTTGATTGTGTCTTCAATCTGATTCTGACTGGCTTCCACTAGCACTTTGTTCATGATTGAGTTGCTACATGTGTCAAACTGACACCTGAGTTTTAACCCACTGAAGTAAAAATCAGGTAAGATCCACTGATTTGTCTTTGCTGGATCATTTACAGTGTGTCTGTACATTTTTGCACTTTGATTTCACCATTTAGTCTAGTCTACAAAGATGGTTGTGCTGCGCTGTAATATACTCACTGTCCAGCAGCAAAGTCCATAGAAAAAATCAGTGATTTTGCATCACAGCACACAGGAGTTGTTGATCCACTGCTGCCTCCATCAGTAAGTGTCTTATTTTGTCAAATCGGCTTTTAAAATCCTTTGTTCAGATTTACCTCAGTGACACAAACTGACCACACGAGGCAGCAGTAGACCAGCAGCTCCTGCTTCCCTGTAAGCTAAAATCACTGATCACTTTCTCTATAGACTTTTGGGGAGTGAGAAGTTGACTCAGAAGCGACTCAAACTTCAGTTTGCTAATGTGACACACTGTCTCATGGGAGGATAAGAACATACTGTATTCTTTAGACAGCCTGACTCCACAGTTTCACGTCTTGACAGCAGTGTTAGACTTGATGGTTTGAGTGTAGAACTAGTATCAGGTTAGGATGAGGCTTGTGGTTAGTGATTTCACTGTGGTGTTACCTTGTCTTGCCACTATGAGGCTGGCCATGCAGTCAGGTACACTGGTGCCAGCTGCCAAGAAGGTGATGCCCATGATGACGTCAGGTATCCCGAGTGTGAAGCCTATAACTGTGACCTGATGGACAAATGAGAGACATCACTCTTTCTGTCTCTCTATCTCTCTCACACACACAACTGCATTTGCCTTCAGCTACTGAGCTTCTCTGGGTTTATTTTTATGTGTTTAACCTTTAACCATACAAATAAATCTCTTTGACAAAGGTATTCTTCCTGTTGCTGTTTTTGAGGCATATTTTCATATTTTAGATTTGATTATTAGATAAGACTACAGACTAGGGTTCTCAATCTTAATTAATTAATTACCAACTATTTTGATAATCTATTAATTAACTAACTAAACTAAAACAAGCTCTCTGATTTTTCAGCTTCTCGAATGTGAATATATTCTGTTTCTTTGTTCCACATAACAAATCAATGAAACAAGACAACTGAGAACATCACAATTTGGAGGTCTGGGAAACACTTGCTGAAAAACAATTCGGACACTTTGGACCAGACTATAGATAGATTAATTGAGAAAATAATAAATAGATAAACTGATTCTGAAAATAATTGGTTGGAGCCATACTTTGTAAAAAAATATTGATGTCATCTTCCAGGTCCTTTCTGGCTATCAGGAAATCAGATTATTCTGATTAGCCACCAGGGGGCATCTCTGCTGGTTGTAAAAAGAACTCAATTTGAATTGAAGTCCATGGGGAAATAAGCTTTCACTTCTCACTTGGTTTTTAAACATTTTCCTGGTCTCAAGCATTCGGTCTTCTTCAATAGAACCTGATGTCAGTTTTGGAAATGGACATGTTCAACTTACTTAAATTAAACACTATTTTACTGTAACCTAAGTAATAATAAATGACACAGTGGACCTACTGCTCTCCTGTCAAAAGCATTGCATGTGTGAGAACACATGCAATGCTTTTAGCATTGCTCAATGGCATAAATGAAACAAACAAAATAAATAATAAAAAAAAAACACATTATTATTGTTTTTTTCCCAACGTATTTTGTCTGTGTTCTAAATCAATTCTAAATCAAATTTGAAAAACTTCAATCATGGTCAAATACATGGTGAAAGGAGTTATGTCTTTGCTTATCCTTGTGCTATGAGTGACATTGCAAATGTAGCTGCTAAGGCAAAATGATGCAACGTAATACATTTGACGTTTGTTTAACAATAAAAGTTTTTACTTATTTTACATTTTCACTAATGTAATTGCACTCACAGCAGCAGAGCTTTCTCCCTACTCCTGTGTAGTGTAGTGACCCAGTGATTTTATCCTTGTATGGATGAGTGCAGTTTTGTTTACATATTTGACACAAACAAAGCTTAATTAAACACAACATAATAGTTTCCTCCTGTCTCTCACCATCCAGACCATGACGTAGGAGAAGGCTGCGATCCACAGAGTGGAAGAGATAAAGGAGAGCATGAACCAGTTCTCCCAGCGAGGTTTGGAGCAGTTGGGGACAGTCATGTAGAGCAGCAGACACAGAGGCCAGGCCAGCAGCCATTTCAGCTTATTACACACACCCACTGCAAACACACAGGGCAGCAATAAGTCACTGCTAAATGCTCTGTATTAACACTTTATCAGTACTGACAAACTCAGATTAGGGAGTCCACTCATTCTATAAATATCCTATGACAATAACAGTAAAACATGGAGTCTGTCTCCTTGTAAAACTATTTGCTCTCAATAAAATACAATTTTCTCTCACTCACAATTTAGAGAATTTAGAGTGGCCTAATCCCCAAATCTGCATGATTTTGGACTGTGGGAGGAAACCTGGAGAGAACCCACATACACACGGGGAGAACATGTAAGCTCCATGGCTTATGTTATTCACATTGAAGCGACATTTTGGGAGCCCGAAACACTGTTTTTGTAAAATGGGCCCCACAGTGATGTTTTGTTTGACAGTGTTACAGCACAATGTACAGGACTGGGATAGATACTACAGTGTTTTGAGTCATTTTGGAGGAACACATTTCCTGAATGTGAGTTGTCTTTCAACTGCAAGGTTGTGAGTCCAATTCCCGGCTCCACTTGTCAATATGCCAATGTCTCCTTTGGCAAGACACTTAACCTCCCAGTTGCTTCTGACGGCTGTGCCAGTAGTGTGTGACTGGGTAAAAAAAAAGCATTGGACCGCTTTTAGCTTTGATTATGGCACACATTCGCTGTGGTTGGTGATCAAACCACCAACTTTCTGCTTATAAAATGACCAGCTTTACATTCTCAGCCACAACAGAGCTCCATTTAACACACATTTTCTTCTGTTTGCATAATTAAACAGGCCAGATACAACATATTGTTAAGGAGCTTTATAATGTTCATAGATTTTTCTGAAGTTAAGCTAGAATTAAAAGGCCATTCCCACCTCTGGTCATAATGCTCACTTTACGCTTTATTTTCTGAGGCAACAAAGTAAAAGTAAATCTACAGGTTAATACAACGCACATACAAACACATTTCAGTACCTGGGCACTGGAAAGGTACAAGTGGTCTGTCTCCATCCCCCTCTTCTTCCTCTTCATCACTCTCATTGTTCTCATTGTCCTCGTTCTCTGTCTCGTTTCCTGCCTCCCGGTCATCATGGTGGGCGTTGA
The DNA here is from genome assembly GCA_016785285.1 of Brachirus orientalis. Lineage (NCBI taxonomy): Eukaryota > Metazoa > Chordata > Actinopteri > Pleuronectiformes > Soleidae > Brachirus > Brachirus orientalis. The sequence goes on from JAFBJR010000024.1 coordinate 24,433, forward strand.
CACCCCTCTCTGCCCCGGACAGCCCATTTTCTACACCCCATCTACTTCTTTCTTTAGTTGGAACATCGGAGTCACCGTTGGTCAAAGTGTGTGTGTTGATTAGACGCTGTCTCTGCATCATTCACGCACACACACAAAAGCAGGAGAGTTCACACACATGTCAATTATTTGTGATGCACAGACCTACCAATACACAAAAATTGATATTTTTATATTTTATAAAAATAAAATAGTTCTAGTAGTAGCCTAGTCACTTTATTTTACTTTCAAGCAGCACATTACCATGTTAAAGAAAAAAACACATTGCAGTGTCTCGCTCCTGGTTCAAACACAGTGCAGCTGAAAAGCATGTGTGTGTGTGGTTACCTCAGTGATGAGCATTCGTGAAGCCATAGTCAGACGGGTTCTTGGTGAGAAGTGGCTGGTGATCATGATCCTCATCCCAGCCTCGGAGAAGGACAACTGATGGGGATACGCTGACAGGAGCTCGTCCACCATCAGCACAGATGGCTTCCTGTGGTGGTTTGCTATAAAAACACATAGAACTCATCAGACACCACAATATAGTCTTAGTATCTGATCGCTCAGGTTTTCAGGAGGCTTGATCGTGCAGCCGGGTGGAGTCTCCTCCCTCTTACACCTGCTGCTGATTCCCTTGATTTGGTCCTTGCCTTTATATGCCTGGAGTTTCCGGCAGCTGGTGTCAGTGCGTCACACAGTCAATGCGGTACAACCTGCTACAACTAGACTTAGAGACTTTACACGAAACCTCGCCATTTGTTCTCCTTTTTTAATCTGCGCTTTTTCCCTCTTCCAGCCCGTTGGGAGACTTCCACCCTGCCTGCCGTTCCAGCCTCCTCGCCTTTTGTTCAGCCCTCGATTTGGTCAAGTTTTTCCAGTCTGTATTTTTTTTTGTTAATAAATCTCACGTGTGAGCCGTCTTCCGCCTCTTTGGTTTGGTCCATACATGTCCTAGCTCAAATCATAACAAATTCATGCTCTATCCATCCAGTAAATAGCATTTTCCAAGTGGAAACTAAAGTCTGTAAAATGCTGTCTCTCCGACAGAGAAAATCTGTGATTTTTGTTAAAAGGCACACAGGAGCTACTGGTCTATCATTGTCTCATTTGATAAGTTTGTGTCACAGTGGTGAATCTGAAAGAAGGATTTCAAACACCAAAATCACAAAAGAGCAAATCTTAACTTAGTGACATGGGCAGCAGTGGATTAACAACAAGCAGCAGCTCAAAAAGTGTAGCAACAAAAAGGCAACTGGACTTAGTTGAAATTTCTTGAAGATGTTTCGCCCCCTCATCCAAGAGGCTGGACTGAGTTCAGAACTGAAGAAGCCACTTTTGGATACCATGACCTGGATGACTGAGAATCTTCACAGACAAATCAGCAGCTCCTGTGCTCTGTGAGAAATCAAAATGCACATTTTCTCTACAGACTTTAGTGTAAGAGAGTGACAGCTTTATTTTTGTCTAACAGTGAGATCAAGCTTTGAACATATTCTTAAGATAACATGGATTTATTTAAGATTAGGCAGACTTAGATTTAATGGTGTGAGCATTTTTTAAGAAGCTAAAATCTGCCTTTCCTGATGTCCCATGGTGAGCTATGTTTTCACAGAGTGTGTCTGCCTGTCTAATGCTAGTTCTACGCCAAGCAACAGTCAGTATTGATTCTGTGTCAGTGCACCCAGGGGCCAGTCAGCATCTAGTCTAATCAGAAAGATATACATGTCAGGTGATATGAGCTAAAATGATATTACAGTGTTCCATCAGGATATCACAAGAGTGATATTTAACAGGATTTCAAAATGTAAGTGTTTGTTTTGATATGGATATGGATATACAGTTCACAATTATTACATATTTATGATGTAAAAGGTATCTATAAAAAATAAAAATACACGGAGATAACATAAATTCAAAAATTAAATAAATATTCAGATGTGAACAAGTGTAAATAAAACAAACAAAAAAAAGATGCTGGATGTAATACATGTAATATTGGAATAAACGTGAACTAATGTTTCATTATTACACTGTATTATATAGAAATATTATTCATTGTTTATGCCAAATGCTAACAAATGTATTTCATGTGATACTCTCACTTCATCGTCATATGCACATGAAGTAGCTTTAATTTGAGATTTATAGTCATTGTAGCTTTAATTTTTTATTTACCTTAAGAAAAAATCTCACATTTATCTAAGTTGTAGAAACAAGAAGAATAGTTTTTCCTTCACAGCTCAGACTGGTTGAAGTCTGTGTCGCTGTGCTGATTCAACACTGCAGGTTAAACAGTCACAAGAGCGCGTAAAAACACAGATCAATTGGGCTAGATGGAATGTTTTAGAAACGTTGCAATAGACTGTTGTTTCCTTTTTCACCCACTGTGCATTATTTTTCACTTCAGCTGAGTGACTCTGTTCTCGTTTTTTATCACCAGGTCAGAGCTGCGTTTAAGGGTGAAAGAGAGACGGAGGAGACACTACCAAACCGAGCTGTCCAACACCCATGTTTGTCAGTTGTTAGTGTAAAATGAATCATTTTATGGAATAATCTTGATAAAAAACCTAGAGAAACAAAATCTTCAAAGAAACAAAATCATTACATTTAAAAAGACAATTAAAGTCAACATGTTGAGAAAATGACCTTTGTTAAGACTTTGCTCTCTTTTGTGTTGAGACCAGCACATTTAGTTTGATCAGAATATTATTAACTTAATTTGAGAGACAGCTGGATGTGAGAGGTTGGTTTTTGCAAGTTCTACCCTGTGTGTTTGTGGGTTTTTCCATCCATAGTCCAAAAACATGCAGATTAGACACCAGGGCCCCCCACAACCCTCATGTAGAGGATAAAGTAGTAGAAGACAAGTGAGTATTTGCTTTGTAAAAGAATCAAATAAATGAATTTAAGTTTAATACTGTAAATTGGTGAATCTATGATTGCTTGGTGTCAACAGTATAACAACAGGCATGGCTTGCTGTATCACTGTAATAAACAGTATAAATGGATAGTATAGTGTACCTTTCTTCAGTAGGACTGCTGTAGCATCACAGCCACCGTCCAGCTCAGCATTACTGACCCCTACATCCCTCAGACTTGAGTTCTTCCTCCTCCTCTCCAGGAAATGAACCATATAGGAATTCAACCTGGAACAGATAATAATCCAGTTCAGTGGTTCACAAACTTTTTATACCAATTACCATCTGAGAAAATACTGAGCTCTCCAAGTAACACCGACAAGTAATAATGGCCCAAGTTAAAATACACTGGTGTAAATAGTCCGAGCAAAGTCGGCTACAGATTTTTCACAGGAGGCAGATTCATTCCCATTCATTCTCAGTAAGATAATTTGCTTTCTCCTCATCCTCCTGCTTGTCTGCTGTTGATCACATATCCTGGTATATACAGGAGAAAATTATTTCTGAAGAAGGTTGTGTACCACTGGTGGCACACATACCACAGTTTGAGAATCATGGAACTGGTTAATTATCCACTTCAAATCCAACAGATCCCACCTTAGAGGCAACATTTTAGCAACAGTGTTAGTGAGATCATTGTGGAATTTCTCACAGCTTAAACTATGATTTTGTTATAATAAGAGAGAAAAGTACCAAAAATGGTACCATTGGTTATTAGTGCAAGCAGTAAGGTAAATGTTAACGGTACCCAAACTATTGTGAGATGTTTTATTCTGATCCATGTGCTTATGAAAAATTATGCATTCCAGAGATGTACTGCAGATCCATGATGAGTTCCCTTTCTAATCAGCACCTAACTACAATCAATTCACAGCTCACTTCCAGAGCGTGCCTCACAGTAGAAACCAAACCACTTTCGGTATAAGCTAACTCAGCTAACACTGAACAATGTGATTTGCCACAATTGCTGCTTTGACAGTTTTCTGTGTAAACATCAAACTGTGAAGGTTTTAAAGGTGAATCACTTACTTCATGATCAAAATGTAGACGAAGTACATCAGAATCAGCGTCAGAGCTTCCCACCTGAAAACACAGTCTGACTCAGTCTGAAACACAGTGTGTGCATTCTTTTCTAACCTGTCGTTTGTAAGTAAAAGCACCAATTCTCTTGTCACATTCACTTTAAGCTGAGGCATTAGTATTTCACTTACCAAACCACTTTTTCATCATATATAAACTGTGGGGAGAAAAAGAATAAGAAACATCAGTCTTGAACATGTACTGTATATTATGCAGCACCTAATTGGGCCTCTTGGGGTTGGGTTTCTTGGGCAAGAAACCTTTGTAGATTTAATCTTGTGTCCTGTGTATAAGAGTTTTAGGAGAAGTTGCACATTCACCAACCTTCTCTGAGGTACAAATAATAATGAATTTATAATAAATGTAAATATATATATATATATATAGCACCTTTCCTCAATAAATGTTACAAAATACTTAACAATCAAATCACACTGTTCTGTTTAGAACTGGCATTTAATATTACTATTATTATCATAAATATTATGAATTCAGGATGTATGTGATGTTAGCTGTGTTTCTACTTTTGTGGATAATAAAGATCTTCTTATCCTTCTTATAATTAGGACAGAGAAAAAGACAACGTAAAAAAAAATCTATATTTACAATGTTGATGTAATCGCTTTTAACTGCAAATTCAATCATAATTAATAATTTATTAAATATATCTGGAGCATTTCCATAAAATTCACAGTTTTCTGCTGGTGTTTGAGGCTCTGAATTAGCTCTGTGGCTCATTATAGACAGGACAGGAGGACTTACACAGTGATGCTTCAACAGGCATAATACAGTTAGTGCACTCATTACATAATGTAGAATCTGGAAATGACTGACAATGACTGAAATGGTTTTGCATCCATGTCAGTGATGGACTCTTCATACACTTCTTTCTTCTAGAAACATCAATTCCCTTCCTGTGCAGAGATGCTTTTTTAAATATTTTTTTAATTCAGCAACAGTGTGACTCAGAGATGAAACAGCATCCTTAAAAGCTTTTTTAAATCTAAAGAAGACAATACTGTTTTCTGCTGCTGCTGCAGCAAAACATATTCTCCTCTATAGAAGCTGAGAGCAGGGCTTTTCTTTTTACTCTTTGATGCCTTTTTTGAATAAATGAACACTTCCTGACATATGAAACACGTCAGTGAATATTTTCACTTGATTCACTTCATTTGGGATACAAATACATAATATTTTCTCGCATGAGGTTCAATGTGTTTACATGGTTACAGTTAGGCTCCATTTACACTGGAGGTTGCCCATGTTTTTTTGGAGGACCAACTTAAATAGTTTTTCAGAATTGGTCCATATCTGAAATCTGCATGTACATTGGTTAAGACCTGGGGAGACAACCCACAGCCTGGCTACTGACCTGAAAATGGTCAGTCGGTGGAACAGAAGTGAAAGTGGGGTTATTTTGAAATTTAGAAATCCTTGTCCGAAAGGCATAAAAATCTTGAAACCTTGGCATGAGAGGGAGTTACATGATCGTAGATAGTGTACATATGTGTTAGCATCATTTTCCATTGTCTTAAGAATGCTAAAATTGCATTGATGGGAAAGTTTCATCTGTTTGCTTGGATTGTAGATAAAAATACACATTTTTAATTAATATCAGATTCATTTCCAAATATGAATGAGACCTGAAACTGATCTGACGATATCTGGATCCATGTGCTTTTTTCCTCCTTATGCCTTTAAGGGTCATATCTGATTTGTAATGGTAATGATCTGTATTTATGTAGAGCTAGTCTTGATGACCACTCAAAAACCACTTACATGCTTTACACTACAGTTTTGCCATTTACCATTCACATCTTTAACAAGCTGCCGGCACAACCATCAGGAGCAACATAGGGTTATGTGTCTTGCCTAGCTGAAAGAGGACTTGCTCTACCAATGAGCTACTGTCACACAAGATCAGAATTGTGTCACTTGCACCATGCAGTGTAAATGCAGCCTTGCATATCCAATTTCTTTGAGATGGAAACTAGGACTAGAGCTCATGAGTTAGCATGGCTGCTTTTTATGTTTCTTACCACGATCAGAGCAGAGATAGACAGGGTGTAGTAGAGTGAGTCTCTGAGCAGAGGCCAGCAGGACAGATGGATCATCTGTGAGACAGACAGACACACCAACATCAGAGATTGTGTAATTTTTAAACCAATTTAAAACTTGCAGAAACTGACCTACAATTTTTTTTGTCCTGTTAAGTAACACATCCCTCTGTGCATGGACTGTGTGTGTGTCTTATGTAACTTGTAATCTAAATAGAATTCAAGTATGTTTCTTATAAATGTTTTTTTCTCGTTGGATTTTACTGTTGCAATGACCAGGACTGATAAAAGAAATCCTTTTACAAACACTTTGGTACAAACTAAATGTGTGTGTTTTTTAGCGTTAGGGAATGAATTATGTCTATGAGTGTGCTCACTACAAATGCTATGCATGGCTCTGTGTGTGTGTGTACCATACCTGTACAGTGAATATGCCACACACTCCAATAATACAGAGGATGTTAAAGACAGCTGAGCCCACGATGGTGCCGACTCCGACATCCCCTTTAGTGATGAACACTCCTAAATACCAAGAACACAAAACTATTGATCACGTTCTGTAAATGGAGACATTCATGTGGTGGTGTAGTGGACGTCAAAGCTGATGCACCACTGCATTGCCTCCATGGTTGTCATCATGGAGTTAAAAGTAGCAGCTGAAAAAAGATAATTTTTAATGAATGTGTGCTGCAGGAGTGTAATTTACCTTGCTTACTTTCAGAAACCTGTCAAATCTTTCACAATCAAGCTTTCCAATACATTACATTGAGACCTGAATTTAGATCTACTTGTGATCAGATCACTCAGGACAGACATATTTGAAAAGAGGACTTTTTTTTTTTTTTTTTTTATAAAAAGACATTGGAACGAGCAGGAGGAAGCTCAGTCCTGCATCGTCTCCTCAAAAACTCCCGAGTGATAACGACAACCATGTGAGTAGTATATAAGCTACACATTTTTTCATGTGCAATGCGCATACATGTTGCGTGTGAGCACGCACCCACCCTACCCCACCCATGTTTTTTGACATGCCATAAATCATAAATGGGGTTTGTGTGTCTGTTAACAGAAGATTAAGAGGTGAGATATGTGCTTATCAGCCGAATGGAGAGGTCAAGAGGTGAGACGTGCTTATCAGCTTGAATAGAGAAGCACCATAAGTGAAAGCGGGGCTTTCACTTATGTTATCTTGTAATCACCAAGAATTAATCTCTCTTTTTGTTATCTCCTCCCTGTCTTCTCCCATTGTCCTTGGTCTCCCTTGGTTGAAGTTGAACAATTCCCACCTAGATTGGCTTTCTTCCTAGGTTACTTCTTGGAGCACCTTCAGCCACTCACACTGTCTTCGTTCTGCACTCCCGGTTTCACACCCATCGTCTTCTGTAGATCCCATTCCTGATTTGTCTTCGGTCCCTTCCTGTTACCACGATTTGGGTGAGGTATTTAGTAAACACAAAGCACTGTCCCTGTCACCTCACTGCCCTTACGACTGCCCCATAGACTTACCCGGTGCCAAACTCCCCTCGTCCCGACTGTACAACATCTCCCGCCCCGAGAGAGAGGCTCGATGGAGATGGAAAAATACATCTCTGAGTCTCTAGCCTCAGGCTTGATCAGACCCTCGTCCTCTCCTCTCGGGGCGGGGTTTTTCTTTGTGGCCAAAAGAAAAACAAGACTCTGAGACCATGTATAGACTTCCGGGTAATGCCCTTTGGGCTCACTAACGCTCCAGCAGTTTTCCAGGGCATGATCAATGATATTTTACGTGACATGTTAAATGTTTTTATTTTTGTTTATTTAGATGATATTTTAATTTTTTCCAAAAACCAGACAGACAGGTTTTACAGCGTTTGTTAGAAAAAAATTGTACGGAGACGGTGACGTAAGCTTAAGTGTGGGGCTCCGCAATCTAGACAGCGTATTTTCTTAAGTAGGAGCGATAAATGACCTTATCCCGCTGCATAGAAGATATTTAACATATATAACAAATCGGCTCCCAATATACTAAATATATGAACCCAATCTGCCCATCCAACAACAGAAACTTGCACTTCGGCATCAGGATGGTGCTAATAAGGAGGGCACGGCTAAAGCTAGCGACCCAGCAGAGAAGGGTGATAGCTCTTCTCCACCCCCAGGCACTGTTGGAAACGGCAAAACTGAACAAATGGCTAATGACATCGCCAAGATTTACGCTCTGCTTAAAGAAACATCAGAGGTGCAGGAAAGCAAGCTAAATTCTATTCAAGCCACGACGAGAGCCGACGAGATATCAGAATCTGCGCAACGAATACCAGTATTTTCGAACACAGCCTGTTTTAGCTTTGGTATGCCACCATATCCTCCTGCATTTTTAGGGTCATAGTATATTTTTTTCATAACCTCCTCCATTGCTGTTTTTATAAGTATTAACACTCATTGTCTGTGTTTAGGATTTTTTATTTCTGACACATAAGACAGTTTTTGTAATAAATCAGACATATTTTAAAAAGATAAGCAATTCAAAAACTCAAAACAAGCTTTAGGATTTTTACAAAGTAGTAATTCCACAATATCCTTCATTATATTTTTAACATTCATGCACTGTTTTCTGTTTAACATCGAAACACCCAAATCTATTCTAAAGGCACAGAAGCAGGCTTTGTGACCCCTGTGAAATTCATCGTCGTTTGAAGGAAGACAGTTTAAAACATCAGGAAGAATAGATTTTAGGTAAAAATCATTATCGTTTAAAGGAAGACAGTTTAAAACATCAGCAAGAATAGATTTTACATCCACGTATTTGTTGGCAACAGTCTGCACCAATGAGTACCAATCATCTCTTGGTTGTCTTACACAGGCGTTGCGAATAACTGCATTGTCCATACACTGTCTGAAAAACATGTACGATTCAGGATCATAGACCTCCATATCCGTCTCTACACGATAGGTTACTCCATACATTGCACTGCATACATGCCTTTTGAGTTAATCCCAGTCCTTGGAAAAAAATAGGATGTGAGGAGTTACTCCTTGTAGAAACATTTCATCAGCTTCTCTCGTGTAGAGGCACACAGTTCCTTGATCAAACAAATATCCTGAAACCCTATAGTCTTGCATATCTCACTCGTACATAGGAAACCATGCTTTTTGATCCAGAAAATGGGATACATGCAGGGGTGGGGATTTTTTCTTTTTAGGAGCCATGAGCAGTTGAGCATCGTCAATATTTATGCAATGTTTTGGAGTAAAGACATCAAAATGAATACCTGTAGTAGCCAAGTATAGAGCGCAAAAGCTTCTCGGTTTGAATTCTCAGGTTGAAAATGTAGCAGTCTGGCATTAAAATTGTTGTCTTGCAGTGTAGATATGATGCTTTCAGTGTCAGTATAAAGAGGGAATACGCAGTAAACAATGTCACACAGTTGTAGTTTGAGGTAAATTGGGTACACCAGGACAACTAAATACTTGTAATGTAAGAAATAGACACACCTCCTACAATGACGTGAGAACAACTTCCGTAACTAATGAACTAATGAAAACAATGCTTAAATCCTCTGTTGAGAACTTGTTTCACATTGTGAGGAAATGAATACAGATAACTCCTTCTTTAGTGTGAAAGAATTAAAAAAAGTTTAACACATCTTTACACTAATTTAAAAACAGGGAAAATAATAGTGCTTCTCTATTCAAGCTGATAAGCACGTCTCACCTCTTGACCTCTCCATTTGGCTGATAAGCATGTGTCTCACCTCTTAATCTTCTGTTAACCGACATACACACAAACCCCATTTATGATTTATGGGATGTCAAAAAACACGGGTTTTTTGACATCCCATAATCTAATCTCTACAATATCTTCAGAAATAAATGGAAATGTACCAAATTTATATCATCAGGATCTTTTAATTGGAGGTCCAAAGTAATTTAACAAAGGAAATTGTTTTTTCAACTTACATATTGTAATTTCAAAGAAGAAACAGAAAACACAGCATGTGCAGCAATAATGGCACCCCTCTTTAATATTTGGTTGCACATCCTTTGGCAGTGATGACAGCTTCCAAATGTTTCTTGTAGCCATCTACACTTCTCAGCTGGTATTTTCTCCCACTCTTTGCAAATTGTTCAAGCTCTTGAATGTTTGCAGGTTTCTTTTCCCCAATGGCAGATTTCCGCTCATACCAAAGATTTTCAATCAGATTGAGATCAGGAGTCATTGCTGGCCATTTTAAAACAGTATTTTTTTTTCCTTTTCAACCATTCCTGCAAGCTTTTGGATGTGTGCTTTGGGTCCTTGCTGGAGGACCCATGATCTTCGGCTCAAACCAAGTTTTCTAACACTGGGTAGGACATGTCGCTCTAGAATGTCTTGATAATTCTCTGATTTCATGATTCCTTTGATACGATCAAGGCCTCCAGTACCAGATGCAGCAAAGCAGCCCCACAGCATTATGGATCCTCCACCATGCTTAACTGTTGGGAGGGTGCTCTTTTCCTTGTAGGCTTCATTGCACCATCTGTAAACAAACTGTTGGTGTGCATTGCCAAAAAGCTCTATTTTTGTTTCATCTGTCCACTGAACATTTTCCCAGAAGGATTGTGGTTTTTCCAGGTACTCCTTGGCAAAGATTAGTCGTTACTTTTTATGTCTTTGCCTCAGGAATGGCCTTCAGGTCCTTGGATGTTTGACGTGGAGTTTTTTCCACCATTCACACCAACCTCCGAGGACTTCTGTTATCAATTTTTCTCTTCCCCCCACATCCAGGGAGGTTCTTGACAGTTCAGTGCTTGTGAAACTTCTTAATCATATTACGCACTTTTGAAACAGGGATACCAAGGTCTTTGGAGATGGCCTTATACCCTTTGGAGGTCTTGTGTTTGCGAATTATCGCGCTTTTGATGTCCTCAGACAGTTCCTTTGTCTTCACCATTGTGACAAAGGAACAGGGGATAACAGGTGGCTTTTTAAAACACGGAAGTCACCATTCATTGGTTAATTCATGTCACATGGGCACAGACAATTTATCACAGGTGATTCTCATTTGTGATTTACCAAAGGTGAGTCACAATGTGTTTCCATACTGATTTGCAGGAAAGGGTGTCAATACCAGTGACACAGCACGCTTTAAGTTTTTCTATTTTTTCCTCGCATTGTTTATTGTTTTAAATTGTTGTTTATCATTTGCAAATGAGTTCTCTATAGAAAAAAATGTTTCACTTGATTCATTTTTTCAGAAGATATTCCACATTATGTACTTTAATTTCATGGGTGCCAATAATGGTGAGCAGGACTGTATGCTACTCATGTGTGCTGATTCACTCTGTGCCCTTGCTGCTTTTCTAACCACACATTGATTATTACAGTGTGATATTTACTACTCAAAATACATGAAACCAAATGCATCTCCCATTTTTCTTTAATATAAAATGGGTATTTTAAAGATATATGGACCACCAAATTTGTATTTGTAATTTGTCTTTCAAATGTGGTCACACTACATTTGCAGATTCCTGTCCACATCTACAAATCTGATTGATGAAGAATTTGTTGATTTGCATATATACCACTAGTGATAGTTAATTTTGCTCTCTGTATTTAATCCATACTTTTACACACCAGTGGTAAACACACAAACCAGGTGGAGTAGCAGCGGGCAGCACTTATCTGCAGTCAGGGAGTAATAGGGGTTGGGTATCTTGCTCAGGAGCACTGCATCACTTTCTCTGTCCTGGGATTTGAACCATTGTGACCTGTGTGTGATTCTCACCAATCACAGAGGTGAAGAGCTCAGGAGCTGAGCTGCCCGCTGCCATGAAAGTTGCTCCTGCAACATCCTCACTCAGCTGAAGACGCTTATGAAGAAAGAGGAAAGGAGAAAGGAAAAAAGAAAGAAAGTATGCTGTCCAGAACAGATTTACTTTAAAAGAAAGAAAAATGTTGTTTTTGTGTGTTGGTTGAGAGTAGTTGAATCTTACCTCACACAACTTCTCTAATGAGGGGACAAAGTAGTCATCACACACAATGGCGAGGGCATAGAACATGTAGACTGCCTGCACACACACAAACACAATGTTAAAAGTGCTGAAGAATGCTACTTTAAGCTCGAATTGAAAGCATTGAGTCTGGTCAGAAGCCACAGGTCAATTGAAAAAAGTCCAACTTTGAGAAAAATCAACTGTGGTAGGTGGGTGGTGACCTCAACATATTCTAATATTCTGATATCACAATAACAATGTTTTTGATGATATTTTACATAGTAAGTGTTTAAATGGTACAATATATAATTCATAATAAAAGTGTCACATGAATGACTGGAGGGTCACGTGTTTGCCACAAAGTTTGAGACCTCTGATTTAGACTATTATAAAAAGAATTTCTATCTGGTTGAGCTAAAAGTAGCAGTTGACGATTTGTACGATCAGTTTTTTGGAATTTTTGTTTTATCAGTTTTATCTGGAACAGTTGGTGCTGTTGCCTTACAGCAAAAATACCGAGGTTAACAACCCCGTCCCGACTGAGGGCCTTTCTATGTGGAGTGTACATGTTCTCTCCATGTTTCTCTGATTTCCTTCCACATTCCAGAAACATGTAGAGGTTAACAGAACACTCCAACTTGAATGGTTGTTCCTCTCTGTGTGTTTGCCCTGCAATGGACTGGAGACCTGTCCACAGTGAACTCAATTTCTGTTCTTCAGTTTAATTTGAGGCATGTAAAGGCTCAAATAGGTGCTGTGTCATGTTTTGAAAGACTTTATTTGTTTTGGCCCAGCACTTTCTTTTCTTTTCTTACAGCAGTAGCTCAGTGACTACTGAGTTATTCATCATGGCTTCTCCTATGACTGTATTAGCTGTGTCTCAATTGTCAAAGCTGAAGCTGACGAGGCCAGTGAGTTATAACTCAGACAACTAAAATCACATTTTTAAAGGATATATATCGATATAGTCAAAATAAAAAATAAAATCACTGCAATATTATTTTTTGTCAATATCTCCCACCCCTCGGGACACCCTGGACAGGTCACTAGTCTGTCACAGGACAAACAATTATTCACTCTCACACTCATCCTGAACTAGAATGTGATCCGGCAATCTTCTTGCTGCGAGGCAACAGTGAAACAATAAAACTTTTTTGAACTGGTTTCTGTCTGAGTCCTTTTAAGGTCTTTTACGGTTTTTAACTTAACAGTAATCAAAGCTTAAAGAAAAAGCAGAATTTATGTAGGAGTTCACTTTAGAAAGTATTTAACACAGTCCCTTTAAATTTAGATAGACGTCAGACTGACTAAATGACATTCCACGTGCATTGCTTTTGGAAAATATGACTCATGGGTTATTCTTTCAAGACAAATGCTTGTTTTTCAGGAGGAAAAATAAAGATGTAATTATCGATTCTATCAAATCACATTATAAATCAAACCAGTTCCCAAATATCATGATACAGTCAAATTATGAGAAAACTATTTTGCCCCAGTCTCAGTTAATATGTAGTGTTTTAAATGTACAGATTCATTATTTTAAATGAGAAACATTACAAGAATAATGACACATAAAAGACACTGTTCTTCTTCATCGTTTCGATGTCTCACTATGGGAAGCAAGGCTCGCTGCAATACTCAGAAGCACTGATCTCATTACACCAATCCTGATTGGCTGGTGAACGTGTCCATCTGCCTCGCCACACATAGCGCCACCTGCTACAAATAGCGTGTGCGGAGGACACAACCACACTCAAAAACTTCTTCTCACTCGAAGCGTGTCTCGTGTCAGTTTGAACATCGGTTGGCTTAACTGCTCATAGACAGATCTTAGCCTAGCTTCCATCACTGGGCGCTATTTGACGTTAGCTAAAGTTTCCGCTTCTCTGGTCACACCAGACTCTCACCCTACCACGGTTTGGAATCTTTATTACACCTCGGCTATTAATGCCTGGCTGTTGTCGAACGTTAGCACACCAGCTAGTTATTGACAACTGTTAGCATGCCAGCTAACCTAGCTTCTCCACTCCCATTGTACACCAACTGCACAGAAACTAACGCCCCTCACACCAGAGGTAGTCAGCATCCGAGGGTGTGTCGCTTTATGAAGGGAGTGCGCCGGCTCTTTCCTGTCTCCAGACCGCTGGTGCCCTCGTGTGATTTGGCAGTGGTGTTCAAGGGGTTAAAAGGTCCTCCGTTTGAACCACTAGATGAAACAGACCTGAAGCATCTATCATTAAGACAGTTTTGCTGTTGGCTCTGGCCTCTGCAAAACAGGTTAGTGACATTCACATGCTCTCTGTGCACCCCTCATGTGCTCAGTTCACCTCAGTGGACACATGGATGTCAGTGAAGCCTAACCTAGTCTCTGTGCTTCGTGGAAAGCCTGTCCTGAAACAACGCCTCTCCCACTGGATAGTGAAGGTGATTCTGGTGGCGTACACAAGTCAGGGCTTGCAGCCTCCTGCAGGTCTGCATGTGCACTAGACTCATGGATTCTGTTAGTGACATTTCTGCTGCAGTGAGCTGGTCCTCAGCCCCAGTGTCATGTGCGGTTTTGGACTCTTAAATGGAACAGTCATTTTCCCCTACAGGTTGATGGATAAGCTTGTCTGGCAATTCTGGAGCTACCACATCCCATAGTGAGATATCGAAACAAGTATTATGAAAAAGAACTTGAGGTTATTTGCATAACCCCAGTTCTTTGAATTTTATGAGTGACATGTCTCAGCAGACAACCCTTCTTGCATGGGTGGGTGAGAAGAGGTTGCTTATCTTGAATGAGGTTGTGTGGAGGACACAACCTCCACACAACCTCATACTATGCCCTCCGCATAGTGTATGCGGAGGGCATACACTATTTGCAGCAGGTGGCACTACATGTGGCGAGGCGGATGGACATGTTCACCAGCCAATCAGAATTGGTGAAGAATAAATGCTTCTGAGGGTCGTAGTGAGGCTTGCTTCCCATAGTGAGACATCTCACTTATATAACTCAAAGAACCGGGGTTATGCAAATAGCCTGAATTTTTCTACCTGTATCACCAGCAGCTCCCATTTCCCCTGCAAGGTAAAAAAACTGATTTTCTCAGTTTACAAAGCATCACAAACCTTATTTTCAAGTTGGAAAGGGCAGTGAATAAATTCTTCAGATACCAACTTTATACCTCCAAAGAAACTCCCGGATTTTGCACCTTTAAAATGTTGACTCAAAGTATGCAAGTATGTAAGTATGCAAAAGCATAAAATGTATTTAAAGTAATTTTAGTGTGTCTGCACACCAAACATTAAAACCACAAAATTAACACTGCTCAGACAAATTAAAAGGATTAGAGGAATCAGCAGATAAATCAATAAAACTGTAGTTACAAGATGAAACCTTTTAAGATGCTGAGCTATCCCTGTGCAACTTAAGAAAACAAATGCTACCTTGTGAGAAGCAAAAACCATGTCAGTGACAGTGTGTATGTACAGTACAGTGCTGCATGTGACACTCACACATAGAACATGCAGGCCCACAGCTCCTTCTGCTCGCTCCTGGTTGGTAAAATAATCTCTGGGGAACTCGTGGATCGCTGCAGAGAAACACAAATGAAAACACACAGAAAAATTCAATATTGACTCCAGTTAAAGGAAGATGAGGAGAGAATGTCTCATCGACCAAACAGAACTAAATAAATACAATGAAGGTGGAAAGCACATTTACGTTATATCATCAGTGAGACACCCAAGTAACTAGGCGAACACCGGTCGGGATCTGGACCCAGAATCCAGATCAAGACTTCCATACTACCATAAAGCACTGATATACTGAAGAAGAGATGCCAGCGATCATAGTTAAGTGTTTTCCTGGGGCCAAAGCGGGTGACATAGAGTCTTATCTGAAACCACTGGCTAAAAATAATCGTAAATTCAGTAAAGTTACTATTTATGATGGCAGTAATGACACCAAATTATGCCAGTCAGAGGTCACAAAGATTAATGTTAAATCTGTGTGTAGATACGCTAAGTCAATATTGGACACCGTAATTTTCTCTGGACCTCTTCCTAATGTGACCAGTGATGACATGTATAGCTGCATGTCATCATTCAATTGCTGCTTCCCCACCAAACTGTTTAAAAATGTTCTTCCATTAAATAATCGCTCCATATTAAATCAAATTAATATTTCCTTATTAACTGGATATGTACCCCAAGCTTTTAAAGTTGCAGTTATTAAGCCCCTCCATAAAAAAGCTACCCTCAACCCAGATGTTTTAGCCAATTATCGCCCAATATCAAATCTTCCTTTCATTTCTAAAATACTAGAAAAGGCAGTTGTGAATCAGTTGTTTGAATCAGGCTGTTTGAAGATTTCCAGTCAGGATTTAGATTACACCATAACATATAAACAGCCCTAGTTAAAGTTACCAACGACCTCCTCTTGGCCTCAGATAATGGTCTGGTCTCTATACTTGTCCTGTTAGATTTGACCCCATTGATCATAAAATTCTACTGTAGAAACTGGAGCAGAATTTGGAAATCTCAGGTACTGCCCTCTGCTGGTTTCAATCATACTTATCTGATAGATTCCAGTTTGTAAATGTCAATGATAATGACTCATTGCAGACAAAAGTTAATTATGGATTTCCACAAGGCTCAGTGCTTGGGCCTATACTTTTTACCTCATATATGCTTCCTTTAGGGAACATTATTAGAAATCACAACATACACTTTCATTGTTATGCAGATGACTCACAACTTTATTTATCAATAAGGCCGGAAGAAATAAATCAGGTTGTTCAACTCCAGGAATGTCTCAAAGACATTAAGTCCTGGATGACCTGTAACTTCCTACTAAATTCAAAACTGAGGTAATTATACTCAGCCCTAAACACCTTAGAGACAAACTTTCTGACCATATTGTCACTTTAGATGACATCACCATGGTGTCCAGTTCCACTGTAAGGAACCCTAGAGTTATTTTTGACCAGAATATATATTTTGACTCACATATTAAATGAGACATAGAATGGTCTTTTTTTGAACCAAAAATCGAGATTACTGATGTCTACTTAGATAAACTAAGTAATATTTATGGTCAATAACCTCATAGTCTTTTCAGACTAAGCCAGTTTATTGCTCATCTCTGACAGCATTTGAATAGGCACTCTGTTTCGGAGCTAATGCCCGCCCCCCAGAACACTGAGTCTCTTGCAATTGGCCAGCTACCAAGCGCATTCCCACTCGCTTGTGATTGGCCAGCTATGAGCGGACTAACTGCTGTGCAGTGCTTCGCCCCCCCGAACCGCAGGAACGTCAGTTTGAGTACCTGCATGGTTTAATTTACATGTAAAATAAACCATTAATAAGTTGTTCCCTATGCACATGGTTTCTCACAGCTAATGCAGCGGTTTGCTTTTAAAACAGCGAGCCGAGACAAACAGAAAGCACACACAATCTCAGCCTGCCGCACAGTAGTTAGCATATGTGCTAACCTGAGACACTTGCAAGCCGACACAAAATACACACATTTCCACACAACTCGTGCAGCGGTGTGTTAGTAAACAGCATTGTGGAGCTGAGATAAATGCTCACTCATTTTCTACAGCTGCTGAGATAAACACAGACTGATCTGTCTGCTGCACAGTAGTTAGCATATGTGCTGACCAAGACACTCACAAGCCGACACAAAAATACACACATTTCCACACAACTCGTGCAGAGGTGTGTTAGTAAACAGTATTGTGGAGCTGAGATAAACGCTCATTCATTTTCTACAGTTGCTGAGATAAACACAGACTGATCTCTGCCTGCCGCACAGTAGGTAGTATATGTGCTAACCGAGACACTCGCAAGCCAACACAAAAATACACACATTTCCACACAACACTTTTTTATAAGCTACAAGACCATCTTTCCAGGCTACATGAGATTCTTCTTGATTAGTGGAACGCCATTTTCTTTCTAATCTACGTAAAGCCTGTTTAAGAGAGCGAGTATGGGAGTTAAACCATGGTGCTTCTCTCCTCTGATCCATCACTTTCTTTTTGAGAGGGGCAACACTATCTTATGTAGTATGCAGTGAAGCTGCTGCATTATCAACAAGATTATCAATGAAAGTGGGTGTAAAATCATAACTGTTAACTTCAGGTGGACTTAGACATG
>JAFBJR010000024.1:43704-99064 GCA_016785285.1 Brachirus orientalis
TCACTGGTCACATTAGGAAGAGGTCCAGAGAAAATTATGGTGTCCGACATTGACTTAGCGTACCTACACACAGATTTAACATTAATCTTTGTGACACCCGATTGGCGTAATCGGGTGTCATTACTGCTGACATGAATGGTAACTTTACTGAATTTACGATTATCTTTAGCCAGCAGTTTCAGATAGGACTCTATGTCGCCCGCTCTGGCCCTGGGAAAACACCTGACTATGGTCGCTGGCGTCGCTACTTTCACATTCCGTAAAACAGAGTCACCAATGACCAGAGTTTGCTTCTCAGCCTGTGTGTTGCTGAGTGGGGAAAACTTGTTGGAAGTGTGAAGTGGTTGGTGGTGAACTTGTCCCTCCTTGTCTCTCTCTTCTGTCTCTCCCTCAACTCCCTCTTTTTCTTTCTCTCCTCCCTTTCTGTCTCCCACTTTCCTCTCACCCCAACAATCTTTGAGTCTGGTTCTGTCAGAGATTTCTTCCTGTTAAAAGGGAGTTTTTTCTCTCCACTGATGCCTAGTGTTTGCTCATTGTGTGAACTGTTGGGTTTCTTTTCTCTCTGTAATATTGTAAAGGTTTTGGCCTTACTATGTACAGTGCTTTGAGATGATGTATGTTTTGATTTGGCACTATACAAATAAAACTGAATTGAATTTAATTGATACCTGCCATGTGTGTGGGTTCTCACCGGGTACTCCGGCCTCCTCCCACAGTCCAAAAACATACAGATTTGGGGATTAGGCCAATTGGACACTCTAAATTGCCCGTAGGTGTGAATGTGAGAGTGAATGGTAGTCTGTCTCTATGTGGCCCTGTGATGGACTGGCGAACTGTCCAGGGTGTACCCTTCCTCTCCCCCCTATGTCAGAGTGCTAGAGTTAGGCACCAGCAACCCCCGCGACCCTCGGTGGATAAAGTGGTGGAAAATGAGTGAGAGTGAAAGAGTGATACCTGCCACATTGTAATGAAGCATTTGCACTTTTTGCTTTGAGCTTCTTTCCAGCCTTTATGCTGTAGAAGTCCAGAATATGCAGACCAATTGCATTAGCTGTAAATGACCACATGATGACACTCAGCCAATCATATCAGTGATTATATACACTAAACACTCAATGCACAACTCCCCTTTACACCAGGCCCCCTGTCAGGATTAGAGTTGGGGTCCAACTTTCGGACTTCAAAATGTTATTGAGGGGCAGCATTGCACCTCTTAGTGTACAGACTGCTGGAACTTATTGGGAGAAAATTCAATAAGTCATTAAGGGGAATTGCTTTGAGCGGTGGGCCACCCTGGATGCGTGCGCAAAGCATCTGCACTGCTCAGTGTCTTGCTTTTCATTCTAGTACAGCCCCACTGGCCACATCTCAGGCGAGTGAGTGAGACACTGGGGGACATATTTAAATGCACAGTAGATTGGATTAACCACCACTTACATTACAATAATTAATAATGTCAATGGTAAACAGTCTGTATTTATATAGCACTTTTATAATCTCGAAGACTACACTACACTACGTTTTACACTACATTTGCCATTCACCCATTCACACCCACTCACTCACACATTCAAGCATTGCATCTATGTGCAGTGCATTTTTCTATCACTCATCTTTCATAAGCATTTACATGCTGCGGTCACAGCTGTCATGAGCAACGTGGGGTTAAACATCTTGCTCAAGGACACATCGGCATATACAGAAGAATAATGGAGCAGGGAATCAAACCCATCACTTTCTAGTTGAAAGATGACTCCTGCTACCACTGATCCACCGTGAGAAAAGTAGACTTATTTTTATAAAATAAAAATAAATGTTACTTGAAAGTTTGGTTTCTCCTGAGAACGATTCCAAAGTCAGACAAAGCTGTATTCACACACACAAAAACATGCTGGTTTTTCATTCTTTGTTCAGACCCATGCATTCATAATCCCTAGTGCCTAACCTTAACCATCATAACTAAATGCCTAACCCAAACCTAAGCCTAAGACCCTAAAACCAGGTCTTAATGCTCAAAAAGCCAGGTTAGGTTGTGTGGACCAGACAAAATGTCCTCATGAGGTCAAATGTAAGCAAACCAAAAGATTGGTTTGCTTAAGACACAGCCTATTTAAGACATGTACACACATATGCACAGTTATTCTACACTGAATTACATTCACCTTAACCATAACCAGTTAATGCCAAACCCTAACCTTAACCTAACTGCAATTCAATCTCAGTCCTAAACATAACCAGGAATTAGGTTCTGCCTCATTAGAACCAGGTTTTGGTCTCTATGTAGACTACTGGTCCAGTAAGACTAGTGTTTATGACAGAAAAGCTTCTAAAGAGGTAACAAATACAAGAAAACACACACATACTCTTACATAATACCACAGGCATTACATAAGTGCTCTGAGGCTCCAATAGAGACTGAGACACAGAGAGAGAATCCTCTAAAATCCTATACATCATTAAATGGATGTGAGGAGGCAGCTGAGCTTGAAGTGCAGCTGTAAAGACACTGCTCTACAGTGATGACAGATGACTTTTCCTCCATCTATGAAAAGGCATGCTCAACATTTGTGGTGCTGAAGTGCTACACAAACATCCACTACAGCTGTCACATGTCCACCCTTCACTCTCTAAATATCTGCCATTTGTTTGCAGGATGACCTTTTGTTCCTTGTGTTGTTGAGTGTTTTTTAATTCAAGGACAAAGGTACAGACTAGTGGTGCAATAAAACACAATATTGTCAGGCATCATGAAAAAAACACTTAATAATTCTGTCCTGGTGAATTTCTGTCATCGGGATAATCATGACTGGAGATAATTGCCATTATTTCACGTGTTCCACTTGAAATAGCTGACTAGCTCCTCAACATGCTGCTTCTTTGAAGTGGCACAAGTGGGAGTCTGCATCCTTCTTTCAGTCATTCATAATCCTGTCATCACATCTTGTCTTTCAGTGGCCTATGAGAACAACACGACTGTTAAAATCAAAATATTTAGTCATGAATGTCAGCTTCGAAAGCAAAGGTAGAATCAATGATTTAACCACCACCAATGTGAAGTCATGAGACCTACCAGAGAGAAAACCATAATGTTGTGGTTGTAGCCACTGTAGCACAACTAAATGTTACCTCCTCCCACTAACTTGAAGCTGCTGCCAACTAATAGTAACAACGGCAACTGCTGATATGAGTGACACATTGATTGAACTCAAACACCCTCCCGCTTCTCTGAAATTACCGGTGTGTAAATATTTTGTGGTCACCATGAGTTTTGTCAATGCATCTTACTAGAAAGGTGTTTGCCTCCATGTATGATGATGTTTTTGGAGGTCAGTGCAGATTTAGTGAACTTAACTACAGATTGTTGGACCTTCAAAACAACACAGAGCTACATGACTATGACTTCTCTTCTTTTTACACTTAGTTTACATTTGACTATTTATTGTCACATTCATATTGTTAATAAATTATAGAACTGTTGTAATAGCAATATCCTACTTGAGGTCATGCTGTATCAGCACAGTTGTGATCTCTTCAACATCAACGATGTTCAACAATATTCAGTACAATGGTGCTTGAGCTCTACACCTGCTAGTGGTTAACAGTTAGCATAGGACAGCATGCAGCTACACACAAACACACACACGACAGCATGTGGTTGCATTTCTACTGCAAGTGCTTACTGTACAAGTTAGTGGGTGGTATTACCTAACAAGTCGGACATTTTTGAGCAGAACAATAAGGTGTAGAAATGAGAGGTTAACAAGGGAGCAGCACATAAATGGAAATTTTGGTCTTCACACACAGGATTACAAAAACTTCCTCCTTTTTGTAATCCTGTGGGTTTTTTATTTGTGAAATAATTAGTGATGACTTCACATTGTATTAGTGAATCTTCTACTCAAGTGCACTAGAAAACTCTGGCCTTCACAGACCAGGTTTGATGCCTTTCTTTATCATGTGCAAGAATGTAGCTTTTACATTCAAAGCAAATGCAACAGATTTTGTCTATGGCTATGAAAACTCTTTGTATTTTAAAGAAAAGAAAACACATATAAACATACTAATGGATAGTTTTAAATTACCAACAAAAAAGAAAAAAACTCTCCACACTGGACCTTTAAATAGCCTTCAATCACATTCAAAGTTTAGTTTCGTGTAGTGTTGACCATTGTTTTTAACGGGAACACAGGCTATTTTTGTTTCGACAAGCTTTTCGAAAATCAGCCATTTCAGTGATGTGCAAACACACCTGCTCTGAGGTAGACTAATAAATTATGGTACACTCCATTTCTAGAAAAAAGTGAAATTTCCAAGGCAACATTTGCAACTTCTCAACTGGAACAAGGTGAACTCAAGGGTGATGTCCCTCCCAGTTCCTACTTCTGAGTTCTGAAGTAAATAGAATACAGTATGATACATTCATCCTATACTTACTAAAGGTGCAGTTCACAAATTCTGAATTGTGGTTGTATTTGAAGTGAGGTCCTGACATAAGGTCACTGTAGAACCCCCTGTGCCAAGAACCAGTCTAAGACACCAAGGAACCGAAGGTTGAGAACCTTGAGCAGTGCCGTAGAACTTTGAACTAAAATGTAATAAAATGTATTTCATGTTCATACTTGTAGAACAATAGTAGTATTTTTTAGTAATTTTTGTTAGTTCTAGTTATGATATTTTACATAATAAGAAATTGGAGATGCATCAATGCAGACGTTTGCATGTGAGGTGTCTCATGCTGAGAGACAAACATGGACAATTATTATTATTTACGTTAAATCTCGTAATTCCATAAACAAATGTTACTAACGTGGAATATGACTTCCATAATTGTTTTTAATTATTCACAGCAGATACTTATTTGACCAGGTTTGACCAAGTCAAATAAACCTTCAATTCAAAATGTTAAATCTTAAGATCTAAACACCAAATTTAAATAAGAATGAGTTGAAATCGCTTAGTAAGTGCCTGTCAATATTAAATGATAACAAGCTAATTTTATCTAATTATATTATAATTAGATCTTCTTTTGTATTGTTATCATTTTAGAGTTCATTCTATTTTATTTATTCATTGTTTGCATTTGTGTTTTATATCCAGGCTCTACCAAGCCTGTTATGTTGTTCCAAAAAAACAACAACACGCGTTTGTGTCGTTTTGTTGTGTGGTTTAGGGGAGAAAAAAAGAAAAAAAGCTCTTCTTTAGAGTTTTGTGGTGGTTGGCAGAACAGCTGAAAGGTGCATTACTGCCACAGATAATTGTTTTAATTTTCAAAGAAAGACAGTCTCCATCTTTAGCTTTGCATTACATTCCCTCCTCATGTATTCCTCCTAAATATCACTGACACACAGCGTATTTCTGTATGAGATCAAGATATTAGACATGCTTTCAAAGTGTCTCTCCTCTCATGAGTGACAACTTCACCTCTGTGATAGGCTTTCCTCAAGCTCTCTCTCTCTCTGTCTCTCTCTCTGACCTACAGAGAAGAAAATAAAAGAACATTTCAGGAGGCTGCATGTGGCAAAAGCAGAAAAAAAGAGGAAAAACAAAAGTAGGATGGATGGAATGTATGTATCTGTACTGTGTGCATTCATCTGGAAAAAATGAATGACAGCAAAAAAGTGCTTTTTGTTGCAGATGGAGAAAATCGTACAACTGCAGTGTGTGTGTATGTGTGTGTGCATGTTGCTTCCTACCTAAAGGTTACACGTTAATACTGGCATTTAATCAGTGATGCAGCAAACATGGGCAGAAAGAAACCAGGCCTGTGGTAGAACTCATAGGACATAGGACAGCATGCATAATTTGTTTTCTACCCTGTAAATACAACACAGAAGTTACAAGTTCACAAATTCTTTATTATAACTACACGCTATACCTCAAAACTAAAAATCTTCCTACGTTCACACTTGCCATTGCCACAACAGTATATTTGGTGCAAATCACCTGTATATAAAAAATGGGGAATCTGTGTCTTGTGAGGGAGAGAAATGTACAACAGAACAGTTACACCATCACAAATTTGTCGTTACGAGCATTCAAATCCTGTTCTGTGTATCACGAGTTGTACGCTTAGAGTTTTGCTCATACCACCACAGTATATTACGATCAGAACATGTTCAGAATTACTTCCTTAATTAACTTCATCATATAATGAAAGAAAAAAAAATCCAAATGATGTAAACATCATAGAAAACTGGATGAAATATTAAAATCAAACATTTTCCTCCAACCCTCACCTCACCTGGCAACCAACATGATTTAGATCTCAAAATACACGACAAAATTATACTACCTTAATTTATAAATTAAGTTAATTCAAATGCATGTCAACGGCGACAACATTAGAATTTCCCCATGTGAATAAATACAGCTTCCACACAAATGCTGTGTGAAGTTTTATTCAATTGTAACAACAGCATCAATTATAAGACAAATGAATTTAAAAGCAACATCCACAGAACCTATTTCACATATTAAAAGCTTCATGTGCGTCTTTCTCATTGTGCAGCTGTTGAATCCTGCACGACTTCAGAGGTTTAAATAGTTGCTTTCATATTCACACATTTAACTTTTGAATACTGCAAGGAAGGAGGAGTGACGGGCACATAACAGTAACAGCAGTTTGCTCCTTGCTGTGTATTATTATTAGAATAATTCTATAACTTAAAATTACAGATTACTATCATCATGACTTAAAGTTAACATTTTCAGGGACCGTTCTGGGAGTGTGAACACTTGTTGGACTTTACGGAGAGTCGTCTTCTGGCTCTGTGACAAATGTCAACACTAGACTGTAACCTACAGTACATCAGATATGAGTGGCAAGAACTCTGCTGTCATCTCTTATTTAATTCAACATATTGGTGAAATTTTTTTTGGCTGGGTTCTTTGTTTTGGTGATCCAGGGTTTCACTGTGCGAAACTGCATCATGCCTTTGATAATGTAGTGGATTGCGGCAGTGGTGGTGCTGATGTTAGTTTCTTCCCAAGGATGGATTTAGTTTCAAAATAAAAGTCAGAAAATGCATCACTATCGGATATTAATACAGGAGGCTGTGGAAAGAGTCCATTCCATGGCATGCATATCACAGATGACATTCCTGGTCCCAGGACACCTCCATCGTCATCAGGAAGGCACAGCAGCAGCTGCACTTTCTAAAGGAAATTGACGAAAGTGGGACTCCAACAGAGGCACCTGAAAAACGTCTACCGTAGAGTGGTGAAGAACATCCTGTCGTACTCCATTACAGCATGATATGGGAGCTGCAACAGGAAAGACCAGAAAGCACTGCAGAGGGTCATCAAGAGGGCACAAAACATCATTGGGAATAATCCGCTGTCAGCCAAGGACATATACAAGGCCCACTGTCTCAGCAGGACCTCCAACATCATCCAGGACACAATATCTCTAAACTTCTCCCTTCTGGCAGGAGATACAGGTCATTGCATTCAAACACCACTAGACTGAAGAACAGCTTCTTTACTAAAGCTGTCCACATACTTACATACATACAGACCACCACACTGACACTGACACGCACACACACCAGACACACACAGATCAGGTTTACTTTATACAGCCTTCTGTGCAATAACTTTACACTGTTAGTGTGAACCAAGTGTTTTTACCCTTTATAGTGTTCTATTATGCACATATTATT
Source organism: Brachirus orientalis (assembly GCA_016785285.1). Lineage (NCBI taxonomy): Eukaryota > Metazoa > Chordata > Actinopteri > Pleuronectiformes > Soleidae > Brachirus > Brachirus orientalis. The sequence continues at coordinate 51,366 of JAFBJR010000024.1, forward strand.
CTACTGTTTTGGATATATTTATACTGCTGATTTGTATTATAATTGTGTTTTACACATCAGGGAGTGCCAAAGAAATTTTGATGTTTTGCTGTATTGCAAAGCCTATCCTATCCTATCCTATCCTATCCTATCCTATCCTATCCTATCCTATCCTATCCTATCCTATCCTATCCTATCCTTATACGGACCAACACAATAAATATTAGGGATGCACAGATCCGATATTAATATCGGATGTCAGCCTTAATGTTGCCAAAACAGCCAGACCTGCATAGCAGCTCAAGCACTGCTGTCCAGGTGCAGGGATTTTTAGCGAGAAAACAACTGCTTCCTCAGACATCTATACCAGTACTGGGGAGTCAACGGACATCGCTCCCCTGGCCTTGCTGCCACTGCTATAAAATACCTCTGTGCCCCCTGCACTAGTGTAGAAAGTGACAGACTGTTTAGAACAATCTCTGATATCATGGATGAAAAAAGAAACAGACTTACACCATAAAGAGATAAGAGTTTGATGTTTGATTTATGTTTGTGTGTGTTTGCCCTAATAAGTTCAGATACTTATTTATTTGCAATTCAAGCTGCTATACATGTTTTATTTTCCTATTTGCACTAAATACAAATAAATTGCAAATGTGAAAAAAGAGTGTCAAATGACAGAAATCACACTTTATCTAAACATATTTATTTTTATATTTTATTTACTTAAATTTCTAATAATTTATTTCTGCATGCATGTGTTTATTTTCTTTAGTCTTCAATCACAGTTGTCCTTCATAATTATAAAGTCTCTGTTTCTCTCTGCAGCTCTGCACAAGTTAATACCATGAAATCAACAGCACAATCCTTTTGACCAACAGGAAGATTATATTGTATGAGCTTGAGCTTTAACATGTGTCCTCATGTCACAAGCTACACAATCCTCTTTATTTCCTCTTTATTCCATTATTGTCTGTAGAGTATCAAAAAGTTGAAGCCACCCCCAACACATGCACATACAAAAACCACAACACCAAACACATGAACATGCACTCCATACATGCATGTGCCCCTGTCCAATGCCCAACATCTGCATCTATATAAACAGATGGCCTGATATTAATCCCATCACACGGATATGCACACACACACACACACACACACAAACCACAATGTTACCTAAATGTTCCTTTTATTCTCTGGCCTAACATGATCCTCCCTGCTGTAAACCATGACATCACTCTCTCGACCCAGCAGAGTGTGTGTTTCTTTTTGCTTGCAGATTATCTTCCTGTTACCTGAGAATCTCGTAGTACATGGTTATTTTGCTTACTTTTAAAGGGGTAGTTTGTTTTTTTGAAATGTGGGAGTATCATGTACTGACACATAATCAATGAGACATGGAGGCTTGCCACCATGCAGGGACGGGAGAAAAAAAAAAATCTGATTTTAGCCTCTTAACAAAAGGCTCACCTAATAAAATTGATGCCAGTTTAAGTCTGATAACTAACAGCTATTTTCACTGCTTTATATCTTTGTTGGACAACTTCATGTGTGTTTGTGGAAGTGATAACCTTTACGAGGTTTATCGAATGCATCTGCTCCTATAAGTGCTTCACGTTGTGAACCCTGCAACACTTTCACTAGCTTTCATACGGTGGAGTTTAGAATATTCACATATTTGACACATAATACCATTGAATATTCGAAAAGCATTTTTGCTACTCTTCTCAGCAGTGATCTGAGTTGCTTTGCAAACAATTTTCAGTTTCCTGTCAGAAAAGACAATGGTGAGACAAACATATTGTAGTGCTGGTACAAAATTGGCAAAGGAATAGAAAATGGTTAGAATGGCTGATTTTCTCACCAGTGATCACTGATAACAACAGTGACCATTGATGACAACACAGCTGTGGCACCAAAAGCATCGTAATAGAAATGTGCTTGCAGCTCACTGAGGAGAGGAGACTGGATGTTCCTTCATATCAGTTTTTATGTTGACACCTGACAGTGAAATGTAATATTCCCAGCCACTGCTGTCATCTGATTCTTTCTGACAAATCACAGCTGAGAAGAGCACGGCACTCATCCAGGTTTTAAAGCAGTCATGAGACAGAGAGAAACAAAAGTTATGCATGTAACTACTGTTCTATGAATCCTGGACGACTGCCAGAGGCGGTGCTTTAAGCACTGGATATTCCGTGCATGCCTGCCTAGGTTGTGTGTCTTTGAGTTTTTTTTTGTGGTCATGCTCTTCTTCCTTCTTTCTTTTTCAAACAACCAATATAGATTTAGCATAAGAGGGTTGTCTCTTCACTTACCAGTATTCTTTATTGGCAAGTCAATAACAATAAGGACAGTCTATAGAGTAACTTGAGAGCATGGCGTCTTACCCAGTGAGAAAGGAATAGTTGAGCCTGTCACAGCTTCACAAAACATCTGAAGCTCTGACCAAACAAGGCTCTTCACGATAGATGATAGAAGAAAGTTTAATGAGGAAAAAATACTCTACATCTACTCTGCAAGAAGGTGAAAAGGAACTGATCCTCAGGTGGCATCAGAAGATAAGCCCTTCCTTCGGTCCACCGTGGTCACATGCGACATTTGTTAGTATAAGATACTCCACCTACGCATGCACAAGACGGAATATCCAGTGATTAAAGCACCACCTGGCAGTCAATAAGGATGAAATAGAACTTGTTTGCCAAGATTGATGCAGTCATTGTCGTCAACATTGTCATCTGAAAACCTGTAGTGTCACTTTGTAAATTGCAGTAGTGTTGTGGACTTCATACTCAACTCTGCTCTAAAAGTGTTGCTTGATTAACGTAAATTGATTAAAGCAGAGTTTATTTTTTTGACATAATCATGCCACAAAAAAAATCTAATGCCCATCCACAAAGTTGACCATCATAAAACATTATAAAACTGATGTGTGTTTGCATTCTGTGTACAAGTAAAACACAACACAGCCTACTGAGACAAAGCAATACAAATCTTATGTATACTCCAAGTGTGAGTGTGTACATTAGATTGCGTCTCCATTATCCATTATCATCCTCTTTTATGTTATCCATCTTCTGCCGCTTATTCAAGGTCAAGTCTTCCATGTTATTAAGCAAGATAAATATGCCTGCCCTTATTGTCTGAAATTAAAGCTTTCATTGGGTGTGCAAGGGGTGCCACAGCACAATCAGTACTGACTATGTGTCAGTACCTTCTGCAACCACACATTAAAAAAAAAATCAATATATTGTACAAGAGACAAAAAGGATGTTTTATAAGGCCATTGTGACTGCAACAGTCAATCGCCCAAATATAAGCAATTAATCTGTGAGGAAACAAAAACATTTGTGCGGCAAATTAGATTGATACGACACGTTCGTGAGATAAAGCACTAACAAAAAACAGACAGTTCTAACTATATGTCAGTACCTCATTCAAACCCACGTCACAAAACCTAAAATGATGAGACAAAAATCTCCAATCACATTCTACAACCAGTGTCCATGTTCCTGTCTCTGTCCTCTTAAACCCTGCTGTGACTCAGATTTGTGGTCTCCACCAGGAGAGTTTTGAAATGTGAACATCCCCAAGGACTCGAGGAATTCTGAGGCACAGGAAACAGTAAAACAACAACTACTGCAAAACATTGTCCCTGTGCATGTTATTTCAGAGGGTGAAAAAAACACAGGGCAAGGAGAGGAGTGTCCATCTAGATATCTGACCCACAAGAGCGCTGTAGTGATGGGATACTGTTGTTTCACACCCACACACGCAAACACTAGCAGCTGACACAATTTACTGGTTGTCATGGCAGCAGGGTTAGGAGTGTCTGTTGTCATCAGCAAAAAAAAGGCTGATTTGCCTGAGTTGCACAATGGTTCCAAAAAGTGTACCCTCATTATAAACACATACACACTGGTTGTGAGGGAATCTGGAATATATGGAATAGATTGTAGCTGTTAAAGGGGAATTCCTCTGTTTCAGAATCTGCCATAAATAACGGCGTAATTTCACTGGTGTGTGCCTCCACTTTTAGTTTATTGCTACTCTGGCAAAGTAGAGATAGTTTGTACTCTTACAAAAGCTGAACAAAGAACATGTAGTGCATACAGTCAGGTCCATAAATATTGGGACATTGACACAATTCTAAACTTTTTTGCTCTGTACACCGCCACAATGAATTTGACATAAAATGAACAAGATGTGATTTTACTGCAGACTTTCAGCTTTAATTTGAGGGTATTTACATCCAAATCAGGTGAAGGGCATAGGAATTAAAACAGTTTGTTTATGTGCCTCCCACCCTCTGAAGGACCAAAAGTAATGGGACAAATTACCAATCATCAATCAAACTTTCACTTTTTAATAATTGGCTGCAAATCGTTTGCAGTCAATTACAGCCTGAAGTCTGGAATGCATCGACATCACCAGATGCTGGGTTTCATCTCTGGTGATCCTCTGTCAGGCTTCTACTGCAACTGTCTTCAGTTCCTGCTTGCTCTTGCTGCATTTTCCCTTTAGTTTTGTCTTGTTCAAAACTTGCTCTTCAGCAAGTGAAATCCATGCTCAATCGGATTCAGGTCAGCTGATTGACTTGGCCATTGCATAACATTCCACTTGTTTGCCTTAAAATAACTCATTGGTTGCTTTCACAGTATGCTTCGGGTCATTGTTCATCTGCACTGTGATGTGCCGTCCAATGAGTTCTGAAGCATTTGGCTGAATATGAGCAGATAATATTGCCCGAAACACTTCAGAATTCATCCTGCTGACAAAAGTCAGTAGTCACATCATCAATAAATACAAGAGAACCAGTTCCATTGGCAGCTATACATGCCCACGCCATGACACCACCATGCTTCACTGATGAGGTGGTATGGTTCAGATCACGAGCCATTCCTTTCCTTCTCCATACTCTTCTCTTCCCATCACTCTGGTACAGTTGATCTTTGTCTCATCTGTCCATAGGATGTTGTTCCAGAACTGTGAAGGCTTTTTTAGATGTTGTTTGGCAAACTCTAATCTGGTCTTCCTGTTTTTGAGGCTCACCAATGGTTTTCACCTTGCGGTGAACCCTCTGTATTCACTCTGGTGAAGTCTTCTCTTGATTGTTGACTTTGACACACATACACCTACCTCCTGGAGAGTGTTCTTGATCTGGTCAACTGTTGTGAAGGGTGTTTTCTTCACCAGGGAAATAATTCTTCGGTCATCCACCACAGTTGTTTTCCGTGGTCTTCCAGGTCTTTTGGTGTTGCTGAGCTTACCGGTGCATTCTTTCTTTTTAAGAATGTTCCAAACAGTTGATTTGGCCACACCTAATGTTTTTGCTATCTCTCTGATGGGTTTGTTTTGATTTTTCAGCCTAATGATGGCTTGATTTGCTGATAGTGACAACTCTTTGGATCTCATATTGAGAGTTGACTTCAACAGATTCCAAATGCAAATAGCACACTTGAAATGAACTCTAGACCTTTTTTCTGCTCCTTGTAAATGGGATAATGAGGAAATAACACACACCTGTTATTGGAACATGGAACAGCTGAGCAGCCAATTGTCCCATTACTTTTGGTCCCTTAAAAAGTGGGAGGCCTATATACAAACTGTTCTACTTCCTACACTGTTCATCTGATTTGGATGTTAAATACCCTCAAATTAAAGCTGAAAGTCTGCAGTTAAAGCACATCTTGTTCATTTTATTTTAAATCCATTGTGGCGGTGTACAGAGCAAAAAAAAGTTTAGAATTGTGTCAATGTCCCAATATTTATGGACCTGACTGTAGGTGATATAACTTGTGCTACAAAGACTTTCATTTTAAATGTATATGGATATTGTATATGGATATTATATCTATATGACATGAGACTTAGATTTTGGATATCTTCATATCACGATAAGGTACCACTGATGACTTTTCATTTTATATTATACAGTATATATTAAAAATACAAATTGGCAATATTTGTTTTTTGTTTAAAGAATACAATTTCAATGTTTCTAACATACAGAAATAGCCTTCATTTAACATTAAAACAAAAAAAGAAATAAAGCAGATATTATCTGAAATGTGGCAGGAACTGCACACAAGGTAACACACAGTAAAAGTCCAAAGTTTTCATGATTAAAAGTTAGCTCACAAGTAAGCAGTCTAAAAATACAAGCAAACAAATCTGAAGGGGCTATAGGCAAAGTCAAAGATCAAAAACCAGGAAAATTACAACAGAAAGTAGAAGCACTCAGAGAGCACAGACCTCTGCCAAGCAATGATAAAGAGTCTGTCAAAAAAAATCGTGAATCTAGACGGTGTTTCGGATCAGCGAACGTTTCTGAAAGTTTCATCAAAATCTGTCCATAACCTTTTGAGTTTTTTTGCTAACAGGCAGACAAAACAAATGCTTTCAAAAACATTTACGCTTGTACAGGGACTGACAAACTGGCACAGGGCAGAGGGAGCAAAACAGACCAATACACATGGGAGGTTGGGCTGATAGGCACAGGTGAAACTCAGTACAAACAAAATCTAGCAATATAGCATATAACAGCTTTATTCACAAAATATTTTTTTCCTGTTTGTTTGTTTTATTAATGTAGCATCTGAGGTGAACAGACTGGCATGCTGAATATATTAAATCATCCACTGAAAGAGTGATGAATGTTAATGATCAGTTGAAATGTGTGTGTCTCTCCTAGTTTCAGAATTTCAAGCCTTTGCTTTTAAAGAAAACCTTATTAAAGACTGTTGAGAATGTTTTCTCATTGTGTGACTATGTGCCATCATAATCATCATCATCTACAGGCTGTATATTTTCTCTCAGTGTAAACCCTGCAGAGAGAGGAGGGTGAAGAGAGGTCAGAGGTAATGTTCCACAGAACTGTGAGTCTGTGGTCACTAATATCAGATCAAAGTCACAGGGGATTATCAGATCCTCACTAATTTCCTCAGAGGCTTACACATTCACAAGAAAAGAAAAAACTCACATACTCAATGGTTTTTGCATGTGCAGGTTTGGAGTCCAGGATGAATGCAGGGGGTGAATTCAATTAAAGAGAGTAATGAGTGTCCCACAGGGCTCCATACCAGTATATTTATCTTTTTCACTCAGTGAAGTATTTGCTCGGAACAGTCAATTAACACTGATTTTTCTCCACAGTAGTTTGTAAGTGAATTTAAAAATACTTTAATAAAATGTGGGCTATTAAATATCAGGTCACTTTCCTCAAAATCACTCTTAGTCAATGATTTAATTGTAGATAATCATATTGATCTTCTCTGCTTAACTGAAACATGGTTACAAGAAAGGGAATATGTAAGTTTAAATGAATCCACTCCCCCTACTCATATTAACACACATTGTCCACGAAGCACAGACCGAGGAGGAGGGGTTGCAGCAATTTATAACTCAAGTCTGCTAATTAAACCAAAACTTAAACACAAGTCCTTTGAAATTCTTACTCTTAGTCTTGCTCATCCAAACTGGAAACTACAACAACCTTTCCTGCTAGTTACTGTCTACCGTCCACCTGGCCCTTATTCAGAATTTTTGTATGAGTTCTCTGACTTTCTACCTGAATTAGTTCTCAGCACAGATAAAGTAATTATTATGGGTGATTTTAATATTCATGTAGATATTGACAATGACAGTCTCAGCTCTGCTTTTATGTCTGCAGTGAACTCAATTGGTTTTACTCAACATGTTAATAGACCCACTCATAGCTTTAACCACACTCTCGACCTTGTGCTGACTTACGGCATAAATGTCAAAAATTTTGTGGGTTTTCCCCATAACCCTCTACTCTCTGACCATTTTCTAATCACATTTAGTTTTCCGATGCTCAGATAACTATTACTACAGTCAAAATCTGTCTGAGATGACGGTATCTAAATTTAAGGAACGAGTTCCACTGGCACTGACATCACTGCACAATATAAGTGTCATTATAAGCGAGGATCCCTGCCCAAACTTAACTCCCCCTAAAAGGTTGGCCCCTTGGTATAACTGCACATTACGTGCTTTGAAACAAACAACACGCAAGCTAGAAAGGAAGTGGCGCTCCACTAATCAAGAGGAGTCCTTCTTAGCCTGGAAGGATAGTCTGTTAACATACAAGAAAGTCCTCCGTAATACCAGAACATCCTATTATTCATCTTTGATAGAGGAAAACAAGAATAATCATAAGTTTCTCTTCAGCACCGTGGCCAGACTGACAGAGTCATAGCTCTGTTGAACCAACGATCCCACTAATTCTAGGTAGTGACGACTTCATGATATTCTTCACTAATAAGATAACAACCATTAGAGAAAAAGTTAATCGCATCCTGCCAACTAATAATACAGATTTGTTGTCCTTGCAACCACCTGTCACATCTCATTTAGATAACTTCTTACCTATAGATCTCTCTGAGTTAAACGCAATAGTAGCAGGATCTAAACCCTCATCTTGCCTACTCGACCCCATCTCCACAACAATATTCAAGAAAGTTTTACCATTAATTAATAAGTCCATATTGTGTCAAATAAATCTCTCTCTACTTACAGGCTACGTACCACGCTCTTTTAAAGTTGCTGTAATTAAACCCCTACTTAAAAAACTTACTTTTGACCCGGATGTTCTCGCTAATTATCGTACAATATCTAACCTTCCGTTTATCTCTAAAATCCTCGAAAAAGCTGCAGCAAGCCAATTGTGTGATCATCTGCTCAGCAACAACTTGTTTGAGGACTTTCAGTCAGGGTTTAGAAAACACCATAGCACGGAAACAGCACTACTAAAAGTCACAAACGACCTTTTGATGGCCTCAGATAATGGCCTTGTATCTATACTAGTACTGTTAGACCTGAGTGCTGCATTCGACACTGTTGACCATAACATTCTATTAAAGAGGTTGGAGCATGTTATTGGTATCAAAGGAACCGCATTAAACTGGTTTAAATCCTACTTATCAGAGAGATCTCAGTTTGTTCATGTTAATAATGAGTTTTCTCTCCCTACTGGAGTTAATCATGGAGTTCCACAGGGTTCAGTTCTAGGACAACTTCTTTTTACTTTATACATGCTCCCCCTGGGTAGCATTATTACAAAACACAAGCTAAATTTCCACTTTTATGCAGATGACACACAGTTCTACATATCCATGAAGTCATATGACAGTAATCAAGTTATAAAGCTCCAGGAATGTCTCACAGACATTAAGACCTGGATGACACATAACTTCTTACTTCTTAACACTGATAAAACAGAAATTATGTTGCTCGGCCCCAAACACCTTAGGGAAACTATACCTGAACATTTAGTCACCTGAGATCCCCAGAGTCTGCTCCAGTCTCTGCAGTAGAATTTTATGATCAATGGTGTCAAATGCAGCACCATTGATCATAAAATTCAATGGTGCTGCATTTGACAGCACCATTGAATTTTAATTGAATCCTAGTTCCCATTATCCTAGTTAATGGGAACTAGGATAAGAGAGCACATCACTCCAGTGCTGAGCTCTTTACACTGGCTCCCTATTAAATTTAGAATAGAATATGAAATCCTCCTCCTCACATATAATGCACTCAGAGGTCAGGCCCCGTCTTACCTAAAAAATATGATTATTTCATACCACCCAAATAGACCACTGCGCTCAGAAAATAGAGGCCTGCTTGTAGTTCCCAGAGTCTCTAAGAGTAGAATGGGAGGCAGAGCTTTCAGCCACCAAGCTCCTCTCCTGTGGAACCAGCTCCCATTGTGGGTCCAGGAGGCAGATACTGTATATTTACCTACATTTAAAGTTAGATTTAAGACTTTCATTTTTAATAAAGCTTATAGTTAGGGCTGGTTCAAGTCAACACTGACCCATTGCTTAATTATGCTGCCATAGGCCTAGACTTCTGGGGGAACAGCCATTATGCAGCAAGTACTCTCATTCTCTTTATGTCTCTCTCTCTTTCTTCGCTGTCTCCTTCTCCCTCCTCTCCTCCTAAAAGGCTCATACTTTTATCATGTCAATAACATTGTTTTCTCTCCCGTTCCCTAGTTTGTGCTCTTCCTCCTTCCCTCTCTCTCTGTCTTATTTCACAGATATCCCTGATTCCAGAGCTTCAACACCACAGCTCAAATATTCTAACTATAACCATTACCATATATCATAATAGCTACTTGTTACTGCTAAGGTTATTTATTCTCATCCACCCATCATTAACGGCTTGTCCTCTTCTGAGGGTCCCACGAGGAGCTGGAACCAACCCCAGATGGTGGCAGCGTATGTCACACCCTGAATGAGATGATGATGATAATTGTTCTTAATGTTACTGATTCTTGAATCATCCTGGTCTCTGTCTTTCTTGTCTTTTCTCTCTGTGAATTTTTCATGCTTTGTTTGTAACTTGTAATCTGCTGAACTTGTCTCTGTATATGTGACACCTACTGCACGTCTGTCCGTCCTGGAAGAGGGATCCCTCCTCTGTGGCTCTTCCTGAGGTTTCTCCCATTTTTTCCCTTAAAATGGTTTTTTTGTGGAGTTTTTCCTCACTCGATGTGAGGGTCTAAGGATAGAGGGTGTCACATGCTGTACAGACTGTAAAGCCCTTCGAGGCAAATTATGTTTGTGATGCTGGGCTATATAAATAAAATTGACTTTACTTGACTTTATGTGTGTTGGAAGGGTGATTGACTGGCTTGTTATCGAGAGTTGCAGGCTGAAACCTCACTGGGGTTTGTCATCAGTTGTGATCACCAACATTTACATTTTTCTAATGGTGGAGCTTTTTTAAACATTAAAATAGTTTTTTGGTGATTCATCCCCTCTGTCATTCCTCACACCAGCTGGCTGTGCACACATGCTAATGAAGTATGACATGTCGATAAATGTCACATGGAATAAAATTATCTTGCAAGCTAATTCTCCTTTTTCAGGCCCTGTGGGTGAAAATGTAGCTGCGGATATAGAGAGACAAAAAAATTGGTATGATGGGATTTTAAAGAATATCGAACAGAATGTAATGCTGCAATTTATGTGTTTCAGTGTAATTTTGCATTGTGGATAATTCATATTAATATATTTGTACTGTTATCGCTACATGTTGGATACACTGTGTATGTTAATGTAGGTCAACAGCAAGCCAAACTCGTTTTTTCTTTGTGAGTCAGGACAGCTGAGCATCTTGCTCCTTTTATTACTTGCTTCTTACTTGTCAGCAGTAACATTACAGATGCAGCTTGAAAAACACGAGTGAAAACTGCAATAGAAAAATAAAATGCACATCAGCTTCATGAAAAAACAATTTCACCACAAAATGGCTACTACTGCATAACCTGCTCAAAGGTAGACTAGCTTTAATATTTGTCGCAAACTTTCATATGTTGATTAGTCCGCTAGCGCGATTGCTATGCTAATACAGGTTTGTTAGCATTTCACAAGGGTGACGATAATCCCTGCTAACACATACAAAATGATCTCCAAAACAGATTCTGTACATCTTATAACCACACTCATTGAATACTCACAGCCGTTGCTTTCGATGGTGTAAACAAGAATTGACACAGGAGGAGCTGTTAGGACGGCCACAGTAACTTTTAGATGGCACGCTTTGCTTTTCTCTCTGCGACAGCATCTAACGTTACCCATAATATATCGCAACTAGAGGCAACGCCTTCAAAATAAAGTTCAGATAAACCAATACGGAATTGTGTACAAATTATTTTAACTAAAGAGACTTTTTTTTTTTTTAGCATGGACTATCACATTTTAACATTTTAATACTAAATTATTATGAACCATTTTGGAAACACACACTTCCTGATGGCAGAACAATATTTAAGTTTGCATCCTTGCATTTTAGTACAGAAGGTATTATTTTGATGGGGATATCCCAATCAGCTTTTTGGCCCGTCATTCCAATATGATCTTAGTACTGTTCATAAGATAATAATGCAGCCCATGGCTTGTAGCCAGTGGGCTTGTAGCCAGTGGGCTTGTAGCCAGTGGGGTTGCAGTCAGTGGGGTTGCAATTGGAATCCCCACCAGGTCAAAAAGGCTGTGGTACCCCTGAGCAAGGTACCCAACATCCATTGTTCCCCAGGCACTGCTCAGTGGCTGCCCACTGCTCCAAATTCTAGGAAGGTTCCTGCTAAAGGGTGGATTAATAAAAAGCAAAATTTCCCAGCTCTAAATGTTTCCCTGGCTGGGCGACATGGGAAAAATTTATGAGATAGACAAATATATACCACGATGTAAATCAATATTTTTAGGTTTTTATATATATGAATAAATTATATGACATAAATCATCTATTTTTATACCATATCCCAATAAAGGAGATATATGGGGATATAAAGCTGCACAAAGATTTCTTTGGACTCACGAAAAGTTTATTTTGCTTCTCAAAAGGAGAGTGACAATACAGAGTAAATACAGTAGTAAAAATCAATTGTTTATAATATGTGTATGTATGATATATTACATGATCTTAAAATGATCTTAAATACCTGCTTTATTTCTTTGGCTTTTTAATGTTAAACAAATGATATTTACATGTGCTATAAATAATTAAATTAACTACTAATATGGTCAAGTTCAGCTATAACACAAATAATTATTTATTGATGTTTTTTTTACATATAATTTTAATTGATTCCATACATTACATATATATCAATATATATTATTTCATTTGTAATTTGTAATTATTTCACTCATTTATTTAAAATAATAATTATCATGATAATCAACAACAACCTTTAAAACAGGGAAAAATCATAGATACCTTATCATGATATGACAATATCCAAAATTAAAAACCACATAATTTCATGATATAGATATATTATTGATATACTACACAGTCTTACCTCACACCACATGGTGTTGTACAAGTTGTGCTAAAAAGACAACACAGGATCATACAAGACACAAGAAACTGCAGTATTGGACACAAACTCACACAAATGCACACAAACACGTCAAAGATACTGATAAAATCCGACATCTCATATGTAGGTCACCTTGCCATTGCTCTGCTGAGTAATATAACATGTAAGCCTTATTCTCAATATGTGTATGTGCTTGTTTGTGCATGAAATGGACAAAAAATGCAAAGGTCAAGTCAGTGTTAAGGCAGGTGATACAGGCAGGTCATACCACACACTGCATTATATTAATATGCAGTGTGTGGTATGACTCCATACTAAACACTGGAGAAGACACAGCGGTAGATGTCTCGCACACATTCACACACACAGAGGTTTGCACAGCTAATCTTCTCAGGACTCTGCAGTAACTTCCATTCATTTGGACATAATGAACAAACACTTATCCCTGACTTTAATCATAACCAGTTAACCCAAACCACCATGACCATGACTAACCCAGTCCTTAACCTAACCACAATTTGAATCTTATCTCAGTCCAAAACTTAACCAGTTCCTCAGAAATTAGGTTCTGCCTCATTAGGACCAGGTTTTAGTTAGACTATTAGTCCTGACAAAGTCAGTGTTTATGCAAGAAAAGAGGTGACAAATCCAACTGCACACTCAAACACACACATACTATGATGACAGTTTGCCTCCAGCTGCTATAATTGTTCAAAATATTAATAAGACTGTGTCTGCTGTTAGATTTTGGTGGTTCTCAATACCTTTGGTGCCAGGATGTCTGCCAGGATCTGAACATCCATCAGCATTGAGTGTTAACAAATGTACACTTCACACACTTCAGCCTTTCTACTCTTTTCACACTTCAAACCTCCTTCCAGACAACCCCCTGCTGCTTACTGGCTGTACTCAGCTATGTGGAATATACATCCTTTGTCCTTTCCAATCTTCAAACCTTCACAGTTTCCCCCCTAACCAGACCTTCTCCTATTGGTTACATCTCCCTGACAGGTAACATTCAGACTGAGAAACCACTCCCCCAAATGGAAATATAACTACTATTTCCATTTCATAGAATTCAGAGTTTTGCTTCAAGAAACCAGAGTTTTGCTTCGTAAAACTCTCCAGTTGCTATTTTTATTTGAGGACTGTCGACACATTGTGTATTGATGTTGTTTGTTCATTCGCCGGTTACCTTCGAGTCTTTTGCCTGAATCCATTCAATTTTCTGCAGGAAATCTTAAACAGCCGAAGCTTTTCACTGCCTAGACATCCCAGTAGGATGTCTAAGCAGACACAACATGTCACACACCCACCCAGTGACATGCCGGGCAGGTTCACTTTCTTCCACTCTACTTCCAAAGTTGATATTCTAATTCTCAAACGTACAGGTTATTTAACGATTATATGTCACATTCAATCCAGCCTCCAGGATCATATGTTATGTTATTTACACTTATTTACATGCCAACAGACATGCATAACAGTAGCGTTTTCACCACTTGTGGCATGTTCGGCAGAAATGAGGAAGGATGATGATAACTAGGGCTGCAACAATTAGTTGACCTAATTGACCACGTCAATTATTATAATTCAGCAACATGGAATTTCATTGTAGAAGTGCTGTTAACCTGTATAATTAAAATATCACATCTGGTGAACCATGTTCAATAACTGCAATACCCTACATGTAGTGCTGGGGACAGTAGGGCCATTTCTCCCATTGTACTCACCAACTGCTTTCTGAACCAATGAAGAAGAATGAATGAAAAAAAGGGGGGTTATATCACAATGACCACCTCACTCACTAGAAGCTTAGAAACAAGGACTGATTCAAAAATGTAATTTATTTATTGCAAAAATAATATACTACTATACTATGCTTCCTCATAGTATAGTAGTATGTTAGCTTATATGGAGTTTGAACTGAGAACTATGCACATCTATGTGCTAAAATCTAAAAACACTGGGGGCTCTTCAGGGAGATATCACACTGCTGCGAGGAAGTAGATTGAACAGTCACTGCAATCAATGAGAACAATGGTGCTTGGAGATAAAGCTAATGCTAAAAGTTGTCACTTTATGCACATGTAGCTCTCCATGTGATTAATCCTATTACACTCAACAACAGACTGTAATACAGATATAAAATACAGCTAAATGTCACTGTTCACCATTAAGAATCAAGTATTCAACCAAGCTGTTTAGTCATTTTTGCTAATGTGTCAAGTGCTGTGACTTACAGCTGTAGCTGTTTTCCTTGTTTGTTTTTTTTTGTTGTTCATGTTAATAACATTACTAGCATTTATTCTAAATAAACAGAAATAACCGGGACTAGTCGATTAATCAAAAATCTGCCAATTCTGCCAAATCTGCCAATTAGTTGAATATCAAAATCGTTAGTTGCAGCCCTAATGATAAACATTTAAACATTTAATGTTGTAGAGGTTACCATACACCAGAAGATCCTTATTACAACACAAGATCAAACTATGTCGCAAAGATAAAACATGCCATGAGGTAATAAAATCAAAATACACCAGGATGTCACTATGATTTGTCCCCAATATCGAGCTTTGTTGATAATCTTCACATTTTACTCACCACTGTCAGCCCCTCTACTTTAAAGGAACTGTCATCATACAACTGAAATTATGAGCTGATGGAGGGTTGATCAGAGCCACAGACTGGACCTACCAGTTTGAACCTGATTGAATGTGTCTAACATTCATAAATGTTTTCTTGGTGGGAGGACACCAGTGAGCCCAGAGGAAACCCATATGCAAACTTCAAACACAAAGGTCCCAAAACAGGAATCAAACGCAGCACCTTCTAACTGTGCGGCAACCATGCCATTTACCACTTTATCATCCACATCAGGATTGTGTGGCCTCTGGAGCCAATCCCCACTGACATAAGGTGAAAGGCAGCGTCACAGCCTGGATAGGTGAAATGATTTCCATTGGGCCCATCAATTATCAGAATCTGGAGTTACTATGTACTTACTAAGTATCGATGACCCATCTGATGTTGGGCTGATGTTTCTAAATCCAGATTTATGCCAGATTCTTAACTTCTTATAAAAGTTATGGACTTAGGCCAGGAGAGCTTTGTCTGGAGACAGTTTCTCCTTTCTTGTCTCAGACTTTGGATTATTTTGCTAGTTGGGATATTTAACAGGAAATGATGTGATATAACGTGACAGAGCTCACCAGCCACTCAACCTTCCCACAATACCAACCTACACACACACACAAACACACACAGACACAGACACACACACAGGTTTCCATGACCAGAGGACATTGCATTGACTTACATTTTTTTCACTGAGACTTACTTTAACCATAACCATAATAATAGTGCTCTAATCTTAACCCTGACCCTAACCTTAACCTCAGCCTGACTTTAAAACATGTCTTCACCTTAAAATGTAGTTATTTATATTATGGGGACTTGATTTTTATCGCCATACGGAAGACAAGTCCCCATAATGTGACTGTGGAAACAGATTTACGTTCCCACAACATAAGGAATACCAAGTACACACAGCTGGCCAACAGTAATGACATGCCTAGTGAACATTCTTGGAGTGACAGATGGACCGCAGGCAAGGAGGGGATGGCTTGATAAAGACAATCATATTAACACACACGTACAGTTGTACATACACACTTACATGATGGTGAACATAACATACAGGGGGACACATGAGCTGCCAGCCTTTCACTGCCTGTTTGTTCTCCTGCTCTGCCTGCTCAGCACCACAGACCACACAACACACAGTGCTGAGCACTGATGTCTTCATAAATGTGACTGTACAGCTCGTATTCTTAAAGAGCGGAGGCTGTAGATGCTAATCAGACTATACAGATTTAGCTTTCTTTGAAAATGTGACCAGCTTCTTACATGATGGTGAACATAACATGTCCTTTTCTTCCTTCCCTCCTCTCCTCTCCTGCCTTTGGCCACAGTGTATTTGTGCAGTGCTGCTCCTAGAGAGCTCCACATACAGGGGGACACATGAGCTGCCAGCCTTTCACTGCCTGTTTGTTCTCCTGCTCTGCCTGCTCAGCACCACAGACCACACAACACACAGTGCTGAGCACTGATGTCTTCATAAATGTGACTGTACAGCTCGTATTCTTAAAGAGCGGAGGCTGTAGATGCTAATCAGACTATACAGATTTAGCTTTCTTTAAAAATGTGACCAGCTTCAGGGAGCACTAACCGCACCTATATCCACCTATGATGGATATGATGATGGATATGTTGTCACTAGCACTGACTGAGTGTAGTAGAGTGATAATTGTTGATTATCTGTCAAAAACAGTGATGCAGCACAAAGGCAGCCTCATCCTGTGGTTCAGATGAGTGAATACAAAGTGAATTCATAGACATGAGTAGATGCACATTTTGTGCTGGCCAAGCAGTACTAATGGTGTATTTACATATTTACAGTCTGTATTGGATTTTACATTTTTAACTGTCTAATATCTGATCCCGGATTTCGACCAGTATCGGAACGATACTGATACTGAATATTGAATTGGTTCATCCATAATCTTGTGTGGTTTCTGAAGTTCCCTCACAACAACTCTGCAACTGGTCTGAATGTTTTTCCACTTTTAACAGTGATTTGTTTTTTCAGTCCCTGTTCTGCCACAGTTGACTCTGACTGTGCTTATGATTCAGTTTGGCTCAGAGAGCAGTAATGGAAAAAGGGAAAATGGTCCCATTAAGCAGATAATTAGCTCCATGTTGGGAAAACCTGCAGTACACGCTGTGTGTATCATGGTGTGCTGGAAGTCACGGCACGGAACGGAAGTCACGTCACGGCAAGGAAGTTACAGAAGTCACAAAAGTTTCTCATGGATTCTTCAAGGGATAACCTAAACATTTCACTTTTGGTAAATTATGGTGGCTGGTAAGTGCAAAACAAAATTACAAATTTACAACAGCCACAGTCATTATTATTATTATTTTTTATAAATTTTATTCATGTGGCACATTTACCAGATGCTCAAAGACACTACAACAATTACATGTCTACATTTCTTTCTGAATAATACGCGTGGATAAAAATGACCAGTGGAGTTCCCCAAGGCTCAATTCTAGGGCCTTTGTTGTTTAACATTTACATGCTTCCACTAGATCAGATCCTGAAAAACCACTTAATTTGTTACCACAACATCAACTTATTACCTGACAACTATAGCCCAATACAAGTGCTACAGTAAGTGACTACATTATGCAAATTAATGAGTGGATGTGCCAGAATTTTCTTAAGCTAAACAAAGCTAAACTTGGCGGACATGGACTCTGACCTGACTTTAAACAGCCACACTAAAACTGTCACAAAGTCTGTATACTATCATCTGAAAAATATATCAATACTTAAAGGATTTATGACACAACAGGACCTGGAAAAACTGGTCCATGTTTTTATCTGCAGTCGTCCCCAGAACAAAGACAAAACATGGGGAAGCCACCTTCAGTTTTTATGGCCCAAATATCTGGAACAAATTCCCAGTAAAATGCAGATCTGCAACAACAATTCATTCTATTAAATCTAGCCTGATCTGTTTGCCACTGCATCTAAATAGAAATAAAATTCTTTACATCTCCACATCTCAGTGTTAACTGCAACTCTTAGGCTCTTTTAATCTCTTTTCTCCCCTCTTTATTTTATCTCACTATTTAAATGCCTTTGATATCTGCAGTGCTACTGTCGTATTTCTCTTTCTTGCCTTGCTTAGAACTGGCATCAGTCACAATCACACACAGCGAATGAAGATCAAATAATTGCATTATTTCACTATTAAATGCAAACACTGTGTGTCCCTGTCTTTCTGCACCCAATCCTGCAAAGCGTCCATCCTGCTCCTGTATTCAGTATTTATCGCATCAAGTACAGAGCAGCCCTTTTGGCACAGATACATTGTTGTGAAAGGCAAGAGAACAAGCACAGCCTTATCTGAGATTACAGGATATACCCCACATTATAAACTGTGTGGGTGATGGACTCTGATGTGAGATTGCATGTCGTGGAAAAGACGACATATAGCCTCATTTAAATACCACAGCTCTCCTGTTTTCCCATTAAAAAAAAAATACTGCCAAATTGGGATTATCTTTCTTACAAACTAAGTCCATCATGTCTCTGCATTATGCATGAAGCGCTCCATTTCTGTGTGAAATTTTCTTTAAAATAAAAGTTGGAAAATGCGTTGCATATGATATTGTAAGAAATATTGAATATAATGGCAAATATTGTGATATATGATAATATTCAATAAGGTCCTAGCCTAATACAACCATTTAATAATGTAATTTTAGTACTTATAATTAAGGTACAGTAATTAAAAGCATGTATTTAAGATGTAAAATTAAGCTATGAACATAACAAAAAACAATAATTTTAGCATCATTGCATATGACAATATTAAAATATTACAAAAATATTACAATATGTTATGTTGTAATAGTACAATATATTCTCAGTTTTATAAAGTAAAATCAATAGCAGCTTATCATGGCATGATGATAAGTTCTTGTCGTACAATTACTCTGGTTTATGGCTGCAACAACAAATTTAATAGTCGACTAGTCATTGATTATTGAAACGATGAGTAGACTAATGGGATAATCCACAGTAACTCAATGTCTCTTTAGCTACCAGATTTTCAGTTTACCTTGTCGTTGTTTTGGGCATGTGGTAACTAACAATTACAACAATAAAAACAGTTAGTTCAACAATATTGATTTGAATAAATGTTGCTGCTGTTCAGGATATTACTAAAAAAGATGAATAAAAATGCTGTTGACAGTGATGATAGGGATGGGTGCAGGATTAATGCAGATTGTTGCACATTAAAAACTTAATTTTAATACTTAATACAGTTAATTTACTTAATTAATACAGTTAACTAACTTAATTTAGATGCGCATTCACGTCTGTTGCTCAAATTACCCCAATTATGGAAGTTGCTGTATTTTGGGCAGAAGAGAAGACAGGTATTTATTTTCACCATTAATCAGGGCTGGAGTAACAATGAGTGCTGCATTCTATCTGTTAAGGAAACACCTAAAATAAAACAATTGTCATGTGGGGTTTTACTGCTTATTCCAGGAGCTCCATCTGGATGCCAGCCATTTCCAGTGCTACTAGCCAGTCTGACGACTTGCTTTGAAGATTGGGGCCAGGATATCCGGGAATGACACCAAACCACAGCCATTCTGTCTCAGCTGGGGAGCATCTGTCCATCTGTCTCCAGTGAGTTTCAATAATGTTTAACTGTCATGCCTGATAATTAAAGCATTGAATGACCACCCTGCTCTGTTAGATATACTGTTTGTTGGCTTAAATGAACAATAATCACTACAAAGTGATGAAACCAGAGTGAAGACAAACAAAACAAGCAGAGAGCAGAAGAGTATGACCCTTTAAATTATAATGTATTTGTGCAGCTGAAGTGTAATTAGAATGCAGCAAATTAATGTTTTATGCTTCATTAAGTCTTGATGGAGTGAAATGTAAGTGAAACTGTAAGTGAAGGCAGGTCAGGAGCATGCTGGGCCGTGATCACTGCACACACACACACAGTGAGTGCTCTGTAGCTTGTAATGATGGGGCCTGCCTGAAATAGGTAAGACATGTGACTATATGATGCTCTCTCTCGTTCCCTCTCTCAGACACAAGCACACACAGGTTAATAATACACACATACTTATAATGCAGGGGTTGCTATGCATAGTTTACAAGCAGAGAGGAGAAAGTTGGTAATTGTAAAAATGATTATCCCTAATCCAACACACTCCATGTTCTAATGCGCAATCATAGCCGAGTGTTTGTAAGTTTTCTTGTATGTGCAGGAACAAAAAAATACATAAACCATAGGGAGTGAGGACATTTTGGGAAAATGTGGACATTTAGTCTGGTCGTCACTACATTAGACATTTAGGGCTAGACATTTAGTTGTGATGTTAAGGTTAGGGTAAGGGGCTAGGGAATGTATTATGTCTATTAAGTGTCCACAGTAAGAATGTGTGTTTGTTCTCAGAATGACTTTCACATTTCCTATTTATTTGATGGATTATTTATTTTAGCAGCATTCTGCTATTTGATCCTGGTTCTTATCTATTACAATTTATGATTTTATGATTATGATACGATCGATTTATGATGATATTTTTTTCAAGTTCAAACATGAGATAACAAAAACGATACATAAAATTTTATTTATATTATATATTTTGTTTATATTATATATTTATAACATTTATAACAATACATGTATTTTTAGATGCTGGCTGTTGCATGTTTTATTTATTAGAAACAGTCAAGTTTAAAATTTGATCCTGGTTCTTATCTATTACAATTTATGATTTTATGATTATGATACGATCAATTTATGATGATATTTTTTTCAAGTTCAAACATGAGATAACAAAAACGATACATAAAAAATATCTTTTGTTTATATTATATATTTATAACATTTATAACAATACATGTATTTTTAGATGCTGGCTGTTGCATGTTTTATTTATTAGAAACAGTCAAGTTTAAAATACCCCTTCAAATAAAAAGAACATTCAGCGCACATGTACCTATGTGTTTCACATGTCAACAGCAATTACACTCAGCAGCTTTCTTTCATTCTTCCTCTGGTTTTTACATGGTGCATTGGTAAGTTACATTGCATTACATTACATTGTATTGTAAATCTGTTCTTTGTCATAGCAAAACCTGGAGCTGCCTGGTGTGAGAACAGTACTAGTTGTGGTGCATTTGGCACATGCAGGCACATGTGGTTCCTTTTCATTTGTAATGTAAAAATGCCAACTAGAGGCATTTACTCCCAGCTGCTGCATCAGTTCGTCATATAAAGGTATCACTGGAAGCAGTTCTCAGCCATACAGACCTCCCATAGTAAATGTTGAAACTCGCCAAGTTATGTCCGGTCACGGATAGTGTCATGAAACCACACATAACACCAGTTTCTTCTCTGCAGACATTTCCACAACAGAGAGTACAACAATGCTGTAGTTGAGAAGAAATGCCCATTACTTCTGTATAAAATATGGCGACTTGCGTTCATCACTCCCATCGCGTCACAAAATATACAAAGTGATCAGACAGCACAATAGACACGATGAGTGCGACACAATGAGAAAAATTACATCCAGTGTGAACACAGCGTGACACTGATTAAACAGTTCCTAGTAGATACATGGCAGATACATAAACCCCTTCTGGCAGGTAGTCATGTCACAACAGTGAAGAATGCGCAGGAATCAGTGCAAAGTTAAGATGAAGAAAATGTATTTAAATATACTAAATAAATATACACTAAATATACACATATAATCATCTTTAACATATTCCATTTGAGGCAGGAAGACAAACTCACAGTGGAATCAACCTTGAAACTAACTCAGTTTGGACTCGAACATTAGCAATGGTGCTATGTTTATTATATGTAATATTTAACAATGCTAAAGACAGATCAAGGGTTATACATTTTCAAGTTCAAAATTACTTCTTGTTGCTTCTGCCTTGATCACCACAGTAAATCATCTGCCTCCATCTTGCACCATCCATTGTGCTCACTTCTGTTATACCAACTATCCTCATATCTAATGCTAGCAACTAATGAACATTTTTCTTTTCTTGGTATTATTTAGCTATATTTTCTGTTTTAATTTGCTTTTCTCATTTGTTTGGTCCATAAAAGAAAATGTTGATCAGTGTTTCATAATCTTAAAAATGACTACATCCTCAAATTGCATTTCAGTGTCCATAAGACACACCTTACGTAGACCCCCTTTCACTTGGCGGATTATTTAAGCTACAGATTTTTCCAGCTCTCCCTCTGCTCATCAGCACTGCTGCTCCACACAGGCCAAGCAAAGACTGATGAAAGCATATATAGGCCGTGTGTTTGTGCATGTGTATGAATGAGTGTTTGTTCATTAAAGTCTTTTGGAGTCAGACATGTAAATTTTCCTTTGTGCATATGAGTGTTTTTATATTTGTGTTTGATGGGATGAGAGCAAGAAGTAAGTGCCATTGATTTGACCAATTAGAGCACAGAGTGCAGGAAACACAAGCACCACAGACTGAATGTACAGAATCATCTGTTCTGATTGATAAGAGGAGGCTTTTCTCAGCTGAATTAATCTATGCGGCTGTTCACTTGCATTAATCAAACTTAGTTTAATTCAAACATGAGCTTTGCCGCTGAATATTTAATTTGGGTGCTGACATTTTCTAATATGCAGGACTTCCATTTTGTTTCACTTGTTCATTTTGCTGCTGGTGCTAAACTGTAAATCCAAACACTGCTGATGAAGTGTTTTAGATGTTACTGTTTTAACGTAACCACTATAACCAGATATTCTTTTGCATACATTGACAGCATGCAATATGGACAAGCGGTGAGCAAAGAGAGGCAGACTTTTTTCAATATGCATCTAAATGTGCAATTTGAAGAGATAGCATGCAATATAAATGGTTACCTGGCTTCCTGCCATGCAAAAATTGGTGATTAAATTAAATTGACATAAAAATTGACCTGGTAAAGTGTCCTGAGTCTACCCGTCCTCGATAAAAAATGTATGGATTTACTCTCTGACATCCCAGTGAAATAAGTATTTTAACAGATTACACAAAACATTGAACTTCAACATGGGCTCAAGGGAAGTATGTATGTCTACTACAGTTGTTTTAGATGTAGCCAGCATTTCTTGACAGATTAAAACTTTTATTGCATTGTAATGTTGATGATGGCATATGTAGTTTTGATAAGACATTAAAGCTGCAGAAGAAAGAACTTCTTTTAAAAATAATTGTTGAGTTTCATGTAGGGTGGGGTTTTAAAGACACTAATGTTTCTGTGATTGTAGCTCTATGTCCTGAGCTCCACTTATCAGAAGAGCACAAACAGATACAGTCCTTTCATGTGAGACAGACGATTCAAGGCAATCTCTCTCTCTGTCTCTCTCTCTCTCGCCCAAAATGTTGTAGTACACGCCCAAAATGTTGTTGTACATATTCCAGGCCTGTAAATGGTCATGTAATGTCACACCAAAAATGTACAAGAAGACATTATACACATTCCAGATATAATAACAGAAATGGAGACATAATCCGAGCCAGGAGAAATAAAGGAGTGACAAGACTTTGTCGCCATATTTAGCAACTTTACAGATGTTGAAACTGAGACATTTTACCATTTCATGAAAAATGTTATTTTCATAAAATATATTTTGAATTTAATGTTAGCAAAACATCTCAAAAAAGTAATTAGGTTAATTGGCAACAGGTCAGTAACATTACTGGGTATGAAAGGAACATTTCAGGCTCTTAGATGTAAAGATAAGCAGATGTTCACCAATCAGTGTCTAAAGATTGTGGAACTATTTCAGAAAAATGTTCCTCAGCTTAAAATTGCAAGGACTTTGTAGATCCAATCATCTGTATAATGCAAAGAAGAAGCCATATGTGACTCCCCTCAACTCAGCAAATCCATTTTACTGTAGTGAGCTGAAATCACCTCCTGAGACATGATATTATTTGTGGTAGACACATATTGTAACTAATGAATGTGTTATTGGTTAATCATCATCATCCTGTGTCACATGCTTTAGCTTTTTGCAAAAAGCTTAAGCACGAACCTCATGTCCACACTGGGTGTTTCATTTAAATACCTGCTTCACCTGCTTCACCTGCTTCACCTGCTTCTAACTAACTAGGGCTGCAAGCAGCAATGAACAGGCCCTTGCACCACAAAGAGTTGTTTTTCTGTTTGGTTTCAGCTGCTGCCATCTCTTATCGATCTGCAGTTGGCTAGTGTGGCTGGGGTTATCATGAATTTTGCAAATATTCAGAATTGCAATTTAATTTGATTTTAGTCTGTGATATGTTTGGAAGGTGTTGGCTCATCTCCATAATCTTCAAAAAACACCACATCTTCCGCCACATCTTCAAAAATTTTATCATTAGCTAATGCTGGCTGCAGATCATGTGCCAACAACAAACGATTAACCAGAATTTGCATGGTGTATAGAATGGCTCATTCTTTTTTCTTTTTCTGTCAATATTAATATAAGTCTGATACAGTCTTTTATTTATTTTAAATGGGGGTTATGATTATTAAATGATTAATAAAATAATCATTATGCTGATGCATTTTCCATCTAGCTTTAACACTTTAGCTCCAACAGACACTTGCATCCTGGTCACATGATGGTGATGTAATGATGGACATCTCTCTTTACAACATGTTGTTGTATTGGGTTTACAGACAGCATGGGATGCATGGGAAGATTTTACCATTATTGAGTATCATTCTGGCTCAATACATTTGTTTGTTTAAGTAGGTTTAGAAAGGTTTTGAGAAAAAACCGCCACAACATGTGTTTACCTGTAACTGCATCAGCAGCCTGCACAAAAAGCCACAGACATGAAACTCCTCAGTTTGTCTGAGCAGTGTCTCCAACACCCTATGACTTGAAACTGAAATGATGATTATGTTGAGTCAAACAAAAAAGAACATTGTGAAGAAAAGCAGAATAATCCATATCAACGTAATTAGTGCATCAAGAGAGGAAACCTTATTAAACAGATAGAGCCATAAACTATGAACTGCCTAAAAATAACTCCTCCATACACATTGAGTTAGACTGCACACTCAAACAATACATCACCAAACTACAGAAATGTGTTACCCCTTTAGGACCTTTTCTGGCAGTGACCTTGTTGGGACCAGTTGTCCTCATGGAGGCCAAAACCTGGCCCTAATGAAGCAGAACCTCATTTGTGAAGAACTGGTTAAGTTTAGGACTAAGATTTGAATTGTGGTTAGGTTTGGGTTAGTCATTGACTGGTTAGAAGTAATGATTTGTTTAGGCTGCCAAAATGAATAGAAGTCAATGCACTTTCCTAAGACGAACAGCTGTGTAAAAACCATACGTTGCTACAAGTGAGGTCATGCCAAATATTCTCTTGATCGCATTGTAAACACACCACTGCTATCTAACATGCACAAATACACAGCACAGCTTTCCTTTTAAAGACACACTTTGACTTCCATTCACTTGGACAGTGTTATCTCCAATAATAACATAAACACTTCATGTAAAAATGTAGTGTAAAGTACTTCAAGTGTAGCCTGGGTGCATCCAGCTGAGTCTACCAGCCATTTGATTTTGCTCTGCAGACATGTCTGACAGGACACTGTGTAGGCCAACTTCAGGATCTCCTACAAAAAAAAACCAATCAACCGGTTTTATTCTCTTGACTCCTAGATAACTCCAACAAGCTTGTTTGTTGACCGTTTTCTGTTGCTCTGCATATGTAATCCTGATCACTGGTATAATTAGTTGTAGGTCTTTCCAATTGCGGACAGAGGCATTTTGATCTACACTACCAGTCAAAACTTTGGACTGGTAGTGTACATCTTTTGGTCACACCTCTTGGAAACCGGAGGTGACCACAGACTTATACTCAATCTCAAAGAGTTTGAAATTCAATCTGTAGTTAACCAGGCCACTTTGACTGCTCATCAGAAGTAGAAATGTACAGACCATTTAGCTGAATCTTTTTCATAGCACACAGAAACTCAGCTGCATACAGCTAAGTTTCACAACACAAGGGGTACCAGTGCACATCCATGGGTACACATAAAACAATGACCTGTTGGACCTATCCATGATAACAATCAAATCTGTACCAACAAGGGCTGGGCAATAAAATATTACTGTTGTTATTACAATGTAATTTTCTTCAATTGCAACAAAAAAACATGTGTAATCATGTTCATCTTTGACTTCATATTAATGAAATGTTCCTGTATACAAGGTGTTTGTTTTCTGTCTGTAGAGATGTTGGATTATCAAACCACCAACAAACATAAACACTGCCAACAGAGGCATTGGGTGTCACTCCATTACCTGCTCCTCCTGCACTGAAACATGTTTGGAGAAAGAAGGGAGAGGCGGATAACCCAAAGAACACCATCCCCACAGTGGTGTGAGTATTATGCAGTGGGGATGCTTCAGTAAGTCTGGAACTAAGTATTTAAGTCTGGAATCTCATCAAGGTGGAAGGAATCATTAAGAAAGAAGGATATGTGAAGATTTTGAAAGAAAACCTGAAGCAGTCACCAGCAAAACTAGGTCTGGGTCGTTGCTTTGTCTTCCAAAATGTCAACGACCCAAAACATATGTCGCTCCTGGTAAAAAAACTACCTCCAGAAGACTGACTCCAGAAGACTCATTATTAACTGGTCTGCACAAAGTCCGAACTTAAATCCTACTGAAAGTCTTTGGGGTGAACTGAAGACGAAGGTCCATGCCAGAAAGCCATCAAATCTGGATATGAGATTTGCCAAAGAAGAATGGGCTGGGATTCCTCAGGAGATGAGTCAGAGACTTGTTGAAAACTAGTGTTAAAAATTCTTTGCTGTTTAACAGCACATGGGAGATACTTAAAAAACAATAAAATTTTCATAGTGGAGCTAATAATTTCATCTGCATGACTGAATTGGAACTGAGGACAACATACAGTTCTTTTGTGTTGCCTCAAGTACTCAAACAATTTTGAACATAAAACCAACATCAAAATACTGGATATTGAAACACACACAGATCTGTAACTCTGTTACTGGCCAACAAAGTAACAAAGTCTTACATTACACCACATAACATGCAATCCTGAAAGTGGAATCACTGAAATGCTTTGGTCAAAGACTTTGATTATCATCAACATATTTGGACATTTTCCCACTGAAGGAAAGCCACTTAACCTTGGAAACTCCACGTTTTGTCTACAAATGGAATGCAGCATTACACATGGAGCTCACATTAGCCCCATAGATTGCCTTACCTGGTTCAGTGCAGTTTTTCTCAGGCTCAGAATAGACATCACGCAGAAGGTGACGACTGCCCCACCTTGTCTCCTCCACAACCATGGATCTGGAAGCATGGGATCCTGACAAAGAAAGACAAAAAGAGATGATGGATTGGGTAAAAGCCAAGATTTACATTCCATCCTATCACAAAAAAAGGAATTTTGGACAGATATAGAATTTTCTTACATAGTGGATGTCATAATACTGTATTTTGTCACCAAATGTGACTGGTAGTCACCATGTCCATGTAGACATTTTATCTTCAACTGTCAGAATAAAACATTCATATTTTTTTGAAGATCATTTATTTTTTAGGTCACTATGTGAAGAAGTGTTCCATTAGCTCAGACACCAACCAAAACAACCAATGGAATCTCACTGACTACTAAATTTGTTCTGGTGGAGTAATTCTGAGTCAACTATAAGTCCTCACAGAGTAATTTGCTCTGAAAGTAATGCAACAAGTAGCTACTCATTTAATGTGAGTGTACAATCAAATATTTCAAGGTGTAGGTCAAACCTTCCCTCTCCACATACAAAACAGGCATGAGACTTGTGTAACTGTGTCACTTCAGGAACATTACTATGACAGCTCGCTGAGCGCCACGAGGCTGATCATTCCAGCTCAGTATCCTCAAGTGCCACCACCTCCGACCTATCATGCAACAGAGTCGGGAGAAGAGCATGTCAGGGGTGCTATAAATAGCACCAAGCACAGCTATATTTTTCCAAAAAAAGGAAAAGACAGAAACATGAATGCTTGCAACAGTTTGCAAACAGCTATGTCTAATTTAGATAGCTGAAGACAAAGGCAGTGAGCTGGAAAAAGATTCTGTAGATGTGTGTTGAAAGCCTGTGCTCATTTGTTTAGCTTTTATCCAGGGTGAGGCAGAGGGAACGTTTTAAAATGGTTAGACCTTCACATTTTCTGTTGTACAGAGTGACACAACCAAGGGAACACCATCTGGAAGGAAACATAGCTGTTCACATCTAAAGATGTATATACATTCTATTAGACCTCTACATTTTCTTACACCAAGTACCACACAAGGAAATATTGAATTCTTGAAGTAATCTTAAACGTTAAAATGCATAAATAGGCCAAGCAAAGTCAGCTATACAGTTTTCACAGGAGGAAGATTTATTTAATTGATTTATTTAATCAATTGCTTTCTCCTCTTCTTTACATATACTTCTGGTATAGAGAAATTAGATTAGATAAGTTGATTTTCTACACACAAAATTTATAATCTTGGAGTGAGATCACTTGACAGTGAGAAGTGATCACTTGACAGTGGACTATTTTATTGTGTTCTGTGGTCATGATAACTAACAATTCTACATCATTGAGGTTTTTTTTTTTTCCTACCATGTTGGAAAAATCTGCAGGCTGTTTTTGCTTTTTCATTTTGACAGACTGAACACTGAGGGCAATCTACTGTGTCTAATAATTCACTTAATAATTCACACACACAACAATAACCACCTGTAACAGTGATGCTGGCAGCCGTAATCTCGTACATCACAGCCGTACATCACAGAGATAATCTAATCTATCAAAAAATATTCCCCTGGGAGCGTTTGGGCGTAATCTCTGACCCCGACACCATACTCAATGCCTCTTACTATATACTCACTGAAAAGCTACAGACTCCAAGGAGTCACAGTCTGCGACCATGTCTGTAATGCTGCAAATTTTCCTCCCGATAAAAACAAACAAGTGCTTGCAGGATCGGGAAATCCCACATTCAGAGATTCTTGCCGATTTCTCTCAGAAAATTTTTTAAAACATTGTCTGTCAAAATGATAGACAGTGAAAAGGTCTGATTGTGTTATACTTCTTGATCAAAGTATTTGAGGGATCAGTCAAGAGTGGTCCATTGCACGCAAACAAACAGAAAGGACTGGGTGAGTGTTTAAGCTGATGGCTGCAGGTCCAGTGAAGCAGAAAGTATCACCTGAACAAAGTTACTATAGGTACATGATGTAACAGAAAAGATGATGGTGTGGGGGGAGTGAGTGCTGTCGGTCGTGAATGATGGGAGCTGGTTTTTCCCTTTTTTGTAAAGAAATAAAAAGCAGAATAAGATGATGATCTCCGCACTACGGATACTCTGTGCTCGTCGCAAGCAGTGACTGAATGACTGAATATCACCTGCATGCTTTGCGACCAATCATGTGAGGATAAACAAGGATCATACCACCAAGCAGGTTTGGGCGGGGGAGACGTGCAGTGCCTCAATAGACAGGTGTGCTGAACAGAAGGGAGAGGAGCAGAGAAGGAGTACAGTGCAGTTCGCGAATACGAAGATAAGTGATAGTAAGATCCATCAGGACCATGTGAAAAGCTTCAAATGGATGTTCATAAATTGACATCTGCCTGTGACTGGAACAGCATCACTACTTAGTACATTTTGCCCTGACAGTCAGGGCTCTGTTTTAATCTATTTATTTTTTTCAGTTCTTGCTTTAATTTGGTACTGACCTATTTCCCGCTTCCTGTTCCTGGTTTTTCCTGCAGTTTACATTGACCATGTCCACTTCATGTCACTGTTGTCTTGTGTTGTGTATATATAGCCCAGCACTGACCACATTTTCTTTGCCAGATTGTCTTTGTTACTTACATTTTGTCTGCTTAGTGTTTGCTTGTTTTTCTTTGACCCGGGTTTGTATTTTTGGTTTTTGTATTTTACCCATCTGACATGCATATTGAGAGGATTGAGTGTAACTTGTAACAAACATAATTGTGAGATAATACAATAAAACTGGGCAATATTTGGAAATAGAATATAATTCTTTTGGTAAACATTGTGATTTTTTTGATGTATTTGTAGGTGTGAGCTCATCAGACTGTTGTTTGAAGCAGACTTTTCTGAATGGAAAGAAAAATTTTAAAATATAGGTGGAAAAGTTGGCATATCAACACAAGGTAACTGTGAACAAGTGCAATGGAAAGAAATTCACCAAATAAAGGCTAATGTGTAGAAATAATGTGATTGATACAGAAGTCCAGTTTCCACATTTTCAATGCTCTGGGAAAATGTGGTAAACAGCAGATGAGAGGAGGAATGTGTGGACTGATAAAAAAAAAAAACAATAGTCTTCCACTTATGCAAGAAGCAAAAAATACTTCAATAATAAATTAAAGAAGTGCTCAAACATCACAAAGCACCATAGCTAATTCTTTGGCGACCTGCACATACAGTACTGCTTATCTCTCTTAACTACCAATATTCACTAAACAGCAATGGATAGAAACATATGGAAGAGCATTTTATTGGAAACCTAGATACTTATCTAATTCACAAATTCAGGTCAGCCCCATTACATGTGTATGAATGTAAATTAATCTATCATCTAAAAATATGAATCAGATCTATGTCTTAATATATTGGTTGCAATACATGAATACATTCTCTTCTCTCTCACACACACATGTTCGCACACTGACTTCCATTCATTAGGGCAATGAGTTATCTCTAACCTTAAAAATGAATTTCTTACCCTAATATTAACCTTAAACTTAACAAGTTCCTCAGAAATAAGGTTGTGTCTCATTAGGACCAGATTTTGGTCTCCTTGATGACTACTGGTCCTGATAAGGTTAGTGTTTATGCCAGAGAGGGCCCTAAAAAGTTAACAAATACAAGCACACACACAGTGTCCTACATTGGTCAAAGTCCTTTATCTACTGGTCCAAGCCAACCCAATAATGTCACATAACATGGGCACCCATCGCTCCTCACTGACATGCTTAATTAGCTACTTTATCTTCATTAGTGTGCCTCATGTGTGTGTGTGCGCATGTAAGTACTGCATGTATGTGTCCCATTTGTACAGCACGTTGGTTATGTGTGAACAGCACAGTGTATCTCTCTGTGTGTGTGCACCCTTGTGAGAGCTAGCTTCAGTCTTATCCCTGGAGAGAGAAGAATCAGGCCATGAGCACGCGCCTCATAACATAACATACTGCACGTGATCACAGAATTCTTGACTCTTCATAACAGAACACATAATATTTAGTTACTACTCTTTTTTTCCATGTATCATGTACAACACATGCATTATACATGCACTGATATAAACAGTATATGTAGTGTATGAATGTATAATTAGCAGTTGGTTTTATTCATCTCACTGTGTCAAGACCACTGACTGGTCAGTACATGTGTCAAGACCACTGACTGGTCAGTACATGTGACAAGAGCATTTAGAAACAGAAACATTTGAGTATCTCTTAAAGGTACAATCTATAAGCCACGATAATGCTTCAGCTTACTGTACATGATACAATCCTCTTTAACATGACAAATGCTTTGAAGTGCAAATAATGGCATGAACAGCAGAGCATCATCATATCTGCAGTGCTGCAGAATAAAACAGGTCAACAGAAAACTACTGAATGCATCATTATACAACTTTTTTTAACCTTAAAGTCCCTGTAAAACCAAAAAAAAATATCTCTTCTGACTTTGTCACCCCACAGGGAAATAACCACCTTACCGATTTTGAATGATTAAATAAAGGTGTGAAGTGTTTATTACTAAGGTTTCAAATCATGCAAAAGAGAGCAACATTCTCTGAGAAGTTGGAGACGTGTCCACTGAAGCCTTGTCACTTCGTACAGAATATAAATACGCCGCTATTAAATGTCCTGTTCAACAAACATGTAGAAAAGCTTTGGTCGCATCTACGCATGTAAGCGAGTCCATATTTCCAGGAGGAGTTCTGTCCTCTCCTCCTAATGCACCGCCACACATTCATACTGGTCCACTCACTTAGTTAAGTGTAGAAATGTCAACAATCAATTTTCATTGTCATTTTGAAAAAAGGTATTTTGTAAACACAAAATCATTTCAGGAAATGGCTTCATCCATGTACACATGCCAGGTCTGTAGGTGGCACTGTTGTGGTACAGAAATACACCAAAATTGGAGCAGATGTTGAGCATGCACACATGGCATGTGCTTTGTTCAAACATTTTTTTAAATAAAGCTAATCACAAAGTGAATAGAACAAAAAATCTTCAAACATAAGACGAAGAAGACAACGAAGATAAGCGACAGTGAATGCAAGCACAAGAGAAAAGTGGGGATACGACATCATTGTTTTCCTAAAGTAACTTATTGGGCTCCTACTCTGGGCTCCTAAAATGCATTTTCTCTGTGGAGAAAATACCAGTACAAAAAAGATTTACTAGACTTGTTTGCAAATGTGATACTGATCTGACGTTGGCAATGTCCATGTTCCCTCACACATTCAGGACTAGATTTGCATGTTCCTAACCTTTCTGTTAACCTTAATAAAATAGCCATCTTTGATTCTGCCATTTCGCTGTAGCTTCTTTGTTAACTGCTATCTTGTTTTGTAGTTCTTTTGTCTAACTCAGTCTGACTTGTACTCTTCATCTGTGTTCACAGAGAATCACTCAGTCACTCTTTCTCTCTCACACAGTCACGGTGAATGTTGAGCTAATGTGAGAAATATTGAAGATGACACCTAAACACACCATCAGTGGGGTAATACAGTAGAGGTATAATATACCTGTTTTAATACTTACTGAGTGTCTATGTTGATCGCATCCTGCCAACTAATAATGCCTCAACACCATGTTTGCTGCGTTCTGAACCAAAACAAAGCAGCACTTGTGTGACGCCATGATGCATTTGCAATGAGCGGAACCAATAAGCAGAATCATTTAGCAAGCACAGTTCTAAGGAATCACTTCACTCGGCACCGGTTCTGAAGAAAAGCCGGTTCTCGATTCCCATCCCTAGTTGCAGGGTTGTGTTCACAACACATGGTGATTAGTAACTGCAGTCCTGTGGTAAATACGGATGCAGAGTGACCAAGGAGTGACCGGCACATTAGAACACATGGGTGATGGGCAGTGCCATTGTGTTTATGGGTATTTCCTTGTTTTTCCCTTTAAAAAAGAAAGAACAAACAGCTGGAGCTGGTGCATAGTCAACATGAGAAAATGACTGCTCATGCTTTTACAATTTTTACAGTGTCACCAGCTGGCAACATTCCTACACTATAAACAGGAAGTGACTTCATTTGTGTCAAGAAAGATGGGGGCAACATTCACTTAAGTGAGACAACTGCAAATAGGTTGGAGTATCCATGTGAAATTCCAGAAGTTAAATCTCCTGCTCACAAAAAACCCCCACGTAATTCAGCAGTTTGACAGATAAACAGTTGTCCCTGCCCTGCCCATCTGCTGTATACAGTACATACAATTTCAAATTTACTGCCCTGAACTTGAATTTTCAACTTAGAGTAACCTCACGTACTCTGAGTAACTGTAGGATTTCACGATGGCTTCCACTAAACAAATACTGCTACTTGTACTCACCATCACCATCGCTAATGCGTTAATGTTATTATGGATATCTGAAATTAATTCCACAAAAATAGGAGGACAAGAAATGACAACGTGTACGGGAGCGAGCAGGAAGCAGCGCCAATCAATCATTTCTATTGGAAACATAAGCACTGAAGTCAACAGTAACACTGGAGTAAACATTCATGCTAGGAGAGTTAGCTATGGCAGCTAGGGAGAGAGTGTGGTGTAGTGGTTAGCACTCTTGCCTTTGCAATAAGAGGTTCTGCGTTCGTGATCCGGTCGGAACAAGGTTAGTAACACATTTTTCCTGTGGGGGTGTGTATGGGTTTGAATGTGAGAGTCAATAAACTGGTGACCGGTCCAGGGTGTACCCTGCCTCTCACCCTATGTCTGTCCCCCCCCCCCCATAACCCTCAGTGGCAGATCAAGTGGTAGAAATGAGTGAGAGTGAGTGAAGCTGTATGGTGCTATCTACATGCCGCAGCCTCTTGACACAAATGCTTGATGTTTGAGTTCAATTAATGTACACAACATTTTTTCTCAGCACTGTAGAGAGACTGAGAGACTTAGACTGCACTTTATTGATCCCTTTGGGATGACTCCCTCAAGGGAATTGAATTTCCAGTAGCATACAGTGAAAAAAAGAATACAATACAGGATACACAATAGAGTCTTAGAAGAAAAGAAGAAGAGTGTCCAGATTGTAATTGTACAGTGAGTTCTCTTAACTCTATTTCCTCTTCCCCCCAAGTTAGGAGTTGTAGAGCCTGATGGCATGAGGGACAAAGGAAGTCTTGAGTCAGTTTGTCCTGCACTTGGGAAAGAGCAGCCTGCCACCAAACAGGCTCCTCTGGTTGCTGATGAAGGTGTGCAGGGGGGTGGCTGGCATTGTCAGTAATGTCCAGTAGTTTGTCCAGTGTCCTCTCTGCCACTGTCACCAGTGAGTCCAGCTTCATGCCGACAGCAGAGCCAGCCCGCCCGATCAGTTTGTCCAGTCTGGAAGTGTCCTTCTTAGATATGCTCCCCCCCCAGCACACCACAGGATGCTGGCAACCACAGACTGGTAAAACATCCAAGAAGTCCTAGAAGAGAATCCTCACAGTGCCACTTCCCTTATCCAGATAGGAGTGGACTCGGTGCAGCATGTAGAGGATGGCATCCTCCACACCCACATCTGGCTGGTACGCAAACTGCAGGTGGTCCTGGGCGTGTTGTACCTGGGGTCTGAGGAGGCAGAGGAAGAGCCGCTCCAACATCTTAATCAGGTGTGAAGTGAGTGCCACTGGTCGGAAGTCGTTCAGCTCGCTGGGTCTGTTCTTCTTTGGTACCGGAACGAAGCAGGATATCTTCCAGAAGGTGGGCACTCTCCCTAGCTGCAGGCTAAGGTTGAAGATCCGTTGTAGTGGCTCCCCCAGTTCTGTAGCGTAGGTCTTATTCAAGATGGCGCTGACGGTGATGCCAGCAGCCTTCAGACGCCCTGCAGCACCGACTTTGTTTTACTTTTATCTATAGTTTTTATACTTCTTTTCTTTACTCCTTTCACTGAATACAAAGACTGCGTTGTATCCTATGGATACCATTAATTCTCATAGAGCTATACCTTAGTATTTATACATTTAATAATAGAAATATATGTTTGTGTCCTGTACACGTATGTCCTTGTGGT
Source organism: Brachirus orientalis (assembly GCA_016785285.1). Classification (NCBI taxonomy): domain Eukaryota; kingdom Metazoa; phylum Chordata; class Actinopteri; order Pleuronectiformes; family Soleidae; genus Brachirus; species Brachirus orientalis. Next base: position 87,137 of record JAFBJR010000024.1, read on the forward strand.
GTCCCTGCTGTTTTTGGTGCTGTACTGCTGCTGGAGCCATAATTTCCTGAAGGGAACTCCCAAGGAATTAATAAAGTTCTATCTATCTATCTATCTATCTATATATATATATATATGGGCATGGGCTGGTTGAACTGGTGAAGAAGTGATTCAGCTCGTTCGCCCTCTCCATTGTCCCTCCTGTGGCTCTGTTCTTTGTGTTGTAACCTGTGATGGTCCTCACACCTTCCCAGACCTCCCGCATGTTGTTCTCCCTCAGCTTCTGCTCCACCTTTCTCCTGTAGCTGTTCTTGGCTTCCCTCACACAGTGTTTTACCTCCTGCTGTGCTGCCTTCTTGGCCTCCCTGTCCCTGCACCTGAAGGCAGCCTCCTTCTTGTTGAGGACAGCCTTTACTTCCCACGTTACCCATGGCTTGTTATTAGGGTAACAGCAGACAGTCTTGGCAGGGGAGACCATGTCTGTGCAGAAGTTCAGGTACTCCCGTCAGACAGCGTGCCATCCCCTCAATGTCCTCACCATGCTTTTTGATCAGCACATCCAAGGCTGTGGTGTTATAACAATCTCTGAGACCACTTTCCATATCAGGGGACCACCTCCTGATGGTGCGAGTTGTAACCGGCTATTTTTGGACCAGGGCGGTGTACACTGGCTGTAGGTGGACCAGGTTGTGATCAGACAAGCTGAAACGTGTAGCAGCTCTACAGACATGAAGTATAAAAGGGCACTGTGAAAAATGGACCTTGCAGCCAAGCTCCACTTCAGGCACACTGAGGTGAACGGTGTTGGTGTAAAGAATACAGCAAGCAACATGGATTCCAGTGAAAGAAATTGTGTGAGTTGATTTAGTGCACAAACTAGTGAAGTGGCAAAACGTCAACAAACAGTCTTTCAAAATAGCAACAAAAAAACAAACAAAAAAAAATCAACCAGTGGGTTGTTCAGTGCACATGGTCAAGAGAAAAAACAAGAACAAGAAGCATTGGCAACACTCAGCCTCAGTGCACTCCCACACAGAAACTAGAAAAGATTCCCCTTAAATAAAGCCAACATCCTAATTAACACAATAGGTACATTGTACATGTACAGGCCCATGTACAATAATACTGCACATAATGCACGTATTGCCAATCAGGTAAAAAAGTTTACATCAAATACAAATGTGTTTTATGTAAATGCTTCTAAATCAAACAATGTACAGATATGGAGGTATGTAGATGGTGCATAATAGTCAAAAAAGAGGTATATGCAGGAAAGGGAAAAAAAGGAAATAGGAAAAAAGTATGTGACTTTTTCGTGTTATAACATAGCAAAATAGTTGCAATGTTATGCAGTTCAAATATAGTTCCCGCAATTTCACAATGAACCTAACTAATATTTTGCCCATCTGGAAAACATATACTTAGTATTTACATGTCTGTTTGTTGATCTGATTGGTCGATTCATGGGTAGCTTTTTTATGCTTCCACTATTTCTGATAATGCATTTATCACAGTTTGGTTTTATTCCTGTTATCATTTGGTTTGATTGTATCATCTGATCTGATCAATCTATCATCAGATTTGTATCATCTGCATCTAGTTCCTTTTGACTTCATAACGTTAATGAAGAAACACAATGTGACATATTTTTTTGTCTGAAAATTTCAATGGATAAAATAGATATGGAGATAAAGGACAGTCCTGTTATAAGCTTTGCGATTATTAAAGTTTTTATATAATGAAAGATTAGAGCAAAGTCCAAACATATTTGTGCTACAAAAACTTTATCTTGTTTTCTGCTTATCATCTCACAACCCCCTGGACATCTGGAGACAGCCCTTACTCTATGAACAGACAAAGAGGTGTGAATAGAATAGAAACAATCTTTATTCAACACATTCATTCCAACACATATAATTGTACAGTGCAACAAGATGAGGTTTCGCAGCTCTATTTTAAGATACTCAGAACAGTAAGACAAAGTTATAAATAAAGTAGGATAATAAAATAAAAAATAAAAAAACATTTAAATTAAATTGGAAGAAATCCCAGATGCAAAAACTATTCCGTGTGAACAGATCAACCAAAATAATCAACCAGCATTAAAAACATATTGGTTTTAATTCACAAAAGTCATCATGTCTTCCAAGTGTGGCTCATTTAACATCACTTTTGATGTTGCTGTTCTTCTAGAATGGTGCAGCCTACAGGCCATCAGGTCACCACATTGGTGCCTACTGCATTATAGCTTTAACATATGGAAATCCAGAATAGTAAAAGTATGCTTAATTGTTGCATGTAAATAAAGCTATGAGGAGTTGGGGCTTTTACTACAAAGGCTCTTTCCCCCTTCATTTTCGGCCAAGAATCAGGAGCAGTTAAAAGAACTCTGTCATGGAATCTGAAGGTACAAACAGGAATATACTGGGAAAATGATTTCTAATATACTGTGTAGCCAGCCCTTTTATGTGCTTATGAGTAAGTAAGTGTGTTAAAATCAATTCATAAATGTATAGAATCCAATGCAAAGAGGCTAAAATGGGTGATGTATTCGAACAAGATAAAGGAAAGCAAAAGACCCTTGCAATCCAGTAATCCAGACATGATGAGACAAAGGTGTGTCAAAATAAATAAAGGTCACAAGGGGGAAATCCTGGCAATGTTACCTAGTTAATTAAAAAAAGTCTGTACCAGTGTGTTTTAATATAAAAACAAATGTAAAAAAGTACATTGTATATTACACAAACATTGATGTGGCTATAACGTATAACATACTTAACTGAACAGATTATGCTTTGGGTGAGAATATAAAAAACTAATATATGCAAAGCCCATTAGAGGGTTACTTCATCTGTCACTTCACAAAGGAGACATCTCTTCGATAGTCTCATTAGCTGACATACCTCCATACCTGCAGTGTGTGTGGATGTGTGCTATCATCTCCCACAGAAGAAGCCTCTTGGATGAGAGGCGAAACGTCTTCAAGAAATTCAACTAAGTCCAGTTGCCTTTTTTTACTACACTTTGGATACCATGACCTGGATGAATGAGAATCTTCACAGACATCTCCCACAGTTTCTTACTCTCATGTGTCTTTCAGTCTGAACGTGTGGCCCTGTTGGGGTGGTCAGCTTCTGGTATTATTTGATATGGACACATGTATATAGGATACGCGTTCATTACAATGCAGTACTGTATAATGGCTGAAACACTAACATTATCATTAGTAATACTGGTTTGATAATTTGCTTGATAATAAAAGTCAATCAGTTACTGTTGTTGTGGGGCCCTAACCTAGTGTGGCCTGTATTCTCCATTATCCTCCATGAGTGCAGTCTACATGGAAAAACTAAGAGAGAGGCGGGAATCCTAACAAAGACATTAGTTTGCAAAGACATGTAAAGTAAGGACAAGGCAGAATCCTACAATCTCATTGGCCGCTCCCCTTTGATGCCACTTCTCCCTGGCTGAAGCTTTATATCCGACTGCCCAACCTTATCGTCACTTTCTTCTCGCTGACTTCCTCCCCAGGAGGCAGGCAGACACAGAGCAGAAATCAGCTCACCTCTCCTCGTACGATCGCTGTTGTCAGAGCTGCACCTACGCTCTCATAATCCAGCATCGTACTGAAGACATCTGTAGAGGTTTGAAATCTTGAGATATGCGATGGCTTACGCTAAACTGTCTAGTTACTCCAAGCTGCTAGTTTCATTGCAGTGTCCATTGCTAGTCAAGCAACACAGTTAAAAAAAAATCCACCCCGGAAACGTTGTTTAAAAAAGATGAAAATCTCCGGTTTATTCCTTGGTTACAAAATAGAATGTGAGCTGACTTAATATTATTCTAGTTGCTAGTGAAACAAAAAAAGAAGGATTCCTAATAAAGTCAGCAGTTTACAATTTACAGCAGGTAAGAAAACCGTTCACTTCCACAGCTCTCAAGATCTGAATCAAAAGTGAGCATCAACACGATGTAGTTGACCTGTTCTTAAAGGGGCAGTACACTATTTTACTAATATGTACCAAAGCACCTTAAACACATGAATTCTACTATGTTTTTAACCTTTTAAGTATTATTTAACATTTTAACTATTACATGAACTTCTAAATGAAATTATTTTCCTTTTAACATTAATTCTTATTTACATTACAATGAATTGTACTTTGACCTCTACAACATCCAATCCCTGAAGAGACTGTGCTGGTTTCACCTTGGCTGGTCAGGCCAGAAACAGAAACAGGCCAGTTTGTGTTCAACTACGAACTTCTTTTGGATCTGCATTTGGAAGCCTCTGCATCACCAAGCTTCGCCTCAGAAGCACGAGAGAAGGACGACGGAGCCTCCTTCTAATTAAAGTCGATGCCTCCCTCCATGACGAAGCCGAGGATCAGCCCATCTATGAATGGATGATGTGAATGCAGCTTGATCTGCGTAATCCATTCATACAGCTGTCTTGAATCAGCCAATCAGAAAATAGTATTTCTTGTTACTGGGTAAAGTCTGAGACTATGTTTCCCTTCCAAGTACTCGTTCCACAAAAGCACACGAACGCTGTGAATGCGTGCACAGGTTTCAGACCAGATTGAAGTGAAAGCGCACAGTCAGGTAATCACTTCGTATTATTTAACTTATTATAAAAGCTTCTTATTAAAGTGTAAGTTTGAAGTGTAAAGAGTAAGTATGAACTCAATGTTTGCATGTTTTTTTTTACTGTTTGTGTCATCTTATTAGATTTAAAGATGTCAGGAAAGAAGCAGAAAACTATTCTTTCATTCTGGACAGCTAATTATTACTATTTAAGGGGACAATTTGTCTCTTTGATCCATTTATCTTTTTTGTTCTGAAAGTTAAAAATAAAACAATTGATTTGGTTTAGTGGAAACTGTCCTTTATTAGATTAACATATTATCTTCAAACATTAACTAACCCCCCACTCCCCGCTCATCCACACATGTCTTAGCTCAAATAACCAAACTTCAGCTCCTTTGACCCAGCCAAACTTTGTCAGTCATGAATGGCAAACTGGCCCACTCCTGACTCTGAACTGTCTTGTACACTTCTTGTCCAGAGCCTATTCCTGGCTCTTACGTGTTTGCCCTGCAACCTTTTGCTCCTTTTAAGCCCAATCAGTCATTTCCCTGTCCGAAAAGGAGGGGAGCAGATTCTGACAACCGTGCCAAAGACCTCTCCACCCTGAGGAATGGTAGGACTCATCAAGTTGACCTCATCATTCACATGGTTGCGTGCCTCCACCCTCCCGGCATGCAATGAGGGGCAAGAGTAACTAAGTGGTGTTGACTTTCAACTTGAGGGTTGTGAGTTCAAGTCCCAGCTCCATTAGTCTACATGTGAATGGAAAAAGTGTAATATAAAGCAACTTCGAGTGATCATCAAAACAAGAAAAGCACTATATAACAAGTACAAACCATTAATGATTATCTGGTTTTGTTTTATGATTAACCCCACTCAAACGTGAAATCTGTTTTCAATGTCGGTTTTTGGAAGGGTCACACACGTGCAACTTAAGACACCTCCCATCTTCGTGCCACATGACAAAGACCCCTCGACCTTGCGAGCCGAAGTACCGATGACATATGACCGGCGTGACATGGCCACCACTCCCACTCTCATTCATTCTTTTGTGAGTTATTATTAAAAATGTTGGCTGTAAACTGTTGGCTATTAAAAATATACATAAAAAAAGATTATATTTATAAAAAATGTTTTTACTCCAATGATGACAAAGTGGCAGCAGCAACAAGCACTTAGCTACTGGACGTGTGTGTTTGCCAAAGTAATTTCCTTTACAGATTTTTTTTTTGAATGCATTTTAACACATTGTGAAGCCTGCATTACTTCCACTAGCCCTCATGTGCTGGAGTTTAGAATATTCAACAAGTGGAAGATATATGTCACTACATAAGCAACTCAACCAGTACACATTTCCCATGCAATAACTATCTTTTTTTTGAGTACAAGAAGCTACAAACTCTTTCAGTTTCATTTTTAACAGAAATACATAAATCAAAGAACACCAGTCAGACACACATGGAGCCCTTGTTCTTGTCATTATTTAATAAAATTTATTACAAAAACAAACGGTTTTGAGAAATAAACACAATTAAGTGATCTGCCGCTAAGTTAAATGTTTGGACTGTATGTCATCAACAAAATTCGTTTGACTGTGACATAAAAAACAAAAACTGACAGAAGAACTGATTGGATAAAATGTTGTGACACTTAAAAAGGCTTCTTCAAGATTTGAAGGTACAATGTGGACAATTTTGCACTAATTACTGTTGGATGTCAAAGTATGTAGCCTTCAATTAACAAAACAAAAATAAGTTTAGTTTGTCCACTGTGGCTTATTGTAAAAACATGGTGGTCCAAAATGGCAATCTGCAGTGATCTGACACTGATCGTGATGTAAATAATAAAGGCTCATTCAACCAGGTGATTGTACAAAAATTAAATATAAATATTTGTTCTACATTTTCTGCCAAATTTAACCTAAATGCTACACAGTGGAGCTTTAACACCTCTTCACACTTAAATGTCCGGTGTCCATAAGTATATACTCAGACCCTATGTGCCCAATTATTTGTGAGCACATAGGCATTGACTGCACATGCTCTAAGTGAGACAACATATTTGAATGTAATGGAATGTGGAATAAGGCATTTCTGTGAGGAATGCCAGATCAACACAAACAGTTACTTTGGTGTGAATATCTGTGAGTGGAACTATATTAGGGTTGTGTGATATGGAAAAATTTTCCACTCGGCCATCAGAAGCATATCAGCTGGCCATTACCTTTATATTTGCCACGGTGGGGGAGGAGCTATATGCAATCACCTCACAGCATTAGCAAGTTTAGATTGAGCTTGCTGGAAAAAAAGAACATGAAATCCCCTATTTATTTATAATATACTGTATATTTTGGTTTTAAACCTGATGCAAAAAGGAAAGTGAGTTGACCTGAATGACGGTAATTGAGCAAATTTATAATGATCCATAATTTGATCAATTAATTTAAACCCCACCCACCCCCCGTGAAAGCACGCCACTGCCCCCCCACCGCCGTCACTGCTGTGGCCAATTTAGAGTGTCCAATTAACCTCAAGCATGTTTTTTGACTGTGGGATGAAAACAGAGTACCCAGAGAAAACCCCCACACACAAGAGGGCTATGCAAACTCCACACAGAAAGGCCCTGGGTCTATCCAGTATCCAAACTGGTGACTGACTTGCTGTGAGGCAACAATGCTAACCACTGCATCATCCCCCCCAAAAAAACATTTAACAGATTTTTCACCAGTGTTCAACTGACATTCACTCCCAGGTCAAATAACTGCAGTGGGGTTCTGAATGTGGGGTTCAGCTCTGATCATCAGTGGGGACATAAAACTAGGACAAACATACTAATTTCCTCTTCATTTGCTTTCTTGTCAGCGATGCACCATTTTTGGCACAACATTACAATGCACATTTATCTTCCAGTCCTTAGCAAAAGCCATTAGCATATGTTTTATTTCAGTTCATATAAACAGAAATTTAACGATAGGCCTCTGGCACTGGTTTTGTTTCTGGCACTTCCACGACATCACTTCCGCATTGGGTAACAAATATGTCAATGGTTTAGTGACACAATGGATAACGGGCCTGAATATGGATCAGAAGATTCTAGGTTGGACTCTGAGCTCAAAACTTATGTAGCTGCCCATGGCCAACTGGTGAGGGAACCTAGAAGGAAATATGCTGTGCAGAGATACACCAATTGCAAGAAAAGACCACCAAGGTCAAGGGAATGGTGTTAACTGCTTTTTTCAGTTTTACCCAGGTTTTAAAAATCAAGGGTTTACCCACTAAATTTAGTGTTTCAGGCTAAACAATTTCACTGACAGGTGACAGGCAGACTGCTGATTAAACTGTGAGATAGTGAGGAAAAGGCTCAAGATAAGGAGACAGTTTCAATCATTATTCCACCAGATGAATATCCTCAGCATACTTATCTTCAATAGGCAGGGCTTTTCTCTCTACTACAATAAGCTCCATCCAACACACATGGTTAAATTTCATTCAGTCATCTGAGAGTATGATTAATCTGATCAGAGTAATTGAAAGCCTAATGGGTTCCTCTGACCCAGGTGCAGGTGAAAAAAAGCACTGTGATTGTGTTTGTATTGTTCAGGGGAACTAAAGGGCCATGCAGGCTAATCACTCCAGAACTCCATCAAATATCAGAGCATGTTATCATGTGTCTGCCAACAACAGCCACTTAGGGAACACAAAGTTGACACACAGTTCATTGCTTTCAGGCCCTTGGTGAATATAAAATGTGGAGTAAAAAATAAAGAGGTGGGAGTTATGGTTCCCTAAAGGTTTTATGTTGATTCTCTAAAGAAAGAAGTTCAAGATCAGGAACCACATGGGGTGACTCTGCTGGTTGAAAAATAAACCAGTTTGAAAGGAAGTCTGGAAAAATGAGCTGCTACTTCTCACTTGATTTAAAACATAACTAGTTTCAGGTCTTCTTCAATAGAAAGTCATGCCAATTTTGTAAATTACATTCCAATTTTGAGGAAAATATACAATAAAGTATGACATGAATGAGTGAACGCCCATGTGCTTGAGAGTCTTACCATTCAATAAGAGCCTGGTTGCAGGTGGTGCCTCTAAACTTCTGTTTGCAAAACCTCAACATGATGCCAGTTAGATCACAATTTTGGAGGCTTCAAAATGGTAATTTATATTCTTATGGCTCATGCTAGACTAAACTCTTTCAGTGAACCCATCTTACCCAGACAATATCCCAGTGTGGTTGTCATAACTGTAAAGGGCAAACTGGAAAATTCTTCTTACCCTTCCAGACATTATCCTGATTTGATGTCTGAAAATGGCTTTACTATTAATTTCAATTTTACCTTGTCATTGGACAAACAAATAATTCCTGCTCTGACTTTTCAACATAATTATTTTATGCACTAGAGTTGCCATGGTAGCGGCATAAATGATATACCAAGCCAACCACTGAGAATGGCAAGTAAACACCACCACACATGATGGGACCTCACATCATGTTTAGACAGAAACAACGGCAACTGCACTGGTAGATAAACCAAAATGTCACATCAACCATTTGGGAACATTTTCGCTGTCAGATAAATAAAAATGGGGAGCCACAGAATTTAAATGAGGCAATATGCAAAATATGCCCTAAAAAATGAGGAATCCTATAGAAACTGAGGTTTTACCAACCAAGCATCACCCAACTACGAATCACCAGTCATGGAGCAGCTTATACTGTACTGGTGCTACATTACATTACATGTCAATGAGGTGTAACACAACCGTGCTGCTATACATTTTGACACTGTTTGCTAAGAGAAATAGCACGAGTGCCCAGAGAGACACTTTGTCACCTGTCTTTTTACATACTGGCACGTGAAACATTTGCATGTTCATCCACTGGATTCAGATCTGTATAGAACTTGCTGTATAGAAGTGTCTTACTTGCTGATATTTATTACCATCTTATATAAGCATGACAATATTCATCCTGATCTTTTTAAATGCCGCTGAAATCTGATTAGTTTTGAAAGAAATATGATTTTTGACACTTTTGTTTATTATAAGAGACAGGGACTTCTTGAAAATGTGATTATTTCTTGTGACGTCATCAATGTGTAGATGCTTACCAAAATTATATAGGAGCGTACTGGTGTGATCACATACCCATTCCCAAAAATCCAAAATCAATCAAAAAGTGTAGACAACAAGTTGTTTAAAGAAGGACAAACTTACAGATACACCCACGTTGATGAACGTTAACATAACCTCCTTGGAGGAGGTAATCTTTGGCATATTGACTAATAAAAAAGCAGACATATTAATTGATCGTGCTAATTGGTGGAAAGGTGAAACAGTCTCTCTGTCTTGTGTCAAGTATATGTATACAGTATGTTTGTATACACATTTAAACACAAAACCCTTTTAAAACAAATAAAAATGTAATACCTTCATTTTATGGACAACTCATGTTGTACAAGGTGTATTAAAGTGTTGTAAAGAAGTCAATAGTCCTTCCACCACCATTAATGTTTGTCAGACTCAGTGGGGCTCGACATGTCAAAAGGTCAGAAGACTAGAGATTAGAAAATGGGCCTTGGTTTCACCTAATCTTAATATTCATATGTTTGGCGTACATGCTGTGATGTGTGTGTATGATTGTGTCTTATCCAATAAAATTATCCAATTTACGTGTACATCCCCATGTTTCAACAATACAAATAGGTTCAGCTCTATTAATCAGTCAAAATTGATTCTTGGCAGGTTGTAGAGCTGCCAGGAGTGTCTCCTACATGATAGGCCAAAATAATGTTGTTCAATTTTATCTGAGTTATTAAGCAGGAAATTAATATAACACACAAAACCAGACATGGGTGATAAGGCTAAAATATCATATCAGGATTTTTTTCTGGCAGGATCACAGGCCAACTGTAAAGCCAAAATGATTTCCCTATTCCTAAAAACAAAATGACAGCCCTTCAACAGACATTTCAACATTGTAATCAAGTGTACAGAGTTACACAGATAACAAAAAAGTACACAAAAATCAATGCACTGTTACCTCTTTCCAGTGTAGGGCTCAAATGGCGAGCGCCTGGTGGCCGGGCTTACACCCATGGGGCCCGGCCGGGCACAGCCCGAAGAGGCAACGTGGGTCCCCCTTCACATGGGCTCACCACCTGTGGGAGGGGCCAAGGAGGTCGGGTGCTGTGTGAGCTGGGTGGTGGCCGAAGGCAGAGACCCTGGCGGTCCGACCCTCGGCTACAGAAACTAGCTCTCGGGACATGGAATGTCACCTCTCTGATGGGGAAGGAGCCTGAGCTGGTGCATGAGGTTGAGAGGTTCCGACTAGATATAGTTGGGCTCACCTCGACACATAGCTTGGGTTCCGGAACCAATCTCCTTGAGAGGGGTTGGACTCTCTTCCACTCTGGAGTTGCTCATGGTGAGAGGCGCCAAGCTGGTGTGGGCATTCTTATTGCCCCCCATCTTGGGGCCTGTACATCTTGGGGCCTCGTCTACTGGTTCACCCCAGTAGACGAGAGGGTAGCCTCCCTCCGCCTTCGGGTGGGGGGACGGGTCCTGACTGTTGTTTGTGCTTATGCACCAAGCTGCAGCTCAGAGTACCCACCCTTTCTGGGGTCCCTGGAGGGAGTGCTGGAAAGTGCTCCTACTGGGAACTCCCTTGTTCTGCTGGGAGACTTCAATGCTCACGTGGGAAATGACAGTGAGACCTGGAGGGGTGTGATTGGGAGGAACGGCCCCCCCGATCTGAACCCAAGCGGTGCTTTGTTATTGGACTTCTGCGCTCGGCGTGGATTGTCCATAACAAACACCATGTTCAAACATAAGGGTATCCACATGCACACTTGGCATCAGGATGCCCTTTGGTCGTAGGTCAATGATCGACTTCATAGTCGTATCGTCAGACCTGCGACCACATGTCTTGGACACTCGGGTGAAGAGAGGGGCGGAGCTGTCAACTGATCACCACCTGGTGGTGAGTTGGCTCCGATGGTGGGGGAGGATGCCGGTCAGACCTGGCAGACCCAAACGCATAGTGAGGGTCCGCTGGGAACGTCTAGCAGAGTCTCCTGTCAGGAAGAGTTTCAACTCCCATCTCCGGCAGAATTTCAAATACGTTCCGGGGCGGGAGACATCGAGTCTGAATGGGCCATGTTTCGTGCCTCCATTGTTGAGGCGGCTGACCGGAGTTGTGGCTGTAAGGTGGTCGGTGCCTGTCGTGGTGGTAACCCCCGAACCCGTTGGTGGACTCCAGCGGTAAGGGAAGCAGTCAAGCTGAAGAAGGAGTCCTATCGGGCCTTCCTGGCCTGTGGGACTCCAGAGGCAGCTGATAGGTACCGGCAGGCCAAGCGGAATG